>CAOKZL010002745.1:0-161408 GCA_948472985.1 Iguana delicatissima | reverse complement strand
TCAATGGAAAAAAGATTTATCGAAGTTTGTCTGGAATGGCAAAAAACCCAGAATAAAATGGAAGGTGTTAAAAGATGTACAAGAAAGAGGGGGATTAGGACTACCAGATTTAAAACTGTATTTCCATGCTAGTTGCCTCTGCTGGACAATAGATTGGATTAAATTAGAAAATAGGAGATTAATGAATTTAGAAGGGGCGGATCTCTATTTCGGTTGGCATGCCTACTTATGGTATGATAAAGTAAAGGTAAACAAGGAATTTAATAATCATGTTATAAGGAGAACATTGTTGAAGGTTTGGTTACAGTATAAAAGTAAATTGTATGGGAAAATACCACTGTGGGTTTCTACACAAGAGGCATTTTACAGAAGAGAGAAGCCCCAATTAGATAAATGGATAATTTACAGAGACTTATTAAAAATACAAGGAGAAAATGTAATTTGGAAAAATAAAGAGGAATTGGCCCGGGTGGGTATTACTTCTCATTGGTTACTGCAAAGGCAGCTAGAGGAAAGATTTAAAATGGATAAGAAGACACAGGGGATTGAAACAAGGGAGAAGGAATTTGATAGATTGTTAAAACTGGGTTTAGACCATTTGTTAGGTAAAATATATAAACTGTTATTAAATTGGCATTTGGAAGATGAAACAATTAAAGAGGATATGATAGGATGGGCAAAGAATCTGGAACATTCGATCCCGTTACAGAAATGGGAAGATTCATGGAGGGATGTGAAGAAATATTGTATTAATACTAATTTAAAAGAAAATTATTACAAGCTATTCTATCGTTGGTATTATACACTGGTACAAATTACTAAAATAAGTAAGAATATAAAAGATACGTGTTGGAAATGCTCAAAGAAAGGGACGTTTTATCATTTATGGTGGTTATGTGATAAAGCTAAGGAATTTTTGAGAAAGATATATGAATGTATTGTTAATGCACTACAAATTAAATTTCCTAGAAGTCCAGAAATATATTTATTGAATATGTTGGATGATACTTTAAAAAGAACTCACTGAGAAAAATGATGATTTATATGGTAACAGCCGCAAGACTAGTTTCTGCAAAATTATGGAAGTCGAAGGAAATACCTACGGTAGAGGATTGGCTATGGAAATTGTACGATTTATGGGAATTGGACGAACTCACATCATTAATAAATGATAGATCGATAGCGTTGATTACCGAAGAATGGAATTTAGTAAAACCCCTTTGGGAAGCCCAATGGGGAAGGAATAATTAAGAAACTTGTAGAATTGGAGATTCAGAAGTGGAAATTAGAAAATAAACTTTGAAATTACATGAAAGGTAGTGATATTATTCAATGAATAGTGCAGTAAATGTTGGCCAACAACAAGTACTGTATAACTATCCTCAAAGTATGTAGAGGAATAAGGGAAGGAGGGTAAGTAGGTATAAAAAACAAAGTAAGTAAGTGTTAGTATTAATAAAAGATAGCATTAAATTGTGTAATGATTTAATTAGATTATGTTTATATTTGTAATTTTTCTTTTTTAAATGTATGTAAGATTTATTGTGATGATGGAATTTATGCAACGACAAGACATAATTAATGTTTTATTTATATATTTGTTTTTTTTTAGTAAAATAAAGATAATAATAATAATAACAAAAAAACCAACAACAACCCTGTCTCTACTATGGATGACATGAGAACCTTTACAGAACAAATGCTGCAAATGGCACAGTCCCTCAACCTCCAGGCTGATTGTCACAAAGACGACCTACAAGATCTGGTATTTCAGCAGTCCCAGGACTAGGCTCCAGTATCTGCCTTGATACCACCTCTTCCATACTTATGCCATCTCCTCAACAAATCCTGGGCATCGCCATCTTTTGTGCCACCCATCTCCAAGAAGCTGTTGTCAGATGCAGACCTTGATTGGCTGGTAAATCACCTTAAGCCAAATTCCATCCTTGTGCATGTGGCTCAGTCCAAGATCTCCCAGTGTCTCCATACCTTACCAGCTGATAAGGAGGGCAAGAAATTGGATGCCATCAGGAGAAAATTCTACTTGAATGTGGCTCTACTCTTTAGAAATTCAAATTATGCAGCCTGTATGGGGGCCTACCAACAATTCTTGTTGAATAAGGTCAAACCCTTCACAGACCACTTATTGGACAACAACAGATGGGTAATTACTGTCCTCTATGGGGAAGCTTACCACCTTGCATCACAACAGATAACCACCTCAAAGCATATTGCTGACTGTAGTGCCAAAGCATTAGCTGGAGCTGTCACACTTTGCTGTCATGCTTGGCTGTGCTCCTCTGGGTTATCAACACCAGTCAAAATCTCTTATAGAAGATTTGCCTTTCGACGATGGGTCCACAGATAACAAACTAGAGCTCACTTAAAAGATTCACAGGACAGCTAGGAAGTACAGGCTTCAACCACCCCTAACATCTAGGCACAGGTACCACTGCTATACCTACCAGATGAGATGTAGATCCAGTTCCACTCCATCAAGAAAAAAAAGACCAGTCCAACCATCTCAACAACAGTCCTCTCACAAGCTCCCTTTAGGTTGTTACCATGCATCTTAATATACAAAACACTAGCCTGAAACTACTAACCACTGCGTTTGATGCCTTTCACCTCAATACCATCTCAATTGCTTTCTCTACCACCAATACCAGAAACTCCTTGGTTGCTTCTTCCCTCAACACTTCCCTTCCACTGCCACAGAAACTGACACAGTACCTTCGTCCATCCAACCTCTCGGTACTGACTCACATATGTGCCACCCTGATGACAATCTCTCTCAGACTTTCAGCTACAGGCTAAGCAAATACCACCACACTTTGGGGCTCTATCCCAATGAATTCTTGGATATTCAACATTGTGGCCAGAGGGTACGCCATCGAGTTTCATCGCCTGCCTCCGACGGGTCTGCGGGTTACACGGCCCTCTCCAGTTCTCAAAAAAGAGATCGCAACTCTGCTACAAAAGGGAGTCATCAAGCGTATTCCCATCTCAGCTCTCCATCACAGCTTCTCCTCAAGGTACTTTTTGCTACTGAAAAAAGGAGGGAGCCTTCATTCAATCTTGGATCTCCAGGTGGTTAACCACTACCTCAGGCCAAAGCAGTTCCAAATAGTCACACCAGCATTCATCCTTCCTCTACTCCAGGAAGGGGATTGGTTTGCTGTCCTCAGTCTGAAGGCCACTTATTTCCACATCGAGATCAGGCCCAACTACTGATGATTCCTAGCCTTCATAGTCAGCTGGAAAGCATATTGGTTCTATGTTCTACCCTTCGTCGACATGGTATTGTGGTGTTTCCACACATAGACAATTGGCTTCTGATGGCATGCACACGGGACCAACTTCAACCTACTCCGGCATCTTTCTTTGAAGTTTCTCATGATACTGTGTCCAGTGTTTCAATCTGTCCGTTGGTGGCTGAACACAGACAATGTGCTCACCGGGATACTGTTCCTGCCTCATCCTTCCTTGATTTCGGTATCGACAGATGCTTCCTGAGAGGGCTGGGGAGCACACATGAACAAACTGACCATTCAAGGCCGATGACTGGTATCAGAGAAGGTGTTCCACATCAACGCCTTAGAACTAGCTGTGATCAAGGAGTTTCAAGCATTCTAACAACTCCTCTGAGGTCAGTTGGTACAGGTGGTAACTGACACCACCACCACCACCACCATGATGTATTAAATCAACAAACAGGGAAGGACTTGTTCCAAGACCTTACTCACCCTATCATAAAGACTCTGGTGTCTCTGCAGAAGGATCCTTCCATCAGCCAGCCAAGGATCCTTCCGTCAGTCATCCATCTGCTGGGGGAGGAAAACTCCCTAGCATATGCCCTTAGCTGGACTCTACTCTCTTGTCAAGAGTGGAGGTTAGATAGCAAGATTCTTCTCGGTGTCTTTCGGAATTGCGCCTTCCTGACCACAGACCTCTTCACCTCCAGTATCAAACACCAATGCAACTTATACTGCTTTGGGAGCAGAGCAGACATGAGGTCACTAGGAGATGCCTTCCTATTCAACTGGTCCAGTCCCACTGTATATGTTCTAACTCTGTTTCCTTTGATAGGAGCGGTGGAGAGTCCGAACCGTAGCACCCTGTACTGGTAACAGGTGCTGGTGATCGCGAACCGAAGGTATCGTCTGTGCTGAGGGAGAATGGCGATGTGAAAATACGCATCCTGAAGATCGATGGAGTGGAATGAGGCCGGAGCAAGGCTGGTGGAGGCTGCTTGGCGAGTTCATACACCAGCAGGATAGTCTGGGCCACCCATTTAGAGAACCTCTGGGTGGATACCTTGTGGCCTCTGTGACGCTTACCATAACCACAGCACACGAACAGGTGAGGGGTCTGGTGAAAGGACATAGCCCGGTTGGTGTAGAAAGCCAAGGCCCGATGAACATCAAGAGAGTCATAGAATCATAGAAATGTAGAGTTGGAAGAGACCACATGGGCCATCCAGTCCAACCCCCTGCTATGCAGGAACACCCTCAAAGCACTCCTGACAGACGGCCATCTAGTCTCTGCTTAAAAACCTCCAAGGAAGGAGACCCCACTACACTCCGAGGCACCATGTTCCACTGCTGGACAGCCCTGACTGTCAGGAATTTCTTCCTGAGGTTCAGGTGGAATCTCCTTTCCTGCAGCTTGAATCCACTGCTCCTTGTCCTGGTCTCTGGAGCAGCAGAGAACAAGCCCTCTCCTTCCTCTACGTGGCATCCCTTCATGTCCCCTCTTAATCTTCTCTTCTGCAGACTAAACATACCCAGCTCTCTAAGTCTATCCTCATAGGGCATGGTTTTCAGGCCCTTCACCATTTTGGTCGCCCTCCTCTGGACTTGCTCCAGCTTGACCAGGTCCTTCTTGAATTGGGGTGCCCAAAACTGGACACAGTATTCAAGATGAGGTCTAACCAAAGCAGAGCAGAGTGGTACCAGTACCTCCCTCGATCTAGACACCATACTCCTGTTGATGCAGTCGAGAATTGCATTGGCTTTCTTGGCTGACGCATCACACTGCTGACTCATGTTCAGCTTGTGGTCTATGAAGACTCCTAGATCCCTTTCACATGTACTGCTATCCAGCCACTTGTCCCCCATCCTATATTTCTGTATTCCATTTTTTTTCTACCTAAGTGTAGGACCTTACACTTCTCTCTGTTGAATTTCATTTTGTTAGCTTTGGCCCAGTTCTCCAATCTATCCAGGTCATTTTGAATTTTGATCCTCTCCTCTGGCGTATTAGCAACCCCTCCCAATTTGGTGTCACCTGCAAATTTGATGAGCATGCCCTCTATTCCTTCATCCAAGTTGTTGATAAAAATATTGAACAGCACTGGGTCCAGGACAGAACCCTGTGGCACCCCACTAGTCACATCTCTCCAGGATGAAAAGCAGCCATTTGTGATCACTCTTTGGGTTCGGTCGGTCAACCAATTACAAATCCTACTAACAGTAGTCCTGTCCAGCCCACATTTTACTAGTTTCTTTGCAAGAATGTCATGGGATACTCTGTCAAAGGCCTTACTGAAATCGAGATATGCTACATCCACAGCATTCCCTTCATCTATCAAGCAAGTAACTCTATCATAAAAAGAGATAAGATTAGTCTGGCATGACTTATTTTTGAGAAATCCATGTTGACTCCTCGTGATTACCACCTTGCTTTCTAGGTGATTAGCAACTAACTGCTTAATGATCTGCTCCAGGATCTTTCCGGGTACTGATGTCAGACTGACTGGGCGATAATTATTTGGGTCCTCTTTTTTCCCCTTCTTGAAGATGGGGACAACATTTGCCCTCTTCTAGTCTGCTGGAACTTCCCCTGTCCTCCAAGATTTCTTAAAGATTATAGCAAGCGGTTCTGAGATGACTTCTGCCAGCTCTTTTAATATCCTAGGATGCAATTCATCTGGCCCTGGAGACTTGAATTCATCCAGTGTGGCCAGGTATTCCTGTACCACCTCTCTACCTATTACGTGCCTCATTTCCCCTGCTTCCTCACCTGCTCCCCAACGGCCAGGTTGAGTGCTTGTATCCTTCTGGGGAAAAACTGAGGCAAAGAAGGTGTTAAGTAGTTCTGCCTTTTCTCTTCCCCCTGTAATTCACCATCTTCTCTGCGCAGCAACCCTATCGTCTCCTTCTTTTTCCTTTTGCTGCGGACGTATTTAAAAAAGCCCTTTTATTGTTTTTAATGTCTCTGGCCAGCCTAAGTTCGTTCTGTGCTTTAGCCTTTCTGACCTCTTCCCTACATCTCTGGGCTACTTGCTTAAATTCTTCTTTGGTAGTTTCCCCCTTCTTCCATTTCCTATACATGTTTCTCTTAACACTTAGCTCAGCTGAGAGTTCTTTAGTCAACCATTCTGGTTTCTTCAGATGCCTTCAATTTTTCCTCCTTATTGGCACAGTTTTAGACTGTGCCTTCAGTATCTCCTTTTTAAGGAACTCCCATGTCTCCTGAACTCCTTTCCCTTTCACTATTCTTGACCACGGAATTCCAGCCAGCAGCTCCCTAAGTTTACAGAAGTCCGCTTTTTTAAAATCTAAGATGAGTGTTTGGCTACCCTTATTGTCAGGAACAGATTCACTCACAAACGCGTTCAATAAACTAGAAGTAGTTTTATTGAAAGCAGAGTGGTGATGCTGTCTTCAAACTTTAAAGATCGCGAATGGGATTTGTTTCCTGCACTCTACATTTAAACGTTTAACTTCACAGACCCAACCATCAAAGCCTTGGCAGCCATAAATCACCATGAGTCTTATCTGATCTACTTATTCCTGGGAAACTCTAGCCGGAAGGAATGTTCTTCATGTGTAAATCCTTGTAGATAGCTAACACCCTTCTGATGATCCCCTGCTATGCTAATCTAAACAATAAACACATACGTCTCCTGACATCCTGCCCCCATTCAAACAAAAAATAAAATAAAATAAAAGAGAAAAAAAACACAATTCGGGAAATACAGATGTACATATAAAATCAAACGAAATACTACAGAGCTACAGCAGGATTATATTTCAACAACAATGCAATGAAATGTCAATTGGGGCGACGCGGACATCAGTCTTCGAAGAAGGCAGCAAATGGGCTTTCTTCAACAAACTGGAATGAAACACAGGATGAATAGCCTTAAGGGAGGAAGGAAGATCCAATTCAAAAGATACATCATTAACAACATGTTTCACGGAGAAGGGTCCTAGGAAACGGGAGCAAGTTTTTTAGACGGGGAGGGCAGCGAAATGTTTTTGGAGGACAGATAAACCAGATCACCTGGCTTAAAATTGGGATTTGGCATCCGCTTGCGGTTGGTGAAACGCTTGTAATCGGCTTTAGCAGATGTGAGAGCGCGGGAGACAGACTGCCAAGTGGTGGAAAATTTGGAGACCCAAGCTTCAACAGAAGGGGGGCAGAGGAAGGGAGGGTGAGGGGAGGAAAGGGGAAGGGAGAAACCCATAAACAATTTCAAAGGGAAGCAGTCCAGTTGAGGAATGAACTGCAGAGTTGATGGCAAATTCGGCGAACGGGAGCAGCGAAACCCAATCAGTCTGGTTCTCACTGACAAAACACCTGAGGAACTGTTTAAGGGATCTATTGACCCGCTCCGACTGCCCATCCGTCTGGGGGTGTTAAGCACTATTGAGTTTCTGCGTGACTCCCAGGGTCTTTAACAAACAAGTCCAAAACTTGGAAGTGAAAACTGGATCCCTATGAGAAATAATCACAGTAGGCAACCCGTGATATTTCCAGATGTTAGCGACGAATAAATCGGCAAGCTTCTCCACAGTGGGCACCCATTTCAGAGGCACAAAGTGGCATTGCTTGGAAAAATGGTCAGTGATGACCCAGACAGCATGAAATACTTGCGAAGAGGGGAGACCCACGATGAAATTCCAAGCAATTACGGACCAAGGGGCAAAGGTTGCAGCAGCCCCTGGGGTTTTGTGGATGGCGACTTAGCAACATTGCAGGTGGCACACTGTTTAACATGAGTCTGCACGGAGGAGTTCAAGCCCGGCCACCAGTAGAGGCGACAAATCGCATGTAAGGTTTTTAGGTACCCAAAATGCCCAGCGGGTTTGGTCTCATGATGCCTGTGCAGGACGTTCTCGCGGGCAGCCGGGGGAACATAAATCTTGGTGCCATAAAAGGGCATATTGTCAACCCAGACTATCTTGTCCTTGTTAGCCTGGAGCCAAAGATCAGCGTGTGCTGAGTGAAGTATCACATCTCGAAGCGCGGAATCACACAGAGACGAAGCAGAAAGTCTCGATTTAGCAAACACTCGAGTGGTCACTTGTGAAGCAAAGGAGGAGGTAGAAACAGAGTCTGCGGAGGGGATTCCGTGGCGCTTGTTTCAAAGCATGGCAGACGAGAAAGAGGATCAGCCAACAGGTTAGAGTGGCCAGGCCTGAAAACAATCTTAAATCGAAAACGCTGGAAAAACTCAGCCCACCGTGCCTGTTTAGGTGAGAGTTTCTTAGCGGACTGCAATGCTTGTAAATTCCTGTGATCAGTCCAAACTTCAAAGGGATGCCGGGCCCCTTCAAGTAAATGACGCCAGGAGGACACCTGGTTCCGACACCTGGTCACGGGCCGCACGGTGTTGATCCTCACCGACAACACGACGGCAGTCTGCTATGTGAACAGGCAAGGAATGTGAACTCCACCATGCTGCTGGGCATTGCCCTCGAACTCTGGAACTGGTGCGTCCCACTCCGGATACACCCTGTGGCGGTTCACCTGGCGGGGCAGGAGAACACCACAGCGGACGCGCTCAGCAGGGACACCACTTCCCACCACGAGTGGTCCCTGTCCGACAGGGCCTTCCGGATGCTTCGGGACCGATGGGGCGAGCCGACCATCGACCTCTTCGTGACCAGCCGGAACGCGAAGTGCCGCCTGTTCTGCTCGAGGGCCGGCCACGATCGCCGCTCCATCGGCGACGCGTTCCAGTTTCCGTGGGATGGAGGGCTGATCTACGCCTTCCCTCCGTTCCCGCTCCTGGGCCGTGTGATCGCGAAGATCATCGCGGACTGGGCGGACGCGATCCTCGTGGCACCGTACCGGCCGAGGCAGCACTGGTTCGGACCCCTGATCGACGCCGCCCGGGGCAGGACTCTCAGGTTTCCCACGGTACCGGACCTGCTGTCCCACTCCGACGGACTGGTGTTGCACCCGGACCTGGCGGTGTTGGCCCTCCGTGCCTGGAGGATATTGCCCTAGACGACCCGGCCATCGGGAACATCTTGACCGCGGCCAGGAAGGAGTCCACACAAAGGAACTACCACTACAAGTGGCAGTGCTTCGTGGCCTTTGCCGAGGAACGTCGAGAGCCGGTATCGCCTGTCACCCTGCATACCGTGCTCCGCTTCCTCCTCCATCTCCGGCAACAGGGCTTGGCCTTCCCGTCGCTCAAGGTCTACCTCACCGCGATCGTGGCATACCAGCTGCCACGATCCCCATCGGCCGCGCTCTTCAGGGATGGTACCGTCAAGCAGTTCCTGAAGGGCCTGCAGCACCTCTACCCGCCGGTATCGCCGCCGCTACCGCCGTGGTCGCTGTCATTGGTGCTGTCCCAGCTGACGAGGCCGCCCTTCGAGCCCATGGCCACGACGGACGACGGGTTGCTCACGATGAAGACCGCGTTCCTAGTGGCCGTCACCTCTGCCAGGCGAGCGGGAGAGTTGACGGCGCTACGGTGCGATGAACCATACTTGGTCTTTCATCGGGACAAGGTGGTCCTTTGGCCTGACATCTCCTTCCTGCCGAAGGTGGTGTCCAGCTTCCATCTGAGCCAGGACATCATCCTGCCGGCCTTCTACCCGGACCTGACGACATCTCTGGAGCGGTCCCTCCACTCCCTGGAAGTGCGTCGGGCGCTGGCCTTCTACAAAGACAAGACTGCAGCCTACAGACAGACACCCCACCTGTTTGTCTGTTACGGCAGGTGCCGGAGAAGCCACAAGGTGTCCACCCAGCGCTTCTCTAAGTGGGTGGTACAGACTATTCACCTGGCGTACGAGCTTGCCAGGAAGCCTCCGCCAGACCTGCTTCGGGCCCACTCCACCAGGGCCGTGGCGACATCTGCTGCCCTCCTGCGAGGCGTCGACCTGTCGGAACTCTGCCGTGTGGTGACCTGGTCCCAGCCGTCGACCTTCGTGCACCACTACAGGCTCGACTGTCGTTCCAGGAGAGATGCCCGGTTTGGACGTGCTGTGCTGTCTTCTGTGCTCTAGGATCTTGACCCACCATCCTACTGGTAAGCTACACGGTCTCCTAATGTATGAGACACAGAGACCACGAAGAAAAAGAAGAAGAAGAACAGGTTGCTTACCTGTAACTGTGGTTCTTCGAGTGGTCATCTGTGCCCTCATACATCCCCGCCCTGCCTTCCCCTCTTTTCAGGTCCCATCTGCTTCGGCGGACCAGAACTGAGGAGAGACCGTTAGTCGGCGGGAGGAGCATGCGCAGCACCGGCGTGGGGGACGGGTTCCCGCCAAAGCTAACGAGCTCTAGAATCTTCCGAACGCTACCGCACAGGCGCGAAAGCTCCTAATGTATGAGGGCACAGATGACCACTCGAAGAACCACAGTTACAGGTAAGCGACCTGTTCTTACCAAAATTGAAGAATACCTGAAGAGGCAAAATCTACCTAGTCTGACAGAAAAAGAACAAGAACAGATTAACTGTAAAATCACCACTGTGGAGATAGATCAAGCTACCCAAAAACTGAAAACAAGAAAGACACCAGGATTGGATGGATTTGGTACCCCTTATTATAAGAAGCTGAAAGAAGAGTCATTACTCCCCTTGCAAAGAAGAGTTATTGCCCCCTTTGAGATTTTAGAAACTGGATTAATTCCAGACCCTTGGAAAGAAGCTAATATTTCATTGATTCTGAAAGAAGGACAAAATTTAACATCACCAAAGAATTGTAGACTGATTTCATTGTTGAACAGTGATTATAAGATTTTTGCTTTGGTACTTGCTGGAAGATTAAAGAACCTACTGACCAAGTATATCAATAAAGATCAGAGTGGATTTTTACCAGATGAAGGGCAACATTAGAATTGTACTGGACATGATTGAATATTCTGAAAGTCACATTGAAAAGCAAGATCCATTAATTTTTTTTAGTTAATTCTTCTTCATAGTCTCGGTGCCTCACACACTAGGAGCTTTCGCGCATGTGCGGTACCGTTTCTAAAATTCTAGAGCTTAGTAGCTTGGCGGGAACCCCTGCCCCATGCCCGTACTGAGCATGTTCAGCCTGCTGAGCAACAGTCTCCCTTCAGTTCTTTCTCGTCCGCCGTTGAGTACGGAGGTTGAGAGTTTAGTAGCGTTCCTGGCCTTTTTTTTCTGCAAGTGTGTTTCTTCTAGCTTTCACTCGGATTTCGGATTTGGACATTGCTTCCTGGATATTGGACTGGATTTCATGAATTGGTGATTTTTGGACCCATTTCCCCCCTTCTTCATCTTCATCAGCTTCGTCTTCAGCTTCGTGTTCGCCTTGCCTTCTCCGCCACTTTTTTTCCTCGCCCTTCTTTTCTTGGACTTCTATGTCGGCTCTTTTCAAGCCTTGTGAGAAGTGTGGTCGCAAGGTTGCGCTAACTGACAGACATAGTAAGTGCCTTTTTTGCTTGGGTGAGGCCCATAACACCAAGGCCTGCCCAATTTGCCGAAATTTTACCTCCCAGACTCCGGAACCCTTTGGCCCGCCTCAAGTCTTACTGTTGGGAGCAGTCTCTAACAGCACAGGACCTACCGTCAGTTGCGTCAAAGATGTCTAAATCGATGTCGGGCCAACCTGCGACCATGCCATTGTCAGTGTTGGCGGCTGCCGATCTGACTACGTCGACGGTACGAGGCTTGGTATCGTCACCTCGGGCTCCGATATCAGTCCTGCTGAAGATCCCCTTCGGCCTCAACTTCGAGGGAGGCCCCTGCGGGCTTGCAGGAAGCTAAGCCATCCCAGCTGCTGACCGTTGACCAGCGCAAGCGGCCTGTTCCTCTGGAGTCTGCAAAGGAAAAGGAGAAGAAGAAGAAGAGGAAGGAGAAGTGTGGTTCTCAGTCTGAGACCGGCTCCTCCCACGCCTCCTCCGACTCAACTCCTTGAGGAACCAGAGGAGGAATAAGAACCCCAGGAGGTCCTGGAGATCTCTGATGGAGAGGAAACCACTGGCTTGACGGTGCCTTCGGGCCCGCCTCTGCTAACTGCCGCAATGTCTCTGCTCAGACGCCCTGAAATGGCGGCCCGCCCAGAGCATGTTCCAGTTTAACCCCAGGCCTCACCTCATCGCCAAGGTTCCTCAGGTAGAAGTCCATCCCACACACCGGAATGGAGGGTCAGACAACGGTCCCCGTGCTGTCAGGAGGCCTATCTGGGAATGGTCTTGACCCGCCTTCAACTTGCCGTATTCCTCGGCATCCCATATCACAAGGTACGGTCGAAAGCACACTTGGAGGGAGTATCCGGGATCATACCGCTCCTAGTCACCAGTGTATAGGGACGAGTACCACCCTGAAATGAGGCAGTGGTTGCCATATCATCGCTCCCACTCTCCATCACGTGGAGCTCACCACCCACGGTATCGGCGGTCACCTTCGCGCTCCTACTCCGGATCACCGCATCATCGCCGGTCCCACGAGCACTCGCCAGTTGAGGGGCGATTTCTCCTCCTCCGAGGGTTACCTCCACAGTCTCCCGTCCATCTTCGGAGACTGTTCCAGCGCAACCCTCAACTGCTGCCACTACAGTCACCCAGGCGATTCAGCGCCCGCAGCCTACAGTGGTACCGATCAGGAAGGCCACTCCGCCTCAGCCAACGGCCACGGCTCCTCCACCCACAAGGCCTACAACCGTTACCGTCCCTGCTGGGACTCTGACGGTACCGTCTCTCCAGCCGTCAAGGGAGAGATCGCCGGACAAGTCCTCATCTGGGTCCTCCCAGACCTATAAGTCCAACTCTGACTCTAACGAGTCGACACCAACATCGCACGAGTCCCCTTCCTTGGCCTTCGGAGATTCCGCACCAGAGTTGGCACCGGAGGATGTCAAACAATTCTCGGAAATCCTCCTCTGGATGTCAGCAGCCCTGTGACTGAAGGTTGTGGAGCTGGCCCCCGCAGTGCAGGATCCGGTCTTCTATTATGTGGACATCCGTCCACCATCGACAGCTCCGTTACCGTTCCCGCCCGCCCTGATGGAGGCCCTGAAACATCCATGGGCCCAGCCGGCTTCCGCCCTGCCGATCCCACATCGGCTGGAACGCTTGTACCAGACCCAGAAAGAAGAGGCTGAGTTCCTGTTTACACACTCGCTGCCGAACTCTGTAGTGGTTGAATCTACCCAAACCAAGGGAGGGAGGAGAGCTCACACCACCCCGCCGGACTGAGAAGGCCGGAGGCTGGACACCTTTGGCAGAAGGTTCTATTCGGCCTCATCCTTGGTAGCCAGGGTGTCCAACAACACCCAGGCCTGCCTGGTGGCCTACCTGAGGAGCTTGTTGGACAGATTCCACCCTCTCCTGTCCAGCATCCCAGAGAAGAACCGGGAGAGTGCTAACCAGTTTTTCAACAAAGCGGTAGCACTCGCCAACCAACAAATCATCTCCTCGAGGCACCCAGTCGAAGTGGCCGCACACATGATGGCGGGCTCCGTAGCGTTGCATCGCTACGCATGGTTGTGCTTATCAGCCCTCCAGGAGACACCAGGAAGCAGATCGAAGATCTCCCCTTTGATGGCAAGGGACTCTTCAATGACTGACTGATGAGGCCATGGACGACATTGTCAAGGCCCGGTTGACCACCAAGAAGATGGGTATCCACCAGCCTCCACAGTCTCGCCGCAGCTTTGGCTCGCGGTCCTCGTGGCGCAGGTCGTCATCTTCCACCTTCTAACCTTGCTTGCCTTGGTCGGCACCATCACGCCCATCGACTGTGTCTTCTTCATGAAGGCCCCTCCAGAGACGTCAGCTTTCTTCAAAGAAGTCTTTGTCCGGGACGAAGTCCCGTTTTTGATGCGTTGTGCAGGTCGCCTCCACAGCCACTCTTCCAACTGCCAGCAGCCCTAGAAGATCATCCCAGCCCGGCCAGACACCTTGCCGAATGGCGCTATATCACCACAAACTCTTGGGTTCTCTCCATCGTCCGTCTTGGTTATGCCATCAAGTCTGCAAGTATTCCACTGTGAGGCGTCTACTATTCCACCCCAGCCAGTTCAACTTTGCTGGAAGAGATCCAGTCCTTCCTGCAAAAGGGAGCCATCGAAGAACTACCGTCCTCGGCCACTACCACCAGCTTCTTCATCCTGGTATTCATCCAACCCAAAAGGTTCAAGATGGTCACCCTGTCTTTCATCCTACCTTTTCTTCGATGAGGGGACTGGTTCACCTCCATTGCACAGTCCTGATTTTGATGGACAACACGACGGCCGTCTGTTATGTCAACAGACAAGGAGGGACCCATTCGACCATTCTCCTCACCATCGCCCTTCAGCTGTGGGACTGGTGTGTGTCGCTTCAGGTCCACCCAACGCCATTCACTTGGCGGGCCAAGAGAACACCACAGCAGATGCCCTCAGCAGGGACACTTCTTCCCACCACAAATGGTCCCTCTCAAGGGAAGCATTCGGGATGATATGGGAATGCTGGGGCGAGCCGATGATCGACCTCTTCGCCACCACAGTGAACGTGAAGTGTCGTTGGTACTGCTCGATAGCTGGCCGAGGCCTGGACTCTCTCGGTGACGCTTTCCAGTTCGAGTGGAGTGGCGGGCTCCTCTATGCATTCCCACTGTTTCCTCTCCTAGGCCGAGTGGTCGCCAAGATCCTTCCGGACCGACCCAACACCGTCCTCGTAGCCCCGTACTGGCCGAAGCAGCACTGGTTCGGGCCCCTGTTGGAGGCCGCTCAAGGTCAACTCCTCAGGTTCCTGGCAGCCCCCGATCTTCTGTCCCACTCAGACAGTCTCATTCTCCGTCCCTACCTGCCACTCCTGGCCCTCCACGCCTGGCGGATAACGCCATAGATGATCCGATCATCCAGGATGTCTTGACTGCGGCCAATATGGAAGGAGTCGAGGTGCCACAACTATAATTACAAGTGGCGGATGTTCATTGCCTTTGCTGAGGCGCGGGATGAGCCGGTATCGCCTGTTGGTTTCTCTACCATGCTCTATTTCCTGCTCCACCTTCGGCAGCAGGGACTTACGTTTCCATCTCTGAAGGTCTACCTTGCTGCTATCGTCACCTACCAACCTTGGGGCTCTTCATTGGCAGCTCTCTTCCAAGATGCTACCATGAAGCAGTTCATGAAGGGCTTGCAACACCTGTACCCTCCAGTATCACCGTTGCTACTGCCCTGGTCGCTGTCCCTGGTACTGTCGCAGCTCACGCGACTGCCCTTCGAGCCCATGGCCACAGTGGATGACAGGCTTCTGACCATCAAAACGGCTTTTCTGGTAGCTGTCACCTCAGCCAGGCGGGCCAGTGAGCTGACGGCACTGCGGGCCGACGAGCCCTTCTTTGTCTTCCACAGGGACAAGGTAGTCCTTCGCCCAGACATTTCCTTCCTGCCCAAGGTGGTGTCACACTTCCACCTCAACCAGGACATCATCCTACCAACCTTTTACCCAAACCTGGCGATGCCTCTGGAGCGGCCCCTTATGAGGATGAAGCTTAAGGACCTTGGTGCGCAGGTGGTCATTTCATGTCTCTTCCCTGTTCAAGGATATGGCACACATAGGGAAAGGACAATAACAGAGGTCAACAACTGGCTCTGCACGTGGTGCCGCCGGCAATGGTTTGGGTTTTTGGAACATGGCCTGAATTTCCATGAACGTGGGCTTCTGGCGAGGGATGGGCTGCACCTCACAAAACTTAGCAGGAATATTTTTGCAAACGGTCTTGCAAGGAGGATTAAGAGGTCTTTAAATTAAGTTCCGCTGGGGAGGGAGACAATATTATTCAGGGCAGGGACTTGGCGAGCGCAGGGGGAAAAGGCCCAAATGATACTGCACAAGTAGTACAAGTGGCCAATGGCGGGAGGAGTAGAAACAATAGTACAGGTCTTGCAGAAAGGGCCCGGGGACTTAAGTGTCTCTACACTAATGCACGGAGTATGGGAAACAAGCAGGATGAGCTTGAACTCCTAGTACAACAAAATAAATGTGATTTGATAGGCATCACTGAGACCTGGTGGGATGAGTCTCATGACTGGAATATAGGAATAGAGGGGTATAGCCTATTTTGTAAAAATAGACCAAACAAGAAAGGAGGAGGAATAGGTTTATATGTCAAGGATGTTTCACCTGTGAAGAGATCTATGACTTAAACCCAGTAAGCCAGGTCGAGAGCATTTGGGTAAGAATTAAGGGAGTGAGAAACAAAAAGGATATTCTGGTGGGGGTTTACTACAGACCTCCAACCCAGGCTGAGGACTTTGATGACGCCTTCCTCAACCAAATGACTGCACATTCAAGGAGGAGAGACACAGTAATAATAGGAGATTTCAATTACCCGGATATATGCTGGCAGTCAAACTCTGCCAAGACAGCAAGGTCCAGCAAGTTTCTTGCTTGTCTTGCAGACAACTTCATGGTCCAGAAGGTGGAAGAGGCCACAAGGGGATCAAATATTCTAGATCTGATCCTGACTAACAGGGATGACCTTGTTAATGAGGTAGAAGTGTTTGGATCTTTAGGGGGGAGTGACCATGCCCTATTGGAATTTGACATTCACTGGGAAGGAGAAGATAAGTGTCAAATTGCCTAAGCCCAAGATTTACCCTTGCTCCTTGCTCTCAAAAAGTTTTTGAACAAAAATTTGGAGTATGGGTTTATCAAACCTTCTACGGCTCCCACGGCAAGTCCTGTCTTTTTCAGGAAGAGAAAGGATCCCAACGCCGATCCGAGACTGGTGGTAAACTATGCTGCAATTAATCAAGCCATTTCTTCTAATTGTTACCCAATTCCACTGATACGGACTGTGTTGGACCATCTGGTCCAAGAGAAATATTTTACCAAACTTGATCTAAAAGAGGCTTTTCACAGAATACGGATGGACCCGGACTCTGAGTGGTTGACCACTTTTGCTACTCCTTTTGGCAATTTTAAATGGACTGTCCTTCCTTTCGGATTACAATCAGGTCCGTCTGTTTTCCAGATGTTTTTGAACTCTCTCTTTCATGACTTATTGTACCAGGGGGTTCTGATTTATCTGGATGATATATTGATTTATGCAGACTCCATGGAGGCTCATGTGGCTTTGGAGCGTGTGGTGCTTAAATGTTTGATTGAGAACCACCTCATTGTTAATCTATCGAAATGTCAATTTGACACTCAGGCTTTCGATTATTTGAGTTATCGGATTCAGGATAATTCCCTAAAAATGGACCCTTCTAAGATTAACTCCATATTGCAATGGTCCACCCCCAGAACGGTGAAGCAGCTCCAGCAGTTTCTGGGATTCGCGAACTTTTATCGGAATTTCACTGACGATTTCGCGTCCATAGCCCTTCCGCTCACGAACCTCTTGCGCAAACCTAAAGGCTCTCCCGCTGACAAGCCACATAAACTTGCCTGGTCCCCGAAATGTCAAGCCGCTTTTGACATGCTGAAAGCTAAGTTCACTTCTGAGCCTTTACTACTTTTCCCGGACGCGGAGAAACCGTTTATAGTGCAGACAGATGCTTCGGATTTTGCGATGGCGGCTGTGCTTTTGCAGCATGACTCGGAGGGGGCACTTAAGCCTTGCGCCTTCGTTTCGAGAAAATTTTCTCCCCAACAATGTAATTGGCCTATTTGGGAGAAGGAAACCAAGGCGATTCAGTTAGCGCTGTCAGGGCCTTGTGGATCGCCAACAGCTCGAGAGAGTTGATGTGGAGGAACAGCTCGTCATACCTGTTGGGGCAGGCGGTACCGGTGGCGCTGGTCGTCCCTGAGTGGATCGAAGGCCCTGACAAACCAGTGCTGGAGCGGCCGTGCGCGTAACCTGGAGAGGTAGGTTACGGTGGTGGTCGAGGAGTTGTTGGATCCTCCTCGCTGATACCGTCGAGGCCTTGAAGGCAGCGGACGCTGCCTGATGAAGCATCCGCGCCCTCTCGTCTGGGAGGAAGGCCCTCGTCGATACCGAGTCGAGGGTCGCCCCGATGAAGTTGAGAACCCGAGTGGGCTCGAGATGGGACTTCTTGGGGTTGACCCTGAGTCCGAGCCGAGTGAGAAGAGACAAAGTCCGATGAATGTCCCTGTACAGTTTCTGTCTGCAGGATGCCACCAATAGCCAATCGTCCAGGTAAGGGTAGACGGAGATGCCCTTCGTCCACAGGAAGGACACGACCAGAGCCATGCACTTGGTGAACACCCGCGGTGCGGTGGAAAGTCCGAACGGCAGCACCTGGTACTGGTAGCTGGTGCCGTCGATCGCGAACCGAAGTATCTCCTGTGCTGCGGGCGGATCGAGATGTGGAAATAGGCGTCTTTGAGGTCTATGGACGCAAACCAGTCCCCTCTCCGGAGGAAGGGGAGGATCGAGGGCAGCATGACCATCTTGAACCTCTTGGGGCGAATGTATTTGTTCACCACTCGGAGGTCTAGGATAGGCCGCAGGGATCCGTCCGCCTTCGGCACTGTGAAGTACCTCGAGTAGAAGCCGGTGGTCTTGGCTGAAAGCGGGAGCCTCTCGATCGCTCCCTTCTCGAGGAGGGACTGGACCTCTTCCAGTAGAGCCGAGCTGGCCGTGGTGGAGTAGTAGACACCCTGTGGTGGAATATCCTGGAACTCGATGGCGTACCCCAGGCGGACGATGGTAAGCACCCAGGAGTCCGCAGTGATCTCCCGCCAGCAGTCCAGGTGCCTGGCCAGGCTCGGGTGGTGGAACAGTTCTACCGGAAGGGCGAAGGATGGCATGGGTGGAGTCTTGTGAAGGCCGTCAAAACTGGGACTTCGCTCCGGAGGATGACTTCTTGGACGACGAAGATGGGCATCGTCTGGGAAGCCTCCTCGAAGCCGAAGATGTCAACGGCCTCCACACGGTCGACCGCGGGGACCGCGGCTGGTACGCCGATGAAGAGGAGGACCTTCTCCACGTAGGCCTCGGCTGGAAAGAGCGGCGAGACTGGGCAAGCTGGTTAATACCCATCTTCTTCGCTGTCAGCCGGGCCTTGATGAGGTGATCCATGGCCTCGTCAGTGGAGGTGTGGAAGAGCCCTTCGCAGTCGAATGGAAGATCTTCAATTCGTCGACGGCTGTCCTCCTGAAGCCCAGAGGACCGGAGCCACGCGTGGCGTCGGAGGGCTACGGCACCGACCATCACCCTCGAGGTAGCCTCCACAGCGTGCCTCGAGGTGGCGATCTGCTATGTAGCCACCACAACGGCCTCGCCAAAGATCTGTGTGGCTGAGGCGCGTGACTCCTCCGGCAAGTCAGCAAGGAGTGGAGCGAGTCGGTCAAAGAGGTTCCGATGGTAGGCTGCCAGGCATGGCATCGTGTTCACCATCCTGGCCACCAGGGACGATCCCGAATAGAACCTTCGGCCGAAGGCATCGAGCTTCCGTCCTTCACGGTCCGGAGGGGTAGTATGCGTTCGGTTGCCTCCTTTCGTCTGAGCCGACTCGACCACAATAGAGTTCGGTACAGGATGATTGAAGAGGAACTCCGCGTTCTCCTTCTGGGTCCTGTAGAGATGCTCTAGCCTATGTGGGATAGGCTGTGCTGACGCCGGCTTCGCCCACGGCTGCTTCATCGCTTCCACCGGGGTTGGTAGGAACGGCAGAGGTGCGGTCGATGGTGGGCGGGCTTCCAAGTACTGGAAGACCGGGTCCTGGGCTTGTGGAGCATGTTCGGTCACCTTTAGGCCAAGGGCTGTGGCCATCCGGAGGAGGATCACAGAAAACTGGTGTACGTCCTCCGGTGCAGACTCCGGGCCTGGCTCCCGAACCCCAGCGGTGGGGATTCGTGAGAAGAAGGGGTGGACTCAGCAGAGTCAGAGTCCGAGTCGTAAGAGTCGCCGGACGGTGATGGCGACCTCTCCGCCTCCTTCTCCTCGGCCGGCCTACGGGCCGGAGGTGCCAGGGTGACAGCTGGAGCTGCAGGCTGCGTCGGTACCGGTGCGGCCGATGTCGTGGCCGGTATGGGAGTCACCTGCAGGGGCGCGACCGCGGGCCTAGGGCGGTGTGCCGCCTGCATGGTAGAAGTTGCAGCTACCGCCGGTTGGGCCACGGTGGGCTGTGGTGTCGGGTGGGTAGCTGTGGCCGTCATCCGCGGTGGTGGAGAAACAGCCCTGTAGCGGGGTGAGGGCTCCCGGGACCGACGGTGACTCGGCGAACGACGCAGCGGTGACCTCTCATAGCGGGGGTAGTGAGCCTCCCATGGTGGCGAGCGAGACCGGCGACGAGGTGACCAGTACCTTGGATCTGGATTGTACCGGTCCCTGTATGACGGCGAGTAAGAATAGTATGAGCTGGCCGGTTCGTGCCACACCTGCTCCTGGGCGTACCTCCCTAGGTAGGCAGGAGAGTAGGCGCTCTCGCCCGAGCGACGCCTCTCCAGGCGCATCTTCCGATATCGCGGGGATGGAGGCCTGGCCCGCTGCTCCGGCGAGCGGGACTCGTCGCGTCAAGAGGCTGAGTGCTGCCTGACCACAGCCTCTTCTCGGCGTTCTGCCGAGGGTGGACGGCGACTCGGTGGAGTGATCTCCGTGATCAGCTCGGGCGGTTGAGGGGGCGAGGCCTGCACGACCTGCTCCTCGTCCGACACCTCGAAGATTTCCTCTTCCTCCGGAGGCTCCTCTTCCTCAGGGAGCTCCATCGGTTGAGGTTCCTCGGCGGGCTGGGTGGGTGGTGGAGTCGGGGGTTGCACCACCGTCGGTGAAGAGCGCCGCTTCTCCTTTCTCTTTTTCTTCTTCTTCTCCCCACGCCCTTGGTGGTGGGGCGCTTCTTCTGGGCCGCGGTCAGCGGCCTGGAGGAGGAGGTTGAGGCCTGCGAGCCCGCAGGGTCCTCACGTGCCCGAGTTGCCGAGATCTTCGGTATCCTCGGCAACTTCATTATCGGTACTGAGCCCGATACTGATACCGACGAGGTCGAGGGCAGGGCAGCCACCGCTGCTGCCAAAGAAGAAGAAGAAGGCGGGCGTTTCTCGGCCATTGTCTCGGGTCTCTGGACGCGAAGAGATTCCTCCCAACAGTGGGATTTAAGCCTTGCCGCCCTGTTACGGAGAGTCTGGTGTGTAAACTCTCTACAAATAGAGCAGGCCTGAACGTTGTGCCCCTCACCCAAATAAATCAGGCACTTAGAGTGTTGGTTAGAGAGAGCGACCTTCCTTCCACAGGACGTGCAGTGTTTGAAGAGAGCCGGCATAAACCGGGGGCAAGGCAAAAAAAGCAAGAGTCCGAGAACGCCAAACACAGTCCAAGATCCGAAATCGTCGTTAAAGCCAGAAGAAGGTCAAAACCCATCGAGAAAGTACAAAGCCAAGTCCGAAATCCAAGAGGGGTAGTCAAAAGCCAAATCCGAAGTCGAAAAACACCAAAAGCAGAATCGAAAAGCAAGCCAAGAAGCAGAACCTTCTGTACGCTGAGGTGGACAAGAAAGAACTGAGGAGAGACCGTTAGTCGGCGGGAGAAGCATGCGCAGCACCGGCGTGGAGGAGGGGTTCCCACCAAAGCTAATGAGCTCTAGAATCTTCTGAACGCTACCGCGCAGGCGTGAAAGCTCCTAATGTATGAGGCAAAGAGACCACGAAGAAGAACTTCAGTGTCAGTACCTGAATATAATTTAAGAAAATAATCTTTAAAATCCCTTTGCAAATCCTTATCTTTAGTGTATTCTTTGCAACTTTCTTTCAATTTCATAATTTTTTTTCTTCTGTCTTTTCTTAATCTGCAAACTAACCATTTGCCAGGCTTGTTTGCATACTCAAAATTCTCTTGCTTCAACAATTTCAGCTTTTCTACCCCATTTCTTCTTTCATCAACATTGACAATTGATATCTCAGTTATCCCAGTTTTTTTCTGAATATCCCCATTTTCCAGAGATTTCTTTAATTCCTCTTCTTTAACCTCATCTAAAATTTTCTGTGTTTTCTCCATTTGTTTTAAATTCTCTGTTGATTCAAATAAAATATCCTCTCATACAAGGTTTGCTCGCATTCCAAATGGTTCTGACATTTATTTCTTTAAGTTTCTCTCAAAGAATTCTTTAATCTCCCTCTTCACTTCCAACAGTATTTCTTCTTTAGTCATTAACAATTCATTCACTCTTCATCTAAATTCTTTAGTTGTCTTTCTGGTGTACATTATTACTGGATTATAGTCTGAAATGGTCTCTGGGAGAATCTCAACTAGGGATGGGCCAACCAAATCCGTGAATCCTTGAATCCTCGGGAAGGATTTGAGATTCGCGAATCCGAATCCCTGGGCCAAAACAGGTGAATCGAATCTTTTGAATCCCTGCATTCCCCGGGGCCTAAGCACCCCAGATGAGGCCCGTGAGGGCGTGCAGGGCCAGCGAGAGCTGCTTTCCTGCACCGCTGGAGGCCTGAGCTGGTGCGAGAGCCCTGGATCAGACCCATGCGGATGCACAAGGCCGGTAAGAATCACTTTCCTGCATGCCAGGAGGCCTGAGCCAGTGCGAGAGCCTCAGATCAAGCTTGCTCCTGCTGCCTGCCCCTGTGGCTGCCTACCTCTGCAAGGTAATTATTCTCTTCTTCCTATTCTTTTGACTTGACACTGGAGGGTAGGGATTGAGACTGGACTAGAGGCTGGTGTTTGTTTGTTTTTGTTAAGTGCCTTCCTTGTTTTAGGACTTAGAATCATAGAATCATAGAGTCATAGAAATGTAGAGTTGGAAGAGACCACAATAGTCATCCAGTCCAAGCCCCTGCCATGCAGGAAAACCCTCAAAGCACTCCTGACAAGTGGCCATCCAGCCTCCGCTTAAAAACCTCCGAAGACTGGGCCAGAGGCTGGTGTTTTTGTGTTTTTAAAGTGCTTTCCTTGTTGCTAGACTTGAGACTTGACTGGAAAGTACAGTGTGCTTGAGATTTCAAGGACAGCCAAAGAACATTGCTTTGCATGGCTCCCTTGCAAAGCTCTTTCATACACAATTCTGGGGTTTGTAGTTGGACAGTGTCACAGCCTTCTCTGCCAAAGTGTGCTAGTCCATCATCAAAATACAAACCCCAGGATGCCATAAGGAGCTACGCAAAGAAAAATCCAGTTTTGACCTGGATTATCTCTGTACTGTAGTATGTGGCCCTGTTTACACAGGCAGGAAAATGTGGGATTAATAATCCACATTTTCCTGTTTGTGTAGAAAGGGCCTTCATGTCATTTTCAATCTGGTGAGATCCTAAGGCAAAACTATGACAATTTCTTGACCAGATTTCTTCAGAGGCAGGTTTGCCTTTGCCTAGGCTTTTGCTAAGGCTGAGAGAGTGTGTCTTTCCCAAGATTATCCTTGATCTTTTGTTTTATTTTGTAATAGTCAACCCAGGAGTCAACTCCAACATCTGGAGCTACTTCCAAATTACATGTAATTCTTAATAAGAAGTATATGAGTATGTTTTCCTGAAAGTGAAAACTATTATTTAATTTGTTTTTCATTAAACAAAGATATCAAATTCTGCTTCAAAACACTTTTCACTAGAAGTGCTTTGTTTCCCTTGCTTTTGTAAAAAAGGATTCGAAAATTCGAGATTCATGAGATTCGTGGATTTGCAGAACCTTCCAGGTTTTGGATCCGGATTTGGAAAATTCTGGATTCATCCCATCTCTAATCTCAACCATCTGTATCTTATTAGTCTACGTCTTTGATAGCCATATCATATCCAGTCTTGAAAATGATTTATGTCTTTCAGGAAAGAAGGTATGATCTTTCTCATTTAGATGTTTAAGTCTCCAAGTATCTACAGTTTGTAAATTGTCCATTAATTAAAAAAATTCATTCAGTACTTGACCTTGAGATTTCTTAATATCTTTCAAAGAAGATCTATCTATTTGTGGGAATACAACCCCATTCCAATCTCCGTTAAACATGACTTATCATAGGACATTTCAGACAAATATTCAATTTTTTAATTAAAATTGATCTCTGTAAAATAGGTATATACACACCGAATATCAAATTTTTCCTCATTTACAATAATTTCAGAGGCTATAAATCTACCCTCCTCATCTTAGATGACCAACTTTAGTAACAAATTAGATCTTATATATACAACCACTTTGTTTTCTTAGACAATCCTCGAGAAATAAGCTCCTCCCTCAATTTTTTCCAGACTAACCTTCCCGTGAATCTGACTTTCTTGCAAACAAATAACATCCATGTCTATTTTTTTTCAAATAATTGAAATTCTTCTTCTCTTCCGAGAGATATTTACCCTATTAATATTCCTTGTCAAAAATGTATAATCCATGTTTAAGCATCTGATAAAAGAAAAAGGCTAGATTAGTCTTAATACCATGTGACAATAGCTCTTAATCTTCGTGTTCTTCTCCTGGCAGATGAACAACACTTGCTGAGGTCAATAATATATCTCTCTGTTGCTTTGGATCCATGGTTTAATCTTTAAGGTCTTCTCCTGGTTTCTGTGAATCAGATGCTCCTTTGTCCTTCTCCTCTTGGAATTCATTCTTGTGGGTTCTTATAAAATCATTCATCTTCTCACCTGGGTTCAGACAAAATTTTTCATTTCTATATGAAAAAATCAGTCCTTCCAAGTGGTCCCAAGTAAAAGGAATATTCTTTCTTCTAAGTATGCTGAGTATGCTTCCTCTTCCTTAAAATTCTAGGAAGAGTCTCTTTCATCAGAATCAGTTTAGTAACTTGAACTATCTAAGGTGATTTACATTGTAATTCCAGTACATGGTCTTTCCATTTTCTAGATGAGAACTGAACTATCATATCTCTGGGTACTTTCACTCTTCTAGCATAAGCTGAATTCAAATGGTAAGAGGCAATAATTTTCAGTTCTATTATTTCTTCCTCCTGTTCTAAAAACTTGGCTAAATTTTCAATTATTTTTAGCTTCAAATGTTCTTCTTTCTCCTTTCTACTCTAATCCTTAAATAATGTTTTTTATCTCTTCATTCAATTAGTGCTATTTTATCCAAATGCTTCTCCAATTCTTGCTGGGTCTTTGTCTTCACATGTTGGGTCTTTTCTTCCACATGTGTAGTCCTCTTCTCTAAATCTTGAGTCTTATGAATCAACTCATACACATTAACAATTTTTTTTTCAAGTTCAAATGCTTTTCCTGCTCCTGGGAGGATCCAGGAGTGGTGGTTATTTGCAATGGGAAGTCAAGCTTTCCTTAAACTATTTTGTAACCCCATCAAAATCATAAGTGGTTATTCCACCACTTCTGGTTTTCATTTTTTGCAATTCTGGACTATTTTTTGGTCTGATTTAGCCTGTGGAGATTGTGGAATGAATATATGGCCCAGGTCTACCAGAGCTGCCCACCTTAATTAAAGGATCATGTTCGAATATCAAAAAGCAAGTTGCTTTTTGTTACTTATAGCAATTGTTAAGTCAAGACAACAATAAAGGAATTTTAAAGCAGGATGTCATATCATTAGACTACAATGCCTAAGTACTTTAAGTTGCATCTGCAAATACCTTCTTATAGGGCTTCTTTATTCTTGCAAAATCATTGAAATAATCCTCCACTGTTACACAGATTGTATCCACAGCATTGGATCCTGTCAGCCATTTCCTTGTCATCAGCTCACTGAGATGAGGCTAAAAGAGAAAGAGCACATACACGTACATTGCATAGAACCATTTTTGAACATATCTTTGATGATAAACACGATTGTTCATGTACATTGTACATCCAAGATCAGTAAATGGAGAGTCATAATTATTCTAGAAGAGGGATGCACCTTTCTAGATGGTAATGGACTGTAGTTCCCATCACCCTGCATTGACTATGCAAGCCAGGCCTGCTGAGAATTGCAGCCCAACATCTGATGAGGCATACATTCCCCACTCCAGTCCTAGAAAGCTGGATTGAAATCAAGTCCTTCATATTAAGCAGCTACTGGCTTCATGTCAGCTGTGTTGCATGACATATTGATAGTGTGACTCATTCACAATTATGCCTGCTGTAGATTATGTTATGTTAATTGTAAATGAGTATTCACCAAGGCTGGCAAGACATGGTTCTGTATACTTAAAAGGGATAGCAATAAACAAGTGATTTACTATGTATGAGCTTTAGAGTACTTAGGCTAAATCTGTGGCTAACAATGTATCACATATCAAAGGAAAGAGTCTGGGAATCTCAGTCTAGTGAAAAGAGATCAAAGAGAATGGGTTGGGACAAGACGGTTCTGAGGCATCTGGCTAGTGTTAGGTGAGATATCCAAAGATAACACTGGAGATACAGAAATGCTTTAGATCAAGGTATGGAAAGAAAGTTTCTTGGGAAATGCTGGAAGTTTGGGATGGGGAGACCCAGAGTATCCACCAATGGGCATTATGTGTATGTAAAAGTGTATACCACTATATAACCAAGTGCATTTTATAAATCGTAACTCCAGCAACAGTTGTAAATTATGCCTCATGTACCTCATTAAATACCACGGGAAACCTCTCTGTTTTCTTGAGAATAGAAGGGTAGCTAAACATAACAGGTTGGATATAAATATTTTAACAGATAAATAACTAAATATTTCCTTATTTGTTTTAGAACTGAATACAAGTAACATCAACTGAAACAATATTTTCCTCTAAGTGGCTTTGTTATTGGCTCACTGAGTTCAAAACTGGATTAGGTACATTTATCAAGGACACTTCTTGGATTCTTTTCTATCAAAATATTAGGCCCCCAGAAAGGGGGCTTTATCTCCACTTTCCTAAGGAATTGATAGAGCTAGAGAGTACATCTCAGGGTGTGTGCTTGCACCTAACTTTTGCAAAACCTTTGAACACATATATTAAGCGAGTTTTGCTCATACTCAGGCGAACTACTGTATCAGAAGGAATTTTGAGAACCAGATAAAATTTAGCTATTAAGTCTAAGATCTGCTTTAAGTTTCAGGAACTATTTACATTATAGGCATCTCTTCTCCACTAGTGGTGTGCTGCAACCTGAAAATCTGAGGTGATCCCAAGAGCCATTTTGTCCTATTCCCACTAGTACAGAACTCCATCAGTGCAGATGTCTACAGCAGAAGCACCCCCACAAACACTGCTTTGACAATTCAAGATGTTTAAACATTGTGCCATCTAGCAGGAGTTCAAAATGTGTACTCTGTTTAAATAATTCATAGATGAAATAAAGTGGTGGAATAGAGTTGTAAGAATAAAATATGGCAAATTTCCTTAATTATTTTTATAGTAAAATACTTTATCCTAAAGACCACATAATGGAAATTCAACAAATTTTACTGCTACTATGAAAATGCACATTAGGATCAGTTAGTTACTATAAAAAATAAATTCAGATCAAGACATTTACATTTGTTTGTTAGTACAGATAGACACAGTTACTCTTTCCAAGTTTTTATTTTTGAAAGGGGTTTTGAAGGAAAGGAAATGTAACCTCCAAATCCATGAAGACTTCTTCAAGCAGACTTGAACATCCTTCTTTGGCAACATCATCTAGAACTGCATCGATGCACGCATGACTGCTTGTCATGATTTCTTCCATCATAGGAGTCAAGTATTTCTTTTTCAAACTGATGATTGACTCCCTTCAACAAAAAAAACAAGACCTTTCAGTATCTTGGCAGGTGTACAAGTGATACACAATTGTGCAGTGGTAAAATCTGAAGGATAAATAGACTAATCATATCTCTTAATTAAATACAGACGTTACATTTTTAATAAAAACTGGTTTCCATAACTTACTTAAATGTCTGACAATTATTGATGATGGCAACCATGTACTGAACATAGCAAGGATAACATTGACGATTTTTAAGATGTTCTTCTTTATATGAATGTGCTTCTTCTTTGTACCTATATAAAGTAAGTAGAGTAATCAGTGATTTTAAAAGACACTGAATCAGCTATCCTGGTTCCCAGTGAACTGCAGAAGAGAATGGGGCATCTTGCCTCTTCTGCATTAGGAACTATCACCACAGTGAATGATGATAGTCTTACGTTCTGGAAATCTTCAAAGGAAAGTTTTCCATAGATATAGCACAAAGAAAACACTTCACTGTATCAGATTTATCAGTTTGAAAAACTCTAATGACATTATAAGAAATGAAAACATTTGTGTATATACTAAAACTTTTTCTGCTTGCATCTTTCTTTTTGTTGTTTATTCTCCTTTATATTTATATATATATAGGAATGGTTTGCTTATTTATTTATTTTTTTGAGTGGTCATCTGTGAACTCACACAAATGAGTTTACTGTGTCTATGCAGTGCATTATTCTGAACCTTCTAGAACTGTTATGTAATCATCTTGGTGGTAGCCCCTCCTCTCCTGGCCATGTGACCAGCCCGATACTGGCTCAAACCATCAGTTCCATGGCTTCCAAAGCAACAGTCAGGGATATAAGGAGACCATTATACAGGGGAGGATTTTTGGGAGCTGAGAGTTACCCAAGCTATGAGTCCTGAGGAAACTCTGTATCAGCAGAGTTGCAGAGAAAAGGCATTTCCCAGTTTAGGTGTGGCTTCTTAAAATTATGGCTGACTTGAAGGAGACAAGACAGACAGCAGATTTCAAATTTAAAAAAAAATTACCAATGAAATTTACAATGATACATCAATTGAAGAAACTTGATCCTAACTATTGAAATATTTGAGATAAATAATATCTTCAATTAAATTCACCAAGTAATTAGTTGAGTGGTATGTTTAGTAGAAATGAAAAGTTACAAGTACCATGTAGTTATTAGGGAACAGTTGATAGTTAAATAAGCAGTTAGCTTAGTGTGTGCTAGTGAGAGCAGTCAAAGGAGAACAGAGTTCTTAGAGACAGAGTGAGAGGCATAGCATTCTAAGCTAAGCCAATCACAGAAAGCAGAGTATAAGGTCTAGATGTCTCAACCAATAATTTTAAATATATACACAGACTAACTGTAGAGAGGCTATCCTGACTAAAGAGGTGGGGAAGAGAGAGTGAAGAATTTTCCAACAAGGATGAGTGGGTATTGTGGGAAGTCACAGATGATCATTTGAAAAAACACAGTTGCAGGTAAGCAACCCATTCTTCTTCTTCATGGTCTCTCTGGCTCACATAAGTGGGAGACTAACAAGCTACTCACCACAGGAGTCATGTGACATGACCCAAAGGCACCATCAGCCCTGGACCTGGCATCTAATCTGTAGCATATAAGAAAGGTCAGGGGCTAAAACAGGTAGCCGGCCTACAAATGTCCTCTCTGGGTACATCAGTCAGGAAGGCTGTTGAGGTAGCCACAGCTCTGCTAGAGTGGCTGCTCACGTGAACAGTAGGATTTTTTTCTATTTATGTGGGCAACTCCAGGCTCCACTGAGGTGTAGGTCCTAGTAGAGGTGGATGCAGAGTTTTGTAGCCCTTCAGAAATCATTTAACTAACAGATTCTGGAAGCATAAATGATCTGAAATATGGTGGAAATTGTTGCCAGATAGCACTTAATGAATAAGAGAGAAGAGAGCTTTATCAAGCTACAATAATAGTCTAGCAAATGATGAATCTGTGCTTAGTCTGGAGAAATCCCTCTGGGTAACAAAAAGGATAAAAACTTGGTCCATTTTTAAGTATAGAATAGTCAAAGATCTGAGAGCAGCTGCAATGATTTGAAAAACTAGAGCTGAAAGGTAGACTAGAGATTAGTTTGAGGGTGTTCAGACTGGGATTCTCATTCATCTGTTGTGTAACATCAGGAAGGTTCAGCCTATCCTGAAGTCTGAGGGATGTTCCCCAAAACAGGTGGAGAAGAGGGACAAACTACAGTTGGCTGTGCCACTATGAAGTGATGAGGATGCACTTCAGCTTTTCCATCTGAATTTTGGAGACCACTTTGGTGACAAGGAGAAATTGAGGAAAAGTGTACACAATGAGGCCTCACCAATGAAATAGAAAGGCATAGCCGAGAGAATCCCTTCCCCAATACACCCTGCAGCAGTAGATCTGGCACTGGGTGTTCTATACCAAGTCAAAGAAATCCAACTCTAAACTGCTCCATCTTCTGAAGATGGTATGCAGGAACACTAGAATGAAGCCTCAATTCACAGCAGAATTGTTAGAACCATGCTGAGAGCACCTGCTAGAAAGTTCTTTTCTTCCTGTAGGTGGATTGCAGAGAGGGAGGTATTGCTGTTGATACACGAGTCCCAGTGTCAGATTCAGCAGGGTATGGTTCCTCCTTGCTTGTTCAAGTAGTAAACCATATGGTGCTGTTTGACACAACTTGAACAACCTGGCTACTTAGAAGAATCTCAAAGACTCAGAAGGCCTTCTCTACAGCCAACCTTTCAACAACACTAATGTGGAGACAGTTGTCTAGTTCTGTATATTGACCCCTGATTGACAGTCCCTCCATGTGTGTTCTTCATCTGTCCATGGATGACTCCATCATCACCACTGTCATGGTTGGGAAGGAAGGAATGGCATACCAACTTGAATGTTCTTGGTACCGAACCACTATCCCAGTGACCCGTGGATAGCCCTTGGTATGGTGAGATGCATCTGGGGAGAACAGAAGAGAGGGTTCATACAGGACAGGAATCAGGCCTACAGAGGGCACATGCAGAGCCTTGTGTTTGCAATCACCACCACTGTGGAGGCCATGAAACCCAAGGATGAATTCAGTGTTCTTGACAGTAATGTATCTTGAGTGCCAACACTGACAAATGGCTCTGAACTGATTCTGGAGCCTCTCCTTGCAAAGGCAAGCAGCTTTCCTGTGTGAATCAAGAATTGGCCCAATTAACTTGATGTTTTGGGATGGCTGCAGATGAGACTTCTTGTGATTCATGATCAATCCTAGGTCATCAAGAAGTCAAAGTGTCATGATTGTATCGGGCTTTAGAATAAATATGGAAAAAACAATGATGATAACCAAAAACATGACAAGACAGGAAGAAACAGACATCGAAAAAGAATCTCAGTTTAAGATATCCAAAAAAGCAAAATATTTAGGAGTGTATATAACCAAAAATAATAAAGACCTGTATGACAACAACTACAAAAAAGTTTGGCAGAATATAAAGACAGAGTTAAAGAAATGGGCTAATTTAGATTTATCAATAATGGGAAGAATAGCAACAATAAATATGAATATCCTACCTAGAATGATCTTTCTATTTCAGAATTTTCCTATAATTATAAATGATTCACCATTCAATCAGTGAAATAAGGATCTTGCTAAATTCATATGGAATGGTAAAGAGCCACGAATAAAATGGAAGATTCTGAAAGATTTGTTAGAAAGAAGTGGAATGGGCTTGTCCGATTTGAAAGAATACTACCATGCTTGTTGTCTTAGTTGGCTGATAGATTGGGTTAAATTAGAAAAAGAGAGATTAACCTTGGAAGGTGTGGACTAGCATTTGGTTGGCACTCATGTCTATGTTATGAAAAAGCAAGAGTGACAATACCACCGTGGATGTCAGTACATGAGGCCTTTTATAGAACAGAGAAACCTCTAATGGATAAATGGATAACATATAAAAATCTTGTTAAAATCCAAGGGGGTAAAAAATTGCATTAAAAATAAGGAGGAATTAATAAAATATGGATACACATCACATTTGCTTCTACAGAGACAGCTTGTAGAAAAGTTTAAAATGGACATTAAGACAGTGGAAATAGAGCATAAAGAAAGAGAATTCGATAAACTATTAAAACCTGGTGCAGACCATCTGATTGAGAGAATATATAAAATGTTACTTAATTTGGAATTAGAGCAAGAAATTATAAAACAGAATATGATAAAATGAGAGCAGAACATAGGATGCCCAATTCCACTTAAAAGTTAGGAAAGTTCACGGAAAGACACTCAAAAGTTATTAAAAAGTATGAGCTTAAGAGAGAACTATTACAAGAGCCTTCATAAATGGTATTAAACACCAGTACAGATTGAAACAATAAGTAAAATTACTAAAAACACATGTTGGAAGTGTGATCAAAAGGGAACTTCATATCACCTTTGCTGGATGTGCGCTGAAGTGAAAAAATTCTGGAAGCAAGTCCATGGAGATATTGTTAAAATTCTGCAAATAAATTTCTCAATGATACCTGAGATATATCTGTTAAATATAACAGATGAAATACAGCAACTTCAGAAAAGGACATAACAAAAACTGCTGATTTTTATGGTCATGGTGGCTAGAATGATTTACTCCAAAAAATGGAAACAAAAGGAAACACCAAATATTGAGGAATGGTTGATAAAATTGTATGATTCGATGGAAAAGGAGAGATTGACGACTATACTATCAAACAATTCAAGAAACCAATTTAAAGAAGTATGGAGTCCAATCTTACCAATTTTAGAGGGTAAATGGGGAAAATTAGCTATAATGAGGATAAATGATTGACTTTACCCTGGCAAGAAATAGTAGTTAAAATTGTAAATCTCCAGGGGGAGGGATATAGATGTGGAAATATAGAGTTATAGCAATATATAGAGATGTATAGATATGCAGAGCACCAGTGTAAGGACCAAGAAGTCCGACTACTAGATGTAGAGGCAGAAGATTCAGACTGATGACACAAATCCAAATAGGAGGATGATGCTGAGTGATGAAGTCGAGACACAGACCATGGAGAAGGCAGTAGAGGAGACTCTTTCATTGGTTGTGCTGAAGGGACAAGAGAATAAGACCCTGGGGCCTGCATAAGCTGTCCACATAGGATTCCATTATTTCTCCTTTCAAGGCCATTGACACATTAACTACTTCAGGGGATCCTTACAGAGAAGGACTTGGATGGGATCAGACTGTGGCTGAATGACGTGGTGGTGAGCACTCCTTCTCCTGTCTCATATCAATAAGAGACTTGGCTGACACATTTGAAGAAGATGGGACAGAACTAGAAGATGGGACAAGACTAGAGGTATAATTGGCCTTCTTCTTATGGCAGTATCACTTGGAACAATGCTTGGAGGAAACCGCCAGTTCGAGAGACAAACCAAGTGTCAAAGGGATTCTAGCTCTACCCTGAGAGTTGACTTCTTGTGTTGGTATTTGTTTGTTTGTTTGCTGTGTTTCTAGGCTGCCTTTCTCCCAAAATTGGGACCCATGGTGGCTTCCAACAATAAGTACATATTAAAAATATTAAATACATTAAAACATTAGAAACAGTTAAAAACATTAAACCAGGCAGTATATTTAGTAAACTTCAAATGTTTAGTCCAGGCTTTTTCCCATTCTTCTAACACAATTGTACAACTGAGATTCTGGGTCCATTTAAGCATGTTGTCTTTAATGAGATCTTGCTCCATTTCTAATTTTATCAAGATTTTATATATCCATCATATTACATGATCTTTCTCTTCTAGAGTTTTTTAAAACAATCATTTATTTATTTATTATAAACTGTTTTTATTATTTTCCATTATAATCATATGGAACGAACAAATAGCATAATAGCTGGGGAAAAAACAGCTTGGAGAAATAATACATCATCTGGATAAATGATAAATAACAAATATACAAACAAATAATAAAGATGAATGGTAAGAACAAGACAATGACTTTCTACATAAACAATAACAACAACAACAAAAAACCCTACAACTACACTGTTGATTGACTTCCCCCCTCATAGGGAATTGAGTGAATTTTATTCTTACTTACCTTTTTACATTTTTTTACATTTTACATTTTCAGTTGTAACTTATTCTGTCATTGAAACATGTTTGTATTAATTATTTATCAAATTGTTCAGAGATAGTTTGTTAACCTCTAACTAATTACATAGATCAGTGTCTTAACAGAACTTTCCTACAATAATAATTTACATGTGTTGATAACATTATCGTGGAACATTCTGGTTCCATACTATTAATTTCTTATCTCTTTTGTAAAGGTTACCTAGTTTTATTTGTGAAAATACACGTTACACAATTTATACACACTCAGCGCTTATATTACATTTTATATTACCCTTTGCATGTAACTTAGAAATGGTTGCCATGTTTGAAGAAATCTGTGATTTGGTTTGTTATCTAGAAGATAAGTGAGTTTATCCATTTCTACCACTTCTATTCTATCCTATAAAACCTTCTAGAGTTTTGAAGTCCATATTGTTTATTTTGCTTATTGTATCCTCTATTCATTCTGATTTTGCATCAACCCTATATCTTTAACCATATAACAACCAATTACCTTTAAAACCTTCTTTTGTCAGTTCTTCTAGGGGGATTGAAAAATATCACCTTCAAGTTTACTAAATTATGTTAACCAATTCTCTGTTTGGGCTTGTGATTGCTTAAACAGGGCTTCTTGCGCCAATATCCAGCATGGAATCTTAAGATACAATTTCTTTGTATATAAATTCCATATTCTAAGCAATGATCTACATATAATGTGTTTATTAAACTCTTTATCAGAGCTAGTTTTGTTGTACCTGATATAGTATTGCCAGCCATATTTGTTATTAAAACCTTCAACCTCCTTTTTTTTTATTTAACCAATTCAACACCTAGTGTAGAGTGCACACGACTGTATTATTTAAGATTTGGAGGGCCTAATCTGCTTCTATCCTTAGTATCTAACAAAGTGTTCTAGTATCCATCTGATTCTAGGGTTTTTTCCCTTGCCATATGTATTTTTTAATTACTTATACCACTGTTTAAAAGGTTCATCATGTTTTATAACTGGTAGATTTTGGAAGAGAAATACTTTTGAGAGAATATTCATTTTAATAGAAGCTATTCAGCCTTGTAGTGACAGCTTTAATTCAGACCATTTCTGAAGATCTTTTTCCATTTTCTTCCATACTAGTTTATAATTGTTTTAAAATAATTCTGAGTTTTTATTTGTAATTCCTAAATATTTAATTTTTTTCCAACTTGAAAATTTGTTCCAACTTCTCTTGATAATCTTTCTGTAGATTATTAGTCAATGTAACCATTTTTTCCCTACTGATTTTGAACCTCACACAATCTCCAAATTTATATAATATTTCTACTAATTGCTTTATATTCTTAATGGGTCTTCTACAATTATTACTAAATCATCTGCGAAAGCTTACAATTTGTATTGTTGGTCCTTAATTTGAGCTCCTGTAATTGTGGGGTTATTTCTTAGTTTCCTGTTTAAAATTTCTAGCACCATCACAAAAAGTAAATGTGAAAGGGGGCATCCTTGATGCATACCTTTCTCTATCTTATAAGTTTTTCCCCAGTTTATGATAATATATGCAATTTGATCTTTGTAAATTGTCTCTATCTAATTTGTATAATTTTTACCCAGATTCATTCTCCTTGTTATTGCACACATGAAATACCAGTTTAGATTGTCAAATGCCTTTTCCACATCAATAAAAATCAACGCCAGTTTCTTATTTGGAACAAATTCATAATATGCTGTAATATAATATCCAATATTGTTCTTATATTATCCCTCATATACCTTTTGCGAAAAAACCTGTTTGGTACGTATGAATCCAGTCTTTTAATATTTTTTTTAAATCTTTCAGCTAGAATTGATAGATGCAAATATTTTATAGTCAATATTTAAAAGCAAAATCAGCCTGTAATTTTTCACCTCTAGTGTGTCTTTCCTCTCCTTAGGAATAAGTGTAATATTCACTGTTCTCCATGACGGTAGTAATCATAGGTTCTCTTCCTGATTCATAATACTCATAATACCCTACTGAATATTTTGAGTTGTTATTCTTGTTATGAATGAGGCCATACACTCTTGGGCATAGGTTTGCCCTTATAATCACAGTAGAAAATACACATCTTAATCTTACTACTGTCTCTGAAGATTTCTGGCCCAAAGTCCAAGGACTGTAAGAGACACGCAGAGCCTCTGTACGGCTCAATTGCACAGTTCTTTTAATATACAACTTTATAGTTCTCTTGACATCCAGAGAATGCCATCTGTTTTTCTCAGGATGTTTTGGCTGAGGACAGAAATTAGGAAAATACATAATATCAGGTATCCCTTTGTTCCATGCACATTTTAGAAGGTACATTGGATCAAGTATTTGTGTTAATCTGTCCTACTTGAACTTGCACAAATTCAGATTTATTGACAATGCCAATTCTGATACTTGCCTTGCTTGTTATTGCAACAAGGAAAGCTGTTTTGAAAGTCATTCTCAAAGAAGCCTCTCTAATTGGCTCAAATGGTGGCTTTGCTAAAGCATTCAGGACCTGGTTCAGTTCCCAGCTTGGGAAGCTGTGCCTTGTTGGGAAAGACAAGATAGTTGCACCCCTTAGAAATCTCTTTATATGTGGAGGAGGAGACAACAGAACATCTCAAACTTTAGCGCCACCGCTAATGCTGACACTTGGTGTTTTAATGTGTTAGGTCTCAGTCTTTTCTATAGACAATCTTGCAAAAAGTGCAAAACATGCTTGACTTGAATGTCTTCAACTGTTTTGAGTTGCACCATCTCTTGAACACCTTCTATGTCATATTATAAATATTCTGAGTTGACTGCCTCCTAGATGCTAAAATGGTTTCAATAACTTCTGTGGAATAGTCTTGGCAGCCACCTGAGATCCTTTTATTTTGTCTGCCTTATCAGACTCAAAGTCTTGTGGACTGGTGGACAACTGAGATGGCAAACTTTTAACACGCTCTTTTTCCATCCTCAGAGTCTCACAGGTTGTTAGACATCTGGGAAATTATTTCTTTTGTCAAATCAGGAGTCTTTCTTTTGTTTCTCCAATCTTCTTATCTCTCATTTTTTCCCTCTATTTCTCTCTCTAAAAAAATTCACTCTATATCCCAATCATCAGAGAAGGGATAAAACCTGACTGGTTTGTCTGGCAGGATAAAAAAAACCTGTCAGGGAAGGGAAGGTGTCCTAAGCGCCACAACTGAAAAGAACATGGATTCCTGCCTGTTCCAGCTGGCAAGTGGGATTAACCAAATCGTGATGGATTACTCCTCCATACCATCCCAAGAATCAAACCAACAAATATAATTCAGATGTTTATTGATAAGCATAAAATTCATTTCAACAAAATTATAACTGAATGGACTAAAGATTGAGATTGTGTTGGAAATGAGACTAAAACTGTTAGGATTCAGCCTTCATTTAGCAGAGTTACACAGAGAAACGTTTAAAAGCTTGTCTAATGACTTGTGGCTTCAGACTGGCTGATGTAATAAATACAAACACAGGTAGCTTTGGATAAAAGGCTTAGAATACTTTACTGATGGCTTCTTCATTTACATCTGTATTGAGAGCCTGCTACCTGTCTAACTAGTGAATAGGAGAATCTTCGGTCTTAACTCACCATCCTTCTCGATGGAGACTCGAAGCATACGAAGAGTTCAGAGAAGAGGCAGCCATGAGAACAAAGAGAGATCAGAGAGAGAGAGCAAGGAGGGGTCTAAACTTTTATAAGACCAATGACCCAAGCACAGTCCTGGGTCACATGATCTGATCACCTGAGAACCAAAGGTATTTAGGATCATGCAATAAAAGACAGAAAAGTCAAATGGAGGAGATCTGGCATGCAGGAGACAAAGGGAGCCCTATCTGGCTATTGCCCACTTGTTCTAACAACAAGATGCGAGGGAGAGAGAATGCTGAGATTTTCCCAACAGATTAGTACAAGTTTATTACGGCAAAAAGCCAGCAATTTCCCAACAGATTGCCCAGTGCCAAATTAATTACTGGAAAACTGTTGTAGTCTCAATATGTATGTAAAATCTCATTAGATTTAAAACTATGTTTGCTTGAGCAAAAATGGATGTTTTAGATGTACTGGACATGTCTATATCTTTTTAGAGGAAAAAAAGCCACTTCAGCTAAATGCTGGCAATCTAATACAGATAATCATTAGTTGTGACATATGATGTGGCCACAGCCAGTAGTCACTCTTTTCTAATCTTATATTAAGGGAAAGAAAAAAACCTCTGACATTTGTGGACACATTTAAAATTGTCTTCCTGTGATCTAGAACTCTGTCAATATGGTTGGATTCTTGGTGTTCTTGCTATAGCTAAAGCAGACTCCTTCCCCTTCCTCCTCACATTCCAAGCTTGGAAGGACAAATATTTTCCACATATCATTCAACAGTCAGATCTTACTGCCAATCGTCTTCCTCCTTTCCTTTGTGTTTGTATTTTAAACAATCCAGCAAAAAAGGGATGGAGGTTAATTGAGCTGCCAACCACATGTTGGAATGGAGCTGGCAGACACTCTTAGTATGTCATCAACAAACCTGTAATTGCAGAGTAAGTTGAAGATATGGTCAGCAATGTCTTAAAAACATGTGCCATGTTCAGGGGTTGGAAAATTAGACTCATTCCTTGGCCTAAGAAAAAAGCAAAAGGCTCTCCAATGTAGTCTCACAAAGAACAAGAGAAATCTTTTGGATTTCTCTCTTTATAGTATTCATTTCAGTTGCTCAGTCAACCATGCAAAGTCAAGACAGGGAAACAGTGAACAACTGGGGTGGATAAGATAGGAATTTTACTTAAAACACCTTTTAATAATATAGAGTGAGTGAGTAAAGAGCACTTTGCCTGTTTTTGAGATCGTGATTGAAGTGTGCAAAAAAGAAGAACTCAGGTATTACACACTGGGAGGAAGTGGATAAACACTCTTTGCCCATGTCTGAGCTTTAAGGAAGTGAACAGCTGAAGTGAAAAGCAACATATAAGAAGTTGTAGATGCTTCATAGCATATCTGTAAAGAAAACATTCCTCAAAACAATAAAAGATGCACTGAGTGAAGATGAAAATCTAATTTTACCTGTTGAGGAAGGAACTCATTTGTTGAAGGCACAAATGTAATACCTTTATTTTTAAATCTTCACTTATCTGGGTAGCCACTTGAAGATTCTGTTCAAACATCTGAAAATAAAAAGCAATTAACAATACTGCAGCTAATATGAATGCAGCAACTACTGCAGTCCCTATTCTCCTTTTCTACCAATCAAAGTTACAGGCATTTTCTAATGCCAGTTAAAGATACTGTCTTGGCTTTACATGTTGGTTGCTATGGTGGGAATAGCTGTATTTTGCTGCCAGGGTAAATCCACAACCAAATGCCATTAAATCAATTGTGGTGATATACTGGGATTACGCTGGTGTGCTTGAAGCAGATCCCATGCCTTCCAGGACCATTTCTACAGCACAATTCCAAGCATGTTAACTGGAAAGGAAGCTCTGCTGTGTTGGAACTGAAGCCTAAGCTGCTCATAATAAAAAGTGAACCAATTCAAGCCTTAGAGACTGTAACTGTAGTCATCTGTGAACTCACACAAATGGGTCATCTGCACCTGCACAGTGTGATGTTCAGAACCTTCTAGAGCCTAAGGCTAGGCGTTTAGGCACGAACCCTGCCTCCATCCCCCAAGGGTATATAACCCCCTTCCCACCTAAACCATCAGTTCCTTGGCCACCTAAGGCAGCAGACCCAGGACCAACAGGTAGAGCAGGACACAAGAGGGGAGGCAGGGCGGGGTTGTATGAGTTCACAGATGACCATTCGAAGAACCACAGTTACGGGTAAGCAACCTGTTCTTCTTCTTTATGGTCTCTATGACTCACACAAGTGGGAAACTAGCAAGCTGCTAACCAAGGAGGTGGGAATGTCATGCCAAAACTGAATGTAACAGTGCCCTTCCAAAGGAGGTGTCAGCATGCGCTCTGTTGTCTAGCCTATAGTGTGAGATGAGAATCATAGCTTGTGATCAGGTAGCAGCCCTGCAGACTTCATGCAGAAGTAACCCATGGAGGAAGGCTATGGATGCTACCATAGCTCTAGTGGTGTGAGTTCTCATTTGCTGAGAAGGTTGTTTTCCAGCCAGTTCATAGGCAAAATGAATAGTAGAATAATAGAATAACGGAATAATAAAGTTGGAAGAGACCACAGGGGCTATCTAGTTCAACCCCCTGCTATGCAAGAACACACATCAAAGCACTCCCAACAGACAGCCACCCAGCCTCTGTTTAAAAATCTCCAAAGAAGGAGACTCCACCACACTCTGGGGCAGGATATTCCACTGTTGAACAGCTCTGACTGTCAGGAAGTACTTCCTGAGGTTTAGGTGGAATCTCTTTTCCTGTAGTTTGAACTCATTGCTCTGTCTCCTAGTCTCTGGAGCAGTGGAAAACAAGCCTCTTCCGTCTTCGATATGACATCCTTTCAAATATTTTAACGTAGCCACCATGTCCCCTTTTAACGTTCTCTTCTGCAGAGTAAGCATACCCAGTTCCCTAAGCAGGGCATGGCTTCCAGGCCTTTCACTATTTTAGTTACCCTTCTCAGGACATGTCCAGCTTGTCAATATCCTTCTTGAAATGAGGTGCCCAGGATGGGACACAGTAATCCAGATGAGGTCTAACCAAAGCAGAATAGAGTGGTACTATTACTGTCAATGTTGGCATTCCTCATAACATGAATTGTAATGGTAATTGCTTAGTAAATATATTGGTGTTTACAACACTGTATGTCACGATCATATTGTGTATGTAGAGAATGTAGATCCTGGGAGGTTATTATGGAGTGTTAATTAATGCTCTATCGCATATGAAACTATGTAACTGTGAAATTATATGTACTTTGCCTGTCCTGCTATTTGGTGAACAGGTCCAGTTAATAATTACTGCTGATCATATTTGGAAGGGTTGTTGTGTGCTTTGCTTGATTGAATACAGATACAAATAGTACATGTATACTGACTGCATAGAAAGTAGGTGCAAATATTAATCTTCTGTTATGGTAGTAGGCACTGCTATATATTGAACAGGCACAAGTAGTACTTGATATTAATCTTGTTTAATGGGGAATGTATATACCTGGATAAGTTAGGAAACTGAAGGCAATAAACAGAGAGCAGTTCATTGGGGTGTTAGATGGGGCCAAACACCCAAACTGGCCTTTGAAGGTTGTTTTATGATCTAGCTTAAAACTGCGAGAGTGGGATACAGATGGGATCAAAAGCAAACATGAGGATGGGCTGAGAGAATTAGCCTTAGCCAGGCAGGACATGGAGGTAATAAAAGAGAGAACAAATGGTGGGCAGAGGATACTGGATTTGGATAACATCAGAGACCTCTGAATTAATGAGAATGTAGATTCAACCAATCAGTGTAAGATGAGCTGAATAATTATTGTTTGGACCAATATATTCTTTGTTTGGGAGAATGCTGGTCAGTTTTTGCCACTTTAAGTAATGTCTGGATTCAAACCGCATTTCTAATACAAGGACACTTCTGTCTGTGTGTGTTTCCACGTTTCTGAGTGTTCTCAATGGAGGCAGTTTAGAGCCATACACGACAATTACTTTCCTCGATCTAGATACCATATTCCTATTGATGCAACCAAACATTGCATTGTCTTTTTTGGCTGCTGCATCACACTGCTGACCCATGTACACCTTGTAGTCCACTAAGATTCCTAGATCCCTTTCACATGTACTGTTGTCCGGCCAGGTATTTCCCATCCTATATTCGTGCATTTCAGTTTTTCTGCCTAGGTGTAGGACCTTACATTTCTCTCTGTAGAAATTAACTTTGTTAGCTTTGGCCCAGCTCTCTAATCTGTTAAAGTCATTTTCAATTTTGATCCTGTCCTCTGGGGTACTAGAAACCCCTCCCAATTTGGTATCATTCACAAATTTGATAGTAGAGGCAACCCACTTTGATAATCTCTGGGATAAAACCGGTTGTCATTTTTTGGAGGAAGAGTAGCACACAAAAAGTCTATTGGAAAGTCTGATACCCACTGTGCACTGAACATAGGACGTAGCATGTCTGGCATCCAGGGTGTTAAGGTTTCGCTTCAAGTCATAATGGATTTATCATAAAAGCAGGCAAGATAATGCATTGATTGATGTGATTGATGTGATGAGGACCCTACCTTTGGAAGAAAGGTGATATCTGGGTGAAGCACAACCTTCTCTTTGTGGAAGCGCAGATAAAGTTGGTCTACCCTGAGGGCACAGATCTCACTTGCCCTCCTGGCAGAAGTGACGGTGATCAGGAAAGCCATTTTCCAAGAAAGTAGGCATAGACCACAAGTGGCCAGGAGTTCAAAGGCCCTCTTAGAGAGTTGCAAAAGAACTAAAGAAGGATCCCATGCAGGAGTTGGAGGCAGGACGGGAAGAGGCAGATGTTTGCATCCCTGAAGGAACTGTGTCACTAGTGTTGGAGAAACAAGAAGGCTGGCCACATTGCTGAGGATGCCCTGAGATGGCTGATAGGTAACATTTGACAGATGAGAAAAGCCTTTAGACCAGTGGTTCTCAACCTGTGGGTCCCCAGATGTTTGTGGACTTCAGCTCCCAGAAGCCCCAGTCACTATGGTCAATGCTCAGGGCTTCTGGGAGCTGAAGTCCACAAACATCTGGGGACCCACAGGTTGAGAACCACTGCTTTAGAGGATAGTGAACCAAGAAAAGTGAGAACACCCATGGTACTGAAGTTCTCCAGGTTGAGATAGTTAGCCTGTAGAAACTGGCGGGACTTGGCCCATTTATAGGTGTAGGACTGCCTTGTGGACTGCATGTGAGCAGCTTCGACAATATGCTGAACAGATTGAGGTAGTGCAGTCAATAAAGTAGGTTCCAGACTGTCAACCTGAAGAAGTGAATGTCCAGATGTCTTATGGTACTGTTGTGGATGGTGAGAAGATTTGTATGGAAACGTCTCATACCATCCCATGAGAGAGGCGAACTATGTTTGCCGTGGCCACCACGATGTCACAAGGATTACCTCTGCCCTCTTTTGGCAGATCTTCGCCAGTACCCTTGTTATCAGCATGAATGGAGGAAAAACATACATGACGGGATTGGTCCAACAGTAGAGGAAAGCATCTCCTAGTGACCCTTTGTCCATCCTGTTCCTGAAGAAGTACAGATCACACTGCTTGTTGAAATGGGATGTGAATAGACCTATTGAAGGAGTGTCCCACAAGTGGAAGATTTCTTTCAGTGATCTCATGTGTAATCTCCACTCACGACATGACAGCGGGGTACAGCTCAGCATGTCTGCCACAGAATTTTTGTCACTGGGCTGATGGATGGCCAACAGGAGAATCCATCTGTCTAGGCACCAATTCCCCAAATAGATTGATAGGCTAAGCAAAGTCTTGGAGTGTGTGCCTCCCTCTTTGTTGAGGTAGTACATTGTCATGGTATTGTCAGTGATGACTTGTACTGACCTCCCTTGAAGATGTTATTCGAAGGCTCAGAAAGCTTTGATCACTGCAAGGAGCTCCAATGTACTTATGTGAAGGAGCTTCTCCGAAACAGACCAGCGACCTCAGACCATCAGACTGCAAGTGTGGGCTCCCCAGCCATACAAGGAGGCACCCGTGGTGACTGTGACTGACGGCAGATGAGGCAAGTATGGCATTCCTGCCAGCATGTTCCTTGTATCCATCCACCACTGTGGTGACCAAAAGACAGGACATGGTACCATGAGGAATTTCGTTAGTCAGTGCCAGAGAGGGTCAAAGTTGGTGATGAACCAAGCCTGAAGCAGAAGCATCCTGAGATTTGTGAAGGGAGTCACCACAGTGGTCGATGCCCTGAGGCCGAGGATGAGCTGAATGTCCCTTGCTCTGACCCAACAAGGCCTGCACAGGTGGGAGACTTTTTGAAATAGAGTTTTCTATCTGTCTTGAGGCAGGAACACTTGTTGAAGCCACGAGTCCAGGATGGTGCCAATGAACTTGATCCTCTGGTATGGTATTATCTGAGATTTCTGGAAGTTGATCACCAGTCCCAGAGAGCAAAGGAGCTTGATGTTGAGGAGCTTAGCTGAGGTTGGCTAAGAGACGGGCTCAGGAAGGAGTGACTAGGAGCCAGTCGTTGATATAAAGGAATAACACAATGTCATGTAGGTGCAATGCAGCTGTTACCACCACCATACACTTCGTGAAAACTCTTGATGCCGTGCTGGCCAAATGGAAGGACGCAGAAACAATGAGCCTTCCATCCCCTCAATGAAAGCAAAGAATCTCCTTCTTGGAGAAGGAAGACTCTTCACAAGAAGAAGATGATGAGGACGAAGCACAACAAGATGAAATCCAGCAGGAAGAAGGTGAATTAGCAGGAGATCAAATAAAAGATTAAGCCAACTTTAAAACTATAACACTATTAATAAAAGGGACAAAATGGATCAACAGGACTTTAGGATATAGTCTTGGAACATTAAAGGATTTAACTCAGAATATAAAAGAAGACAAATATTTCATCATCTGGAAAAACAAAACTTGGATGTAATTTGCTTACAAGAAGCTCGAATTAGGACTCAAGATTTGAGATACCTTCGTAATCCGAAATTAGGCAGCTGTTATGCAACAACTATTGACAAAAAGAAGCGGGGAGTGATAATATATGCAAGATATGGTGCCCATCAGGTCTTTTAGGACAGCAATGGTCAATACCTAGGAGTAGAAGTTACAACTAAACAAGACAAGATATTGATAGTTGGAATTTATGCACCAAATGGGGCGAAGGGAGAATTTTTTCCTAAAGTACATGGGGAGATACAGAAATATATGAGTGACTCTGGGAATTTGAACATTGCTGTGGTGGGGGACTTTAATGGAGTTGTCAGTCCAAAAACAGATAGATCGGTACAGAAATTGATCCCCCAAAACAATGGAAAATTACCTAAGAGTTTCTTTAACATGATGGACGATCTGAACCTCTTTGATGTATGGAGATATAAAAATGGACAATTAGAAGGATATACTTTTTTTCAGATAGACATAAATCAATGTCCAGAATTGATATGAGGCTGATATCCAAATCGTTATTGTTGAAGGCTACAGACATAGACATTTCTCTAAATTTATGTTCAGATCACAACCCATTGCTCCTTAAGATGAAGATTAAGGAAAGGGAAAGGAGATGGAGATTAAGTGATGAGGTCTTTAATAAAGAGAAATACATAAATAAAGCGAAGAAGGAGTAGATCAATTATTTCAGTGAAAATATGACACCAGATTTGACGATGAGGACTGTCTGGGATGCAAGTAATCTGTGAAGGCAACTGTATCATATGGTCTGCAGAAATTGGGAAAGAGAGGAGGAATGCTGAGCAGCAAATATTAGACAAGATGAAAGAAGTTGAGAAATGGATGAGAAAAGATCCCTTTGACGAGAAAATCAGACTACAGATGAAAGTTTGCCAAGCTGAACTGAATCAACATAACTTGAAAGAAATAGAACAGCAAGTACGGAGAACAAGATATAACTATTTTGAGCAAGCAAATAAACCTTCAAAGCTTCTTTCTAACCTGTTGCGGAGAAGATGGACTAAGAATATCATATCAGAAATAAAAAGTGGAAAAGAGAGAATTACTAAACAAGAAGGAATAAAATAGGCATTTTACAAGTATAATGAGAAACTGATGAGTAAGATTTCCAAAGTGAAAAAACAACAGGAATTGGAAGAATACTTGGAGAGAACAAATAAATTAAGATTCACAGAAGAACATACATTGATCCTGAATAAATCAGTTTCTATGATGGAAGTAATGGAAGTGATCAGGAACCTTAAGAATGATAAAGCTCCGGGTCCAGATGGTTTTACGGCAAGATATTACAAGACTCTACAACATGAGATTTCAATTCCACTGCAAAGTACAATAAATGAGATTATAAAAGAAGAGTCCGGACACCTGGAGAGAGGCAAATGTGGTGCTAATTCCTAAAGAAGGCAGAGACTTAACAGATGTCAAAAATTATAGACCAATCTCACTTTTGAATACTGACTATAAGGTCTTTGCTTCAATTCTCGCAACGAGACTCAAAAAGAATCTGGCTGAACTTATTCATGAAGACCAGAATGGTTTTATACCAAAAAGATACTTAAAAAATGACATAAGAACAGTACTGAATATACTTGAATACTACGAAAAGCATAACAAGAAGAAAATGGCCATGACATTTGTCGATGCAGAGAAGGCTTTTGATATGATTAGTTGGCTGTTTATGAAAACAGTAATGAAGCAAATGCAAGCTGGAGATAGATTTCTTTCATGGATTGAAGCAATATATAACCAACAAAGAGCTCGACTGGTTATTAACGGAGATAGAACTAAGCAGATTTAACTGAATAGAGGAACAAGACTGAGATGTCCTCTGTCCTGTCTGTTATTCATACTGACAATGGAGATATTAAATAACAATATAAGAGAAGATAATGCTATAAGAGGAGTCCAAATCAAGAAATATCAATACAAACTTAAAGCCTTTGCTGATGATTTAGTACTGTTTCTTGAAGATCTTAAGAGAAGCATTCAAAATCTTATTGGAATAATACAAGAATATGGAGATTTTTCAGGATTCAAGGTAAATAAAGAAAAAACAGTTTTGTAAATGAAAAATATGACAGATAAGGAGGAGAAGGAACTAGTGCTTGCAACTTGATTTAATAAAGTACAAAAAGCAAAATATCTAGGTGTCTGGATAGGAAAAAGGAATAATGAGCTGTTTCAAAATAACTATGAGAAAAAATGGAAAGAGATAACTAAAGGCCTGGAAAGGTTGACTTCCAGGAAATTGTATATGGTGGGGAGAATAGCGGCCATCAAAATGAATGTACTTTCGAAGATAAATTTTTTGTTTCAAAATCTCCCCATAATAACAAGCAGTAAACCTTTCATACAGTGGAAGAAAGACCTGACCAAGTTTATATGGCAAGGGAAAAAACCAAGAATTAAATGGAATATCATGACGGACCAAATACTTCGAGGAGGAATGGGAGTACCAGATTTTCAAATATGTTACAAAGCTACGGCATTCACATGGTTAAAAGACTGGATTGACTTACAAGATACAAGAATGTTTGCACTGGAGGGAGCAGATTTGAGGATGGGATGGCATGCCTATATGTTCTATGATAAAGCAAAAATTGATAAAGAATTTTCGCATCACTATATCAGAAAATCGCTTTTGAAGATATGGAATGAATATAAGAGTAAAAGCATAAGGCAGCTACCCATGTGGGTATCCCCTCAAGAAGCTTTCTTTGGAAGATGGAAGGAATCAGAGAAGTGGCTGAGATACGAAGACATATCAGAGAAATCAATGACAAATATTTATAAGATTAAATCAAGAGAAAAATTGGAACAGGAAAGATCGTCATTAAGCTGGTTTCCATACAGGCAGTTAAATGAGAGATTTCAGATGGACTTGAAGACTTATGGAATAGAATCCAAAGAAAAGACAGGAGTGATCAAATGGATCTTTGACAATCCACCTCATTAGTTAGCCCATATATATCAAGAAACTATAACACAGGAGAGACAGGAGGAGACTGTGAAATCTGCAATGATTGTGTGGGCGCAGAATATTGGACATTCAATCCAATTAGACGAATGGGAACAGAGTTGGAGAAGGACACAAAAATTTACAATGGCTCAGAATCTTAAAGAGAACTATTTCAAATTGCTTCATAGATGGTATATGACACCAGATAAGTTAAAAAAGATATACAATATAGGTATGGGAATGTGCTGGAAATGTCAGAAAGAGGTGGGAACAATATTCCATATGTGGTGGTCATGTCCCAAGGCAAAGAAATATTGGAGTGAAATACATAAAAAGATGTGTGGAATACTGAAGGTTCCATTTGTAAAAAACCCTGAACTTTATCTATTAAACATGACAAATGTTCTTGAGAATACTAGTATTAAGAGACATTGGAGATTAATATTGTACATGATAATGACAGCTCGAATAGAATTGTCGGTGGCAGGGCGGGGCCGGGTAGGCTAGGGAGGCCTCAGGCCGGGACCGGCCTTGGACCAAGGCAGTCCTTGCGGCAGGCAACGTAGGAACAGAAGGAAAGGGTTTCCTCACCCAGGCAACGAAGGGGCGGCGACCGGCAGGTCCCGTGGAACAAAAACAAGCCTTGCAGCAGGCGAACGGAGAAACAAAAGGAAAGGGTTTCCTCACCCAGACAACGGAGGGACAGTCGACCAGCAACACCTCTGGACGAAGTTTCAACAGGCGCGGGACACGGAACGGACCGACGGCGCAGGATATCCGACGGTTGTTGCCCGTGCCGGCCTTGTCCCTCCTCTGGCCCTAAATAGGGCCCTTGACCAATCCTGCAGCTCTCCCGCAGCTGCAGGCCCTCAGCCGGCCTCACAGCTGCGCCTGATCGGCCAGCTGTGAGCGCTCCGCCCGGCGCTCCAGCAGCCGCCGGGAGCGTCGGGCGGCCTCCTTGGCCTGCCGCCGCTGCCGCCATGTGGGCGGGGCCCCGATGCCCTCCTCCTCGGCGGTCAGACCCTCGACGGTGTCCAGGCGCTGGGTTATGGCGACGGACGGTCCCTCCGCGGCGGCGTGGTCTGCTGCGGCACCCGGGAGCTCGTCGTCTGCGGCGGGCGCCTCCGCGCCCCCCTCCCCGGCGGCGGGACTCAAACCGGCGGCTGGGCGGCCGTCTGCCGCAACGGTAAGGTCCGCGGCCTTTTCCCCGGTAGGGAGACCTGCGGGGACGGCCGGGCAACTGTCCCCGGTGGTGGGCTGCTCCACGGCCCCCTCCGCAGCGGCGGGGCTCTCGCCGCCGGCCGGCCGTCTCCGGCACGAGAGGCCTCCGCCGCAACTCGCGAGGAGGCCGGCGTGCTCTCGGCCTCGGGCGCCATCTCCGCGGCGTCCTCCGCGGCTTCAGCAGGGCCGGAGACCCCGACAAGAATATTCTCAGCAAATACCCACAATTGAACAATGGTGGGGGACATTTATTGAGAATAGAAATGCAGACATTGTCTCTCAGAGATTAAAGGGGAAATTGGATGATCAGATAAAAGAATGGCAAATTGTAATTGGTAATTGCTGGGAACTGCCAAGTGAAAATGTCTGAATTATGGTTGAAATTAAAGTGGAATAGCTGTAACACAACAGGAGTGGACGAGAGAAATGCAAGATCAAGCATGTAAGATGAACATAGAATTGTGATGCATAATTTTTATATGTGAATAGAAATTCAGAAAATGAAAACTAGATCAGAGTGGAAGAACAAAAACATTACATGTAAAAGTACAACTTAAGATGATGTTTTTTATTTGTGAAACTTAATAAAATTATATTAAAAAGAAAGCAAAGAATCCCCTGTGGGTTGGCCTGATGGAAACGTGAAAACAGGTGTCCTTTAGGTCCAGTGTGGTAAACCAGTCTCTTTTGTGGAGTAAAGGGAAGATGGACACAAGAGTCACCATACGAAACTTTTTCAGTCACATGTAAAAGTTGACCCCGCAAAGATCCATGATGGGAAGTAGACTGCCATCCTTGACATCAGGAAATACTGGGAGGAGAAGCTGTATTAGAGGCATGATGGAGGATCAGCTCTATGCCTCCCTTCTCAAGTAGCATGGAGATTTCCTTGTTGAGTACTGGAGAAGGATGATGCAAACTTAATGTGTTGGAGGAAGATGATGAAACTCTATGGCATACCCCTAGCAATGATATCTAGCACCCAAGAGTGCATCATGATAAAGGCTCAAATGTGATGATGTTCGCTTAGCCTATCCTTGAAAGGGGGAAGATGATTGGCAACAGAGGAAGTCGTGTGACAAGTAGAGCCATGAGAGCTGAGATGCGATAGAATGGAGGAGGTATCGAGAATGGTGATATCAGAGGAGGTAGCAAAGAAGGACATAGCTGAGATGACTTTGGTATCGATAGAAGAAGAGGTGGGGGAGAGTGTATTGTGTGAAGAGGTATTGTGCTCAGGACTGTCAAACCCAACACTTGAAAGAGTCAGAGTGGCATTTTTTGTATTGTGAATGACAGTACTGAGTAGAAAGGGAGCTTGCAGCCAGATTGTAGTTGAAATGATTGTTGTTAGGGTGTAAATGGACTGGACTGTCATCTGGTGGAGTGGCTGAAGCGATGATACAGGATCTGCTGAGGTTGAAGACCAAATTTCTAAATGGCAGATCTCATCTTCTGCCTATGTTCTAACTTGTTGGTGCCTGTGTTAAACAGGCCCAGGTCATCAAAAGGCTGGTCTTTGATCACTGATTTCACCTGCTGGGATAGCACAGAAAATCTAAGCCAGGTGTGATGGCAGAGAGCCACTGTTCCAAATAAGGAGAGGTGTGTAGTCTCTGAGAAGTGCAAGACTGAACAGTATCAATAATTATCAAATTTGGCTTAGGGTAGTTTACCAGCCAGTCCAAGCCTGAATGAGACAAATGGTGCAGTGCCTTCAATTTCTTCAAAGTCGATGGTATAGATGCAGCAGGAAAGGGAGGGGAGGCAGGGATGCCAGAACAGGAGCTTGAACAGGAGCTGTGGCTGTTGGAAAATAGGGTCCTGCACATCTTCCCTTTGACAATCAATTTGTAGATTCAAAGAACAGGCCATGAGTAGCATCTGGTCCAGGAAAGCCCTTCAATTGTTGATAGGCAAAATGGAGACACAGGAAGCAACCTGTGTCAGTGGAGGTTGGTCATCGACATCCACCATCAAGCCAGATGTGGTTGGGACAATGAGATTGAAAGTGATTGGTGATGGCAGGTACGGCACACAAGGAAAATTATAGGGGATGTCTCTGGGGCTGGTTGAGCAGTTAGTACTGAGATTAACCCTGATGGGGGTTGATAGTCGAGGTGGTAGCTGGGCCTTTAACAGGTGGCTGGTCAGCTGCACTTGATCAAGGAGTTGGTGAACAATGTCAACGTCTCCAGGTGAAGCGGATGGTATAGACAAGGTCAAAGGTGAATAGTAACAATGATGTCCATGGTAATGCAGATCGTCAATGTAGAAGCGACAATGCTGCCAATTATGTCTGTAACAATAATAATCCTCCAGGTTGGAAGAGAGATCCGCTGAATTGTAAGAAGACATCTGATGGCGGGAGTAAGACCGCTTACAGAACTCTATTCTAAAGCAACATTTGGACCAGCAATTAGGGGATTGACAAGGACGAGCTTGAGGGGAGTGACTTCTCAATCTCAAGTCCCTTGAAGATGGAATTGAAAGGGTGGTGGTTGAAGGTGTTGAGGTGGTGCCGGTGAATGAGACAACTTGCATGAGAAATGAGGTGAGGCAGTACCTCGATGACCCTGGGACGGTAATTGGGATGGTGGTTGATCAGATCCCATTTGGACCAGGTAAGTTACAATACTGACAGGAGAAGAGTCAGCCATTTCTTCATCAGAGGTTCCATGCACTTTGACCAAGCCTGAGGAGGCAACTGGCTCAAGCTGAGGAGAAGTTTGCTCTTGGTGGGTAACAACTTCAGAGATGTCTGCAAGGCAAGCAATGAGGTACTAACCGCTTGGAAGACATGGCAGTTGGTAGAAGTTGCTGCTCAGACTATTCAGAAGTAATAGCAATTGGCAAATGAGGACATTCTCTTGATGATGGAGTAGGGGAACAGCATGAAGATTCCTTAGTTCTCTTCTTCTTATGTTTCCTAGCAGATGGAGTGCCAAAAGGTTTGTGCAAGGCTGCAGCAGAGTGCTTGAAATCCTTGCAAGAGACATGGGAAGTTTTCTGCAGTGGTGATGAATGATAATCTCAGTGTTCATGTGAAGAGGATCGAGGTGGATGGGTGGAGGTGGAAGGGCAATTCAAGCCCGAACCTGAAGTGAACTGTGATCCATGAGACTTCCTCAACTCCAACAAGGCCAATTTCCGAACAGACTGTACTGAAGGATGAGACTGAGCTGATAGACATGAAGAAGTCTGAGTCACAATAACAGAGGTCGTATCTAGAGGCCTATTTTGAGCTGCCATATCTGTGGCACTAAGGACTTTCTCCCACAGGAGAGCTTTGAGGTGGACAGCCCTGTTGCACCTGTGGTGTAAAGAGCTGACAGTTGGCAAATGTTCCAACGTTATGGCCTTCTCCAAGACAGAGAAGGCACTTGGAATGTTCATTTTTGTTGGGGATTTTTCCACAGCATTTGAAGACCGCTGCAAAGGTCCTACAACGAGGGAGGATACTGTCCAAGAGGCAAACCAAAGCCAGAAACCATGGAAGCAGACTGAATCAGACCAAAAGCTGAGAAAAGACCAAAGCCAAAAAGCCAAGAAAGAATTGTAAGCTAAAAAATGAACAGGAAGAATCAAGCTGATAAGACTGAGAATTACACTCAAGGAAGACTCCAACAATGCTGCTGCCATTGGAGAAGAAAAGGAACTAATGGTTTAGGTCGGAAGGGGGTTATATACCCTTGGGGTATGGAGGCAGAAGTCCCGCGAAAATGCCTAGCGTTAGTCTCTGTAAGGTTCCAAAAATCACACTGTGCAGGCGCAGATGACCCATGTGGGTGAGTCATATAGACCATGAAGAATCTCAGAATGGTATACACTAAGCAACTATTTCATTGATTGCTAAACTTTCTTATCATCCAATTGCTAATTAACTGTTGTACCTGAAACACAATAGCAGGCAGGGTGGTTTGATAGTATCCATCTTGATCTGCTTCAGGCTCATTTTCTTTTAGCCAGTCCTTTTTATCTGTTTCCAGAGCTTTTCGTAGCCAGCCAATGATGTTGGACTACATGAAAATTAAGTTTAAAATATAATTAGAAAAAAAGATTATCTAGATTCAATGTTTTAAAAATAGAATCATGCTTTGAAATGTAATTATTTTTTAACCAGGGGTCTTTCTAGAAAAGCAGGCCCATAGCTCTGCTGGTCTGAGCCAGCAAGGTTCTTGGGCTGCCAGCCAATCAGGACTGCTGAACACCACACACCCTCTTCTTGATACTGAATAAAGAAGGGAGAACATTGAATATTCCAATAGCAACTCTAGAGGCCTTCGTATGAAAAGAGAGAAGGGATTCTACCTTTTCTCTTGACATGCGAGGATTGACAGAATTGCTGCTGTCACTGTCCCTCATTCTCTTTCCATGACAGGGAGATGCAGAGCCATATGCGTGTACATATGTTCATGGGCACAGGCTAACAGCACTGAATAATAGCCATTAACTACTACTCTTTAAAAAAGCAAGCCTTCATGGGGTACAAGCAGGAGGAACATGGGTTGACTCTTCTACTTCTTGCCCTGGTGTACCAATCCTTAAGCTACATTTTTGAGGTAAGAGTTTTATTATGCAATCAACCTGCCTCATTCATGAAATTTTGAAGGGGAATCTGGAAAGCCACGTCTTCCATTTGTAACTCTCACATATTTTCCCATTGCTTCCTCTGTCTTTTTCCTTATCACAAAAATATGTTTAGGGAAAAAAATCTGACATAGTTGCACAATGCCTTTAAACTACTAATACTATGTTCTCTAGAAGCATGCCAGTTGTCTTGCAGCATGAGTCACAATGCCACTCCAACATCCAAGCAACATTAGTTATCTTCCACCATTTTGTGCATAGCATAGATCTTCTATTGGGGTGCTACAGATCCCTTTATAGTTTCCCTTTAATTAACTTCAAAATGACTCCAGTTTAACAGGAAAAAATCCATCAATACTACATTCCAAAAAAACACAGTCTAATTGTATTTAACAGAAGAGAAATCCAAACAGAAAAGAAAATAAGCATTGGTGAAATACTGGGCTCACTGAACTGGAAGAAGACCTAGTTGTATGGAGGGAAAACCCATCGAAATAGTGAAGAAAGTCAGTCACAACCAAATTAAAGGCTGATTGATTTCTTTTTTTTTAACAATATTTTTATTGATAATTTTCAAAAACACTAAAATCCTAGCAATAAATGAAAAGAGAAAATAAAAAAGAAGAAGAAAAAAGACAAATTGGCTAACATGCAAGAGTTAGAAATTAAAGAAGAAAAACAAAGAAAGAAAATGGTGGCTTCCATTCTTCCTTTAAACAGTATATTACACTGAAATCATTTCAGGCCTCTCAAGGATAGTATCCAGCAATTCTTTTTTCCCTGTCCATTATGACCTTCTAGATGTTGTTAAACTTCAATTCATCTCAGTCCCCTTTACTAAGACCACTGGTCAGGAATGACTGGAATGACAGCCAGTAATTTTTGGAGGGCTGTAAGTATCACATTTCTATCTAAAGCACAATTTAACCCTTGGACCCACTGAATCTCCTACAAACACATGCCCTCTTCCTGGTCTGATGAACCAACTGTTGGCAAGCCTTTGTAATTTACTATATACATAAGGATATATGAAGCATTTTTACAAAAATAAAAAAGTAAATGAAATTTATGATATAGGTAATATGCTAAATTGTCTCTACCTCAGTCTGAGAGGTTGCTTAGGATAAAGTGGAAACTAGTATGCTCATACGTTTCATAGTTTAACTTCTCTATTTATCTGAATAAGGTTGAAGAGGACCTCATATAGATAAGTAAATATTTTTAAAATTAAAGGGAATTGTATGTATTCCATTTATTTCTTTATATTACACCTTTTCTCCATGACTGGGACTTAAGGAGGTTTACAGAATAAGAGATACACAAGTAAAAACATATACAGATAAAAAGAGTACAAAAATTATTTTTAAATTGCAATAAAATTATCTCTAGAATTAAAAACCATTTAAAATATATCCTTTCCACACACAAAAAAATTAAAAAAATCACAGGACAAATGATTCCATAATTCTTGAAGAGTGCATGGAATGTCAAGTATTTCCATTCACTTAAAATGGAAATTAAAAATATTTCAAAAAGCTGTCAGGGTCACAGTTACTCATTAGTACAGAAGATTAAACAAGTTTAAAGTCGCCTCCAGAGTTGGGTGCCAAGGGTGCAAGTTGCAATTTCAACAACCCATTCACAACGTGCAAAGTAAAATCTGGGCTGGCTAGACGAAAAAGACAATCAGGAGGAAATATCATTTAATTCCTGTTTGAACAAATGAACAAATTAATGTTGCAACTTACTGTAAGAGTTGACATATATGTGCTAAGCAGTTCATCTACCACTTCTTGGGAAAGTAGAGGTTGCAAGGAATTGACATCCACCTCTGGTGCAAGTTCTGGATTTCCCATCAACTCTACACTGAATTGAAAGGAGAACAAGTGAAGGAAAGCTCACAAGTAGACATTTGTGTATCTATAAGAAATCATGAACAAGATTTGTGTTTTTTCTAGCCTCAGGTAATCTAAGACAAGAACGACCCAGCCCATGTATTATTTTGCACTGACTCAAAACAGCAAGAACACTAATTAAAGGAATATAATGATCCTGTATAATAATGCATGAAAAGTTAAGATCTAATACATTTAAAGTGCCAAGCAGCAAATGATTGTCAATTGTCCTGCTACCCTTGCAATAATTCATCAGTACACTAAAGGACTTAACTGTGTCTACACATTCCCTTCCAGGCCTAAATACCCTAAAGGCACTAGATCTTGTCTGATCTGGAAGTGAAGCAAGGTAGCCTTGGTTAGTATTTGGATGGGTGACCACCCACAAGTACTAGGCATCTCAAGCTGTATTTCAGAGGAAAGTACTGGCAAAATTCTTTGCCAAAGAAAAGGCTATGAAATTCATGGTGTCTCTGTAAGCCGATTGGTGACTTGAAACATAAATATACATAAACATTCTCCCCACTCTCTTAGTTTTCCATAAGTAAAAGTTAGAAGTCTAAGGTTGTCTTTTTTTAGATGAGAACTAAAATTTACAGAAGTTGCGGAGAACATTCATGGAAATGGGAATGGGCTTCTACAGGCTCTCCTTGACCACAGCCTAGAACTGGATTTGGCAGCACTGCTGTCTATGTAATAGTTGTGGTAAACATGTAAAGCACCCCAAATGGTGTGTCGTGACACATTAGTGTGTCACCTGAAGTGTGCAGGTGCGTCACCTACAATCTTGGAAAGGTATTTATAAATCATATATTTTAAAAAATGTATGAAAGGCTTTCACAAGATATGTTGTGTCCCCATACACTTTGTTATTACAGTTTATGTATGTGTCTCTATCTCTTATAAGGGAGAGATATAAGAGACCTTTGGTTTGTTAGTAAAACTGAATTACTGTGTCGTGAAATGATGCATGCCTAAAAAGTGTGTCACCAACATGAAAAGTTTGGAAAGCTTTGATGTAAAGAGTTATACTAGAAAGATCACCAATATGTGGATTATAGTTTATCTACACATTTTAATTGTGTGCTATTAACAATAATATTACACTTATTGTAATACAAGGCAGATTCAAAGTACACCTCATTACATTCTTCCACAGAAATTATATCCACATATTTCATTCATTTACCTTTAGTGAGGAAAATGATATACAAAAATCCTAAGACCCAAATTGAAAAGTCCAAAATTTGCACTGTTTTGTTTCTTACACGTTTGTATTTTCATCACACTGTTGCAACAAAAAGAAATGCAATGTCTTGCAATTCTTTGGATCCTAATGATAACTCTGTAACCTTTAATGAAGGCACATATAGTATCTATACCTTAACAGACATTTGACATTTTCCATACATCAGCATTTCTGGTCTCATTCTACCTTAGCCCAGCTCACCCACTTCTCCTGAACAGGATCTACCCTAATGTCTTAAATTAAAAAAGGATTTCAGATAATGGGGTTAGGAAAGAAAGAATACTAAAAATCTTATTAGGTTCAATCTGCAAATTCCACAGTAATGGCTTGCACATTTGCAGTAATGAACGAGTTGGAACAGGCCTCTTAGGCTGTCAAATCCAGCTCACCTCTCAGCGCAGGACATCCAACTGCAGCCTCCGCAGCAGGTTGCTATCTAGCCTCTTTTAAAGATATCCAGCTTTAGGTAATTGGTTCCACTGTCAAAATGCTTTTACTATTAGAAAGTTCTTTCTAATGTTCAACTGTAACTTAAAACAATTAGATAGTTCTATCCTCTAGGGCAGCAAAGAAGAAACCTGCACCATCCTCTCTGTGACAACCCTTTAAAGAGTTGAAAGTGCAAACATATTACTCCTCGGTCTTTTCTTCACCAGGTTGAGCATACCCAGCTCCTTTAACCTTCTCTCATACGTTTTGTTCTCCTTAGGTCTTTTCATCTTTGTTGCCTTTCTCTGAACTTGCTACAATTTGTTTATGTATAAAATATAAGCCATACTGCTAAAACACTGTATTTCAATCTGTACACATCATATTAGAGTAGTGGCTCTCATCCTCTGGTTCTCCAGATCACTTTGACTTCACCTTTCAAAATCTCTCATCATTGGCCATGTTGATCGAGGATTCTGGGAATTGTAAAAATAGCTGGAGGATCAAAGGCTGAAAATCCATAGTTTAAAGACATATATTCATTTCTTTAGAATTATTTGCTACTAAAAGAACTTTACCTTTTGTAAGTATTTAAAACCCATGTCAAAAGGCTAACAATCTCATTTGCTTCCAGATCTTCAGAAGCTAGGTCCTGCATCCGTACAGACAACGCCTGATGGTACATGCTGAGTAACTTTTTGTAAATTTCATAATGTGATGGGAAACACTGATCCATAAGATTCTTAGCCACCAGTAGGTCATCAAGAACATATTTGCGGATAATTTCTAGGTGTCGAACAAGCCACATTTTGTCAGATTCTCGGGTGTCTGCTTGTGTGCCTTCAATCCTTGTGGTAACAGTTCGATCCAATACACTAAACATCTTCTCCTTCCACTTTTTAGGCCTTCCAGGGGGAATAAACCCTGTTTGCTTCTTCCTGTCAAGCATGCGCCTATCTGTTTTCTCTTCCCTCTCAATTATTCTGACAACGGAAACCAGCAAAGTAGGATCTCGACGAACAGTGACCAGAGATCTCTGAATGACCATCCAAAGTTGCTTGGCTAGTTCCTCAGAAAGTTTCTGCATATCTCCAAAGTAACTGTCAATTAAGTTCATATCATGGGTGTTCTTGCTGTCCATACGGTATTGTTCATACATCAGATCATCTCGAGAGCATTCTAAGTCCATCAGCTTTCTATGGGCTTGTAGCAGTTGTCCCTGGTCAATCAAGTCTTGGGTTTCCTGAACTATCTCTGGTACTGAGAAGGAAAAAAAAATGAAATATAAATTTAAACAGCATTGTATCATAGAGCCCTAGTTTGTGAAGTGTAGCTGGATCATGCGAAAGGTTAAGCTGACTTTAATTTTCAGTAGCATCTGATAATTTCACCTTAATATTTATTTTCTGTTACTCCCACAAAGGAAGGCCATATACTGGAAACCGATACCTGAGAAGATATTTTTTAAGTTTTCTACAGCAGCTGCCAGTTGACTGTGTTGAACTACAGCATCCTTAACATCCTTGAGGTTTTCAATTGTGTTGACACTTTGTCGCCAGTCTTTATTGACATCAACCAAAGAACGCTGAATATCTTTGACATCATTCAGTGCATTGTGCAACTGGCTTAAACCAGTTCGAACTCCATCTAACTGTGATTGGATTGCTGCCTGAAAAAGATAAGCTTAAGAGTTAGTTCACTCTATAGCGGCAGCAAACACCTCTGAAATTCCTTATTTTTAATTTACCATAAAAAGTGGTAATAATAATAAAAAGTCTAATTGTAATGCTTGTTGCTTCACAAAGGAATACACCATAATAAATAGGTTGGGTCCAGAAAATGTGAAAAATGGCATCCCTTGTACAAACCTGGCCAGAACTGGAAATCTGCAACAGAGTCTCTGTTCCATGCCCCACCACCCCAAGAGAATATGTTTCTGAGTACATGAGACAGTTCACCTATAGAAGAACCTCTGTTATGAATTCTCTCCCCATTCTTGTAATTCCATTGAGCAGCCAAAACTGTACTATTCCAGTTGGCCTTTGGTTTCTAAAGCTGTTTTAATCTGTTTTTTAAACATGATTTTATGCATCTTGTACATTACTTTTGGAACTCTGGGGGAGAAAATCAATTTATAAACAAATATGCCTAATAAATAATGGTAATATAATAGTAAGACTGAGACAAGAAATTTATAAAGTTGGTATTACGAACATGCACAAAGCAACATATACTAAAATTAAATATTAGAGCAAAAAAAGGATAAGGAAAACATATACTCTGTTTTATGTATCTTTGAAGATACAGAAGAAACTCTTATGTATATATCTAAATAAGATAACTCTTATGTATATATCTAAATAAGATAACTCCTTGCTCAATACTAGTAATATTCAAACCAAGTTGAAAAACAATTAGGCAAGGTTTAAACTAACACATAAATTACTGAAAGATTTATGTTTATTGAACTAGAGATTTCCATGTTAACTGCCAAAATATCTTTAAACTTGATTTGAAACTCAATTTGTGCTACTCGAAAAAAAGTCACTGGGTACACATAAGCCCTTGTGATGCACCTATAGTTGTTGTTTCTGACTTATAGCAAACCTACGGTGAACTTGTGGCAGGATTTTCTTGGCAAGATGAGTTCACAGGAGGTTTTACCTATAGTACCCCTCAAATTGTTTTACAGCAGAATATTTGAGATTGTTTGCATACGAAGATATAAACAAGTTTTTGGAGACTTCTTGATATGCTATTTGCCATTAAAAAGGGACTTTTTTTTCTATTTTAATAGACTGAGATTTGCAACTGAGTTAGAATTTTGGCTTCTTTTCTAAATTGTATCAGGAAACATAGGAAGAAAGGAACAAATAAAAAAGGGCAAAGATAGCCCCAATGGTCCAAGAGTGGAAAACATATACACAAACAGAGCAAAATTCAGCTGGGTAATACATTTATTAGTACTAAAATGATAGGACAAAAGCAGTAAGATAAAAACTAATTTCAAAATAATTGTGGACATAAACTAAATAGAAAAAAATTCCTACTGCCAATATCTAGAATGTCTCTACGACTTTTTTGTTCCTGTCTGGTGTTTGACTTGCTGTGTTTAGTTAGTACTAATACAGGTATTGTGTTACTTTGCTACCAGAAAAACAGGAGAGACCTGTGGCCCCCATAAACAATACTAAATACATTGCAATATAACAATCTCACAGGCTAGAACTCACCTGTATCTGATGAACTAGGTTTTTGTTCCTAAAACGCTTGGCCTCATCAATTTATTCCTACATATCTTGGTGTAAGTCTAAATAGCTTAAACAGGACATGCATAAATTGACACTGTGTCAGGATGAATAGCTCCTGTCATATGAGAATCTGCTGGATGTATATTGAAATAGTGTATGGTAGTCAGTGTGGGGGCAATACAATAAACTTTCCTAGAGTTTAGTTAGAGTGCTACAAAATATCGAGTGTTAATTGTTGATTGCAACAATGTATCTGTTTGAAGCTTGCTTGTGTATTCCATGTATTAAATGGTTAACCGCTTTACTGATTATTGCTACAATGTATCCAATGAGGCGGAGAAGATCAGAACAGGTGAAAATGAAAGTATCAAGAAGTGTTTTGGGAACTTGAAGTATCTAAGATAAGGGGCAAGAAATACGCTCTTCTCCAAGGATGGAAGAAAGGTAAACAAATGCAAGTCTGGGAAAACTGACTAAAGATGTGGGGTGATGTTAAATTTATGATCCTCTCCAATTGCAGCTTTATATGCCTCAAATTTTTATGTGTGGGTATAAAGTCTGTGAATTTCATGTATGCTTTAGTCTCAGCAACTTCTAACTAAGTGTGCTTACTTGCTTTCCTACAAATAAACAGTACTGGCTACCTCAGAGTGAAGCTTGTAGACTGCACACTGATAGCCTTTAAAGTCATAAAGAATTCTTTTGATTTCCCCAAATGGTAAGGGAGACATTCTCAGTAAAATCCACACATGAAAGGAACAAGAACTGGAGAAAGAGAATCTATCCTTCCTTTCTGCTCCTTCCTTGTAAAGACTGAAGCGAAGCTACAAGGAAACAGCTGGGGGTATTAGCAGCCATTCATATCCATGCTTTGATGGTTTAACTGGCAAAATATATTAATTGGCAGATGTGTTTAATTGGCATAAAAAATAAATTATATGAATTTATAGCTGGAAAGCCATGTGGAGAAGGGGCCCTGGCTGGAAAGCAGGCCAAAAGACGACCCCAGTGTGGCCAGGTCTTAAAGATAATGAAAACAACAGTTAAACCCAGAGGCAGAGCCCAAGCCCCTGTTGTGTGCATTTCCTATGGAAACTCTCCTCCTTCCTTACTAAACTTTTTCCACCCCTTTATCCTGTCCTTAAACACAGACAAGCAGAGGCAAGACTCCTGCTGAGTGCATTTCCTGTTGAAGTCTTCAAAACATCTTCTACAATCCTGTCCTCAAAACAGAGCTGGTATATAGTCATCAAGACCTTTGTCATCTACATGCTAATATTTCCTTCACACATTAAAACCATCAACCCATTCTGGTTGCCTTTTGTCTACCCTGCAAACTTCATTACTTATCCAGGCAGAAAGTCATCAACACCTCCTGTCTTCAGGGCAGGTTTTTGGGTATAGAACCCCCGATTTTGGGTGCCTCCTCACAGTACTCCAATTTCAGGGATCCACTCTGTCACTCTGACTTTCTGACCGCTACTGTCCTTGCATGCAAGCCCAAGTCATCTTGTCCTACTCTGCTTCTCTCTGGACGGCAATTATCACCCAATTTCTTCTACCTCTACCATCCATTTTCCTCCCTTCCTTTTCAGTTAGCCTTGTGTGATTGCTTGTGTGTGTGTGACAATTTTGCGTGCGTGTGTGTGTATTTTCCCCCCAAAAAACACATTTAAGTTGAAACAATAAGTCTTCTGGCTGGTCTCTTTGGCGGTGACCCCGTAAACATAGGTGAAAAGGTCCTGCAGCTACCCCTCCTCTTGCAGCCTTCTTAATTTGAGTTAATTAATTCCCTATTTTTACATTTAATTGTGAGTTTTGATAGAAGATCTCATGGGGTCCCATGCTTTTGGGGTAAAAGGAGGCCACTTACAATCAGCCCTACTGATAAAAAATATCATACTTTGACTGTGCAATCCCTGGCTCAACTTCCCACCAGTCAGTAACTGACACCCTTTCACTTCCAAGGAAGTAACTCAGTTGAACCAACTACAGAACATGATAACATTATTTCTATACTGTCTAAATAACATCGAATGTTTCCTGGCATTTCAGAACTAGAGTGAACATTCAAAGACCTTAAAACATGTTAAACTGGAAAGGTTAATTTATTTCTGAATTTAAGCTTAGTATTAAGGTTTAATACCTTCAGTCTAGCTTCTACAGAAGCCTTCTTACGTGCTTCTCTCCGACGATACTGTTCCACTTTATCCAGTTGGTCTGGCCGCTGAAGCATCCCAGCCACCCTCTGTACAGCTGTTGCAACTGCCTCTCTACCAGTCTCTTCCATTTTAGAGTAGGGTCTTATATTTAAGGAACACTGCAGGAATAGGACAATAAAATACTTAGACAACATTTTCCTTCAGAGCTCACTCATAAGCTGAACAGAACCAACAACTCCCTTTGGCTAGTAACAAAGATAAGTTAAGCAAATAAAGTGCACGAACATTGACAACTACACAATAAATTCTGGTACCATGGTGGCAAAGAAGCAAGATAAATTATGACTAAAATATGTACACCTTCAAGATCTCAATCTTGGATGCTAAGCAGTGTCAGCCGTGCTTAATATTTGGATGGGAGACCATCAATGAATACCAGGTGCTACAGGCTATATTTCAAAAGAATGAACCAGCAAAATCACTTCTGAATATTTCTTGCCTAAGAAAACCCAATGAAATTTGTTGGGTCTCCAAAAGTCAGTAAGTGACTTTTGAACGTACGCACCACACACACACACTCCAGCAGCTCTGGTGCTGGTGGATGGAGTGGAGGACTATGAGGTGACCCTGGTCTTGGACTCTTGGAGACTTCAGAGGTGCCTTCAGTATCTTGTCAATTGGCTAGGGTACAGGCCAGAGGAATATTTATGGGAGGGTACTTTAGATGTTCATGCTCCTAACTTGATTGGGCACTTTCATTGCTATAACCTCAACAAGTTGGGCCCTCCTTGTTCTAGGGAGAAGGGATTATGGGAGGAGTGGTATCATGCCCTGCTTCCAGAACATGGATTCTGACTCAGAATCTGAAACAGGGGACACGCCAGAGGCTAAAGTAGGGGACATGCCAGGACCTGCTGAACAGGATGAGGTTACAGTGCCACAAACAGAACAGGGTGCAGCACCAGCTCCTGCAGAGTGCTGTCCCTTCAGAAACAAAAGATAACTTACCTATACCCACTTTTGCTGAACACAGACAGCAAAGGGAGAACCTGTGCTATCTCAAAGGATTTATAGAAGAAACAAATTAGTTAGGCAACAGCTGAGCTAAACTTCTGACCTATGTAGAAACTGTCCTTCCCCTCTAAGAGTTGTCAGAGCTTATCAGACATATCTGGTTGTCAGTTATATTCCTGAACTCCATGCCTGACCTTAGATTGTATTGACTGACTTTGGAACTTGTTTGCTTTGCCTTGGACTCTATTTATGACCTTGTGCTTACTGAACAAAAGTAAGCAACAAGCCGTGAGCTATTTGGTTTGTTTGTTTATCAGCTGTGCTGCCCTGACCTAGATAGGACAAGTACCTGGATAATGGGGTCAATGTGGCAGGATCTGTAGGTGCAAGTCTTATCCTGGAATCTGTTATACAGCAGAGAAGGGAAGCCAACCATAGTCAGTTACACATTTTAGACTTTAAGAAAGCTGGCTTGATTAAACTCAGTGAAATACTGGGTGTGATCCCGCCATGCTCAAGAATACTAAAAGAGAAGGGAGTTCATAATGGATGAGCATTTCTTAAAAAGTGAAATATTTAAGGCACAATTTCAAGCAGTTCCAACAAGGAAGAAAAATGGGAAGTTCCTAAAGAAATAAGGATGGATGTTTAAAGAACTTTCCACTGAGTTAAGATTTAGAAGGTATGTGTATAAGAAATGGGAAAAAATCACTAAAGAGGAATTTAAATGAATAACCAGCACATGTAGGGAGAAAGTCAGAAAAGCTAGAGCACAGAATGAGCTCAGCTTCCTAGAGAGGTTAAAAACAGTAACAAGGCCTTTTTTTGTTATATCTGTAACAAAAGGAAAAACAAGGAGATGGTAGGGCCACTACATAAGAAAGATGGTGAAATGTTAACAGGAGACAGAGAAAATACAGAACTACTCAACAGCTTCTTTGCCTTGGTCTTCTTCCAAAAGGAAAACAGTGCTCAGCTGGGGAAAAATGGAGCACATGATGAGGCAGTGAGAATGCAGCACAGAATATGTAAAGAGGTAGTACAGAAATACCTGGCTACTCTAAATGAATTCAAGTCTCCAGTGCCAGATGATCTACATCCAAGGGTAAAATGGCCAGTAGTAAAGTGGACCCTCCACTTTCACAAGGGTTTGGGACACAGGATCCTGACAAAAGTTAAAAACCAGCAAATAATTTCCCTTCTAAGTGAGCTAATGAGGGAACATACACATTTGCTTTCTTTCTCTTCCTTCCCCCTCCCATTCTCTTGCTGTTTGCCTGGGTGTGGTGAAGGAAGAGACACATGTCTTACAAATAATCAAATTCATGAAGGTCAAACATACAAATGTGGAGGGAGGACTGTACTCTCTGAACCACTGGCTATAATATTTGAGAGTTCCTGTAGAACAGGGGAAGCCTCAGCAGACTCAAGGAGAGCAAATATTGTCCCCATCTCCAAAAAAGGGAAAAATAGAGGACTCAATCAATTCCCTCCCTGGCAACCTGACATCAATACTGGAAAAGATTCTAGAACAGGTCATTAAACAGACAGGCTGTAAGCACTCACAAAGCAATGCCATGATCATTAAACATCAGCATAGTGTAAGATTAGTCTAGTATGACTGCCCTCTCTTCCTCTCTCTTTTTTTTTCTTTTTGACAGAGTTATAAGCTTGGTAGGTGAAAGGAATTCTGTAGATATAGCATATCTTGACTTCAGTAAGGCCTCTGAAAAGATGCCTCATGATATTTTTGCAAACAAGGTAGTAAAATTGGGGTTAGACAATGCTACTGTTAGGTGGATTTGTAACTGGTTGACTGACCAAATGCCAATGGTGTTCACCAATGGCTCCTCTTCATTCTGGAGAGAAGTGTGTGGTGGAGTGCCACTGGGCTCTGTCCTGGGCCCAGTGCTATGCAACATCTTTATAAATGACTTGGACAGTGGAACAGAGCTCCTGCTTATGAAATTTGCAGATGACACCAAATTAGAAGGATAGTTAACACCCAAGAGGACAGGATCAGAATTCAAAACAACCTTAACAGATTAAAGAGCTGAGCCAAAACTAACTGCAACAGAGATAAATATCAGGTTATTACACTTAGCTCAAAAGCTCAGATCTTTCTCACTTCTTGTTCTTCAGTTGTTATTAAAGTCCTTTATATCTTAAGCAGAAACAGAACCATGATGAAACTTTAAAAGGAACTACAGACACAGAAAACAGCATGCCTTGTCTTACAGCTTGAGGCTACTTGAGATTTCTCATGTCCCATGAAAATATCACTGTTATCTTATTCTGACCTTAACCTCAGCTCTCCCTTCTAAAATGCCCTGTCTCAGTCTATCATGAAGAGCAAGAATGTTGGAGTGACATATCCCTGCATAAGCGGCAGGTAGTTTCTGCTGCAGCATAGTGCTATTGTTAAGGAAGTTTCAGGTGCTTTTTCCCTTGTGGGGCATCTTCACGGGTAGTAATTGAAACTGAACAGTCAGTCACCAAATTGCTGAAGACATACAAGCAGGAGGAAGACACACAAGCAAGCAGCCAACCATGGCTGAGAGTGGCTGTGAAAGGGGGCTGTGGAGGAAGAGAATGTATGAAAAGATAGAAGCTTGCCTCAGAGAGATTCAGACAGGGTGCAAAAGAGACATTCTGAAGGAGACAGTGTGTGAGAGACAGGAAGTAGATAGGATTTTGAACTGGTACTGACAAGTGAAACTGACACGTCTGTGAGCTGACAGAGAAAGGATTGTGGATTTGAGGAAAAAGGGAGAAACACTTATGCTTTGGGGGAGCTTAAAAGACTACATACCTGTGTGTGTGTGTAAAGATTGTGATGTTCCTGTACTGTATTCAATAAACGTATCTTACTGTTGTTTTTAAATCTGCTTTTAGCAGATTTATATTTTTATGTGCTTTTAAAACATTTTATCTTCATGCTGTTTTAATCGGTTTGTATTCGTTGATTGCCTTGGGAGAATCTCAAGAGGCCTCTGCACCTGAAGCCAAGGGCAAGGACAGAATAAAATAGAATCAAGAGGGAGAGTGATTGCTCTTCACCAGGTAGCTTAAATAGATTGTTCAGAGGCAAGGTGAAAATAAGGTTGCTTGTTATTTGCTTGTGGGGCCCACCAGCCACGGGGCTCCCAATAAGCTTACTCCCCATTTTGGACCTTCTCTACATGAGCAAGAGAGATAAGGCAAGGGATGAACGACGGCCTAACTCCCCCTTTAACTGGTTTCAAGTGGCCCACGCAGAAATGACGGAGCACTTCCTGCGATCATACATTCATTGAGCCGCTGCTCCGCACTCACGAAAGGAAGACAAAAAGACGTCTCTTACAGCCGCTCCAAATCCCTCCTCTTCCCTCTCGTCTTTGCTTCCTGTTCGCGCTTTTCTCTTCCCTCTTCCTTCGTTTCCTTCCTCGGGACATCTTTACATATAGAAAGGCCGCAGAGGCGGCGCACCTCCTGGTTGTCATAAAAAGAGCCACTTTCTTTTGAGTAACCGTGTGTCCCGAATGGGAGCCTCTCAGCAGTTATAGTTCCCAGCACGCAATCCCAGTCGACCCCTTTGTGGTTTCCTTAGAATGAAATCCCCCCCTCGAGTTCAATAAGGCTCCAACGGAGCATTCTGCCAGCCGGAGCCGGGAGACGGCAGGCCGGAAGTGTACAGCGTTGCCGGAATGAAGCCTCTGCGCCTTCGCTGGAGCTCCACCAAACCGGCGGTCCATTTATTTTTATTTTTATTAATTAATTAATTTATTGACTGACAAGCCCGCTCGCCACTTCCCCAGAGCCCGCGGAAGCGGCTGGACTGCGGGGAAAAGGCTAGTCGGCTTCCTGCGAGAAGATGGCGCCCGACCACGATACCGCCCCCGCCTCCCCGCGGACTGCAAATAGAGCCCCTTTCTTTCTAAGACATAACAGAAACAATATGGCAATATATTAAGTTGAATGTGAGCCATTTCACACAGGTAGCATTGTATCCGTGTAGGGAAGTGAACACATGCGAATACATGCAAAGCATCAGGTATGATGATCCCACACATCTATTTTACTGCGACTACAATACATCCTCCACCTTAAGTACCCTAAAGGCACCAGATCCAGCCTGATTTTGGAAGCTAAGTAGGGTCACCCCTGGTCAGTACTTGCATGGGAGACCACCAACGAATAGCAGGTGCTCTAGGCTATATTTCAGAAGAAAGAACTGTCAAAACCAACTTCATCGGGTCGCCAGAAATCAAGAAGCGATTTGAAGGACATCCACACCTAATGCATCCTTACGACACATAGGCATCGTAAAGTAAAACCTGCAATTTTTCCCCACAGTGTTAATTGTGTGATAAAGTGACCCACAATTTCCAGCACCGAAATGATAACTGTATAGACATTCACCCCATATCTAATATAGCCCTTCACCGAAAAAACGGAAAAAATACCGGTAGCATTTGAGGCACTCCTCTTCCTCCATTATCTAGTCACCCAGAGAACAAAAGAACCTCGGGGTCCTCCTACCTTTGACTCACTTTCGTGACAGAGAAAGAAGGAGACCTCAGGCACATGAAACAGAATAATATCTTTTGAAAATAGCCTCACACACTCCCCCAGAAGAAAAGGCACTTCCCACCCGGGCTACAACAGGCTTCGGCAACCAGTACTACAATTCTAAGCGTCCCCTCGTGATAACAGCCCCAAAAGCCGGGGAGGGGGCTCTGACGTCATTATCCATTCACCTCTCACGTCGCTCTCCAGCAGCGGGCACGCGCTTGCCTACCCTTCCCTCCCCTCAAATATTTTTTTTAATTTATTGTTAGCGAGCACGCTACCTACCCGACCGCTTGGAGTAGCAGAGGCAGAGTTCTCTGGTTTAGGCACTCTCTGTTTTACGCTTACCTGGGATACCGATACCACCCCCGGAAGGCTCTGACAAACAGCTTTGAAATGCGCTTGCGCTACATTGCATTAACTGCAACGAAGCGAGAATCGGGTGTTTAACGGCGCGTGCGCTTGTCCGGCCAGCTGGACCAGTTCTAACGTAAACCATGCACACGCTAAATGTTACAACATTTGTTTGTCTTTTCTTCTGATCTGTCTTCGTCTTCAGGCGTTAGTCAAACTGATTAAGTTCCAGTTGGGTTTTCTGTCGAAAAGGAGCGCTCATGAATCTTCCTAATGCAAAGTAGGCAGAGGCTCCCACAGGCTCCCAAAGTCTTCATCCTCCTGTCATATAGCGTGTGGAATTGTGGACACTGGACCTGACGGCCTTCAGAGCCCCCGCTGCGTGTATTAAGTCATTTGTGAAACAATTAAATTTTCTGCTCCACCCCAACCAGGCCACCTTTATTACAGGCCTGATTACTTTTGAATAAGCAATAAACAGCTTGCGAATCATTTTTTTTTTAAAAAAAACCTTCTTGTGTAAGTTTCTGAACTTTCATATTTCAAACATATTTAAACTTTAGCACTATAACAGCTGTCAGGAGTTTGTTTCTGCTGCCCTCACTCATTTCATTTAAAAATTAGTGTCATTTTGCTGTGGAAAAAATGTTTTAAAAGATGATGATGATGATGATGATGATGATGATGATGATGATAATAAAAATAAAAAATCACTGTGATCACATAGTCATTTTTTCTATATGCCCAGCTAGTAACCATCAGCATATAAAAGAGTTTGTTTAAAAACACTTAATAAAATGATGTTGCAATAATTACAGTCAGCCTTGGTAATCTCTGGTATACACATACTTGCCCAGGTGGTGGTGTTGGTCCTCTTTGCCACTGCCCCATCTTCTGACACTCTGGCAGAGCCCTATATTGCACTGCCCTAGCCGCACCACTATGTCATCTCCGTCATGTGTTAATATATTCTGCTTCCCTAGATTTCTTACCCTTCTTTTGTTAAAATGAATAAAGGCTGGCCAAATGCCTGGGAATGGCTAACAATCAGACACTCCAGTGCCACCTGTTTCATAATGGCTTGATTTATCCTTTCCCTTCCTTGGTCAGGTTACCATCCATCCATCCATCCATCCATCCCCTTATATCCTGCCTTTTTCCCAGGCAGGGACTCAAGGTGGCTTACCAAAAGACAGAGAATACAATAAAACACATATAGTTAAAGGCATACAAAATTAAGATTCAAACAGTGTTAAATAACAACAGAATTAAAAACCTATTGAAATCTTATTTTAAAACAATTAGAAATAATACAGCCCCATAAACGCTATTTTTTTGTTAAAAGCAGTTTCCAAAGGCTTCCTGGAAGATGTGTTACCCTGTCACCAAAAAGAAAACACAGGGCCCATGCTAACCTCCCTTGATGGGGACTTCCAAAGTTTGGGAGCAGCCATAAAGAAAGCCCTCTCCCATGTCCCCATGAATTATGCTTCTGAAGGTGGTAGGATCAAGAAGTGCCTTCTCTGCAGATCTTAAACCTTAGACAGGCTCATAGAGGAGGATACAGTCCTTCAAGCACACCTTGAATTGTGCCCAGAAACAGATTGGCAGCCAAAGGAGCTGTTGCAAATAGGGATCCCTGTAACCAGCACCCAATAGCAATCTGGTTGCAACCAACTGACATTTCTGAATCAGGATGTAACTAAGGCATGTGTCACAGTGGCCAAATCAGACATCTCAAGGAACAAGTGCAGCTGGTGCACTAGTTTTAAATTTTGCAAATGAACTCCTGGTCACTGCAGAAATGTGAGCATCCAGGATCAGGGCTGAATCTAAAAGTACACCCAAAGTCCATCTTCAAGGGAATCTAACTTGACCCTACACAGGCTAAATCCCTATTCCCTGATCTGTCTTATGACTGACCAGGAGCACCTCTGTCTTGCTGGGATCAACCTTCAACTTGTTTGCTCTCATTCAGTCCATTGCCAGGCACCAGTTTAACACAGAAGCAGCTTCCTTGGTATTAGGTGGAAAGGAAATTCTACATTTAGGCCACAAAAACCAAATGCACAGATATAGGATGGGGAATAAATGGCTCAACAGTACTACATGCAAAAAGAACCTTGGAATCATTGTTGATCATGGGCTGAACATGAGTCAGCAGTGTTATACTGCAGCAAACAAGATGAATAGTATCTATGGGCATTTCTGCATTACACTGTTAAAGTGCTATTATTCCACTGTCAACATTCTATAGAATCTTGGGGTTTGCAGTTTAGGGAGGGGCATATAGAATTCTCAGCCAGAGAACTCTTTGGCCTCAGTAAACTACAAACCCCAGAATTCGCAGGAAAGTAGAATAGTAGCACTATAACAGTGTTTTGCAGAAAGGCCCTTAGCCTGTATTAATAAAAGCATGGTTTCCAAATCAAGTGAGATAATAGTCCCATTATATTCTATTCTGATCAGGCCTCATCTGGAGTACTGTGTTCAGTTCTGGGTGCCTCATTTTAAAAAGGATATAAGCAAGCTGGAGCAGGTTCAGAGAAGGATAAGGAGAATGGAGAACAAAACATATGAGGAAAGATTGATGAAACTGAGTGAAGAGAAAAGTGAGGGTGACATGACTGCATTCCTTAAATATCTCAAGGTCTGTCACAAAACTGAAGGGGCAGGCCTGTTCTCTGCTGATTCAGAGAACAGGAGCAGGTATAACAGTTTTGACTTACAAGAAAGTAGATTTTGAACATCAAAACAACATTTTGGCAGTAAGAGTGGGTATGCAATGGAAACAAATTGCTTAGAAAGGCAGTGGGGTCTCCTTTTTTGGATACTTTCAGACAGAGACAGGACTGCTGGGGATGCTTTAGCTGGATATCCTGCATTGAGCACGTGGCCTTGATGGCCTGTGATGCCCTTTCCAATTCTATGATTCTATGAGCAATAGAACTGGATATCATCAGCATACTGGTGACACCTGACCCCAAAATTCTGGACAACCTCTCCCGGCAGTTTCACGTAGTTTTTAAATAGCATGGGAATCAAAACAGAGACTTGTGGGATCTCACAGGCCAATCACCAAAGAAATGGAATTCCCCAGCACCACTGCAAGATGGTGTTTCCAAATCCCATTCCTGCAAGGTGGCCCATAAGTATATCCAGCAGAACCAGTATGGACACACTCTTTCTGTCTAGTAGCCAGTATAGGTAATCCATCATGGTGACCAAATCTATTTCCATCCTATAATCAGGCCTGAAGACAGATTGAAATGGATACAGAAAATCAGTCTCATTTAGAAACTCATGGAGCTGGGAGGAACTGTCATGCCATGGATAACTTGCAATCCACTAACTTCACTCTGAGTTACACAGTTATGTTTATTTGTAGCAAAGCAAGTAACACAGCACACTTCTTCCAAAGTTGCTGAAAGCATAATGAAATTCACAGACAAATTTTAGGCATGCAAAGCTGTGAATGGAGAGAACCATAAATTTAACATTACTCCACATCTTTAGATATTTCCTAGACTCTCAGCTGTTTACCCTTCTTACATCTTTGGGCCAGGAATGCTTTTTCTGCCCCTTCTCTTTAGACATTTCATTTTCCCAAAACACCTTTTGGTACTTTTCATTTTCATCCACTCTGATCTCCCCATTACCAAGTACATTCTAGCAATAAGCAATGAAGCAGCTAAACATTCGGTACATTAGAATACTCAAGCAAGCTTCAAAGAGATATATTATTACAATCAATAAGTAACACTCAATATGTTGTAGCTCTCCAACTATAACATTTCCCTGACTACTATACATTATTTCAATACACTTCTACCAAATCCACTATGACAGAGGTTATGCATCCTGAAAACACCACACACTTCAGGACCTTGCCCAAAATGGAATATTGGAGATTGACCAATAATTATCCCATTGAGTGGGGTACATGGAGGCCTTTTTAACAAGGACCTTACAACTGCCTCCTTAAGGTAGGTTGGGACCATGCATTGCTGGAGAGAGATATTACACACTCCCATTACCCATCTTGCCAGTCTTTGTCCGGCCTCTTCAATAAGCAAAGAAGGGCAGGGAACTAGCACGCATGTGATGGCTCCCACTTCTCCAAGGATCCTGTCCACATTCTCAGGCTGCACAAACTGAAAACTATCTACTAACATTGGACAAGTGCAGGCCAAAGTTACATCCACAGGATCTATCTTACTTGTAGCATCCAAGTTAGTACATATCTGAGTCATTTTATCTACAAAATGCTTAGCAAATTATTCACAGCAGGCTCTTGAGTGGTCTAGATTTTTCTCTTGTGGGCCAAGGTGTAAAAAATCCCTAATGCCTTGAAACAGCTGCACTGGATGGCTCTTCGTAGACACAGTGGTAGCAAAGAAAAAAGACTTTCTGCTGCCTCTGTTACTCTTACTCTGCAGAGTATCTTCTAATCTTACTCTGCAGAGATCTTCCTATATAACCTACATGACTGAACATTCAGAGACTGACATGAGTCCCATCAATATTTTGTCACTTTGGAGTTAAGCAATTAGCCCGCTCTGGATTCCTCCCTTTTTATTAGGTAACAACAACAACAACAACAAAGAACACCACAACACTACAGACAAGAACAAGCAATAAATTACACGGCAATACACTACCCAAACAAGATTACAAATATTAAACTAAACTACAACAAAAAAACTACAAATAACTAAATATTGGTTCCCTTCCCTGTTGCAAACAGCAAATAATAATCAAACTGTAAGAAATGATCAAATCCTTAAATTTAAATTAGGATTAATACTTGCTGCATATTATTTATTTTCATAGTAAATATAAACCTATAAAACTAATCAAGTAATACAGATCCCTTATATCAAATACAATAAACTCTTAAGTTATTGTATATTTTATGTTAGTGTAGACTAATTCATCAAAGAAAATTAAGGGTAATAATTCTAGATGAGTTATTAATAATACTAACCTAATTATCCCTAATTTATCCTTATTCTATATTAAAATTAATATTTCTTAAGATAATAAGTCTCTATGTGGTAAGTAAAATTTAAAACCAACAAACAGATCAAAGCTATCAACTCCAATTACACTTCTTACGATAATAAAAATACTAAGTTTAGAATTAAGATTTTAAAAGAAAGCGGAAATTATCTTCTTCATCATCAGATATCCTCAGTGCCTTTGTAACTTTTCTCCTAGTAATCATTAGCCTCTTTCTTCACCAGATGAATACTTTTTCTTTTTAGTCTTTCTTCCTTTCTTCTTTTTTTTTCTGAGAACAGGATCTGTTGGGAAAATGAGACTGAACCTATCAGGATCCAATCTTCATTTAGCAAAGTCACACAGAGAAGCGGTAGAGGTTTTATCTAATGACTTGTGGCTTCAGACTGGTACTTGGAATAAACACAGACACAGATAGCTTTGAATAAAAGACTAAATACTTTACTAATGACTCTTCATTTACATCTGTATTGAGAGAGCCTGCTACCCTGTCTAACTAAAGAATAGGAGAGGATGGTTTTTAACTCACCATCCTTCTAGATGGGACCCGAGGCATGGGAAGAGTTCAGATGAAGGCAGCCATGGGAACAGAAGAAAAAATCAGAGAGAGAAAGAAGGAGGGTCTTAACTTTTTATAAGACCGATGACCCAAGCACAGTCCTGGGTCACATGATCTGATCACCTAAGAACCAAAGGTATTTATGATCATGCAATAAAAGGACAGCGAAAAGGCATGCAGGAGACAAAGGGAGCCCTAACTAGCTTTTGCCCATTTGTCCTAAAAACAGAATGGGGGAGAGAGAATGCTGAGATTTTCCAACAGTTCCCTTCTCATTCTCTTGGACCGACATCGAAGATCTTCACGCCTTCTCGTAGTCTCTGGAACTGGTCTCTTGGTAGGGGCTTGGTTAGAATATCAGCAATCATCATTTCTGTATTGCAGTATTCTAGCTGAACAATTCCATTGCGACACATCTCTTGCACCTTATGGAAAGCAATGTCAATGTTCTTCTTGAGTGGCTTCTCACTTTCAGAAAGTTTGATGCAGCTTTGGTTATCTTGCATCAAAATGGCTGGCTTGGGCTCTGTTATCCCTAAGTCCAGAAGTAAGTTATGCAGCCACTTTATTTCATCACATGCTGCTTTTGCAGAAACACACTCAGCACCTGTGGAAGAATCTGCAATTGTAGATTGTTTCTTACTTGACCAACTTATAGCTCCTCCACCATAGAAGGTCAGGTTTCCGCTGGTTGATTTTCTCTCTGCTAGGTCTGCAGGCCAGTCAGCATCCGCATAGGCAACCAGTCGTGGTTGATCAAGGCTGGTAACATCAGCTTGTAATCTGCAGTTCCTTTCAAATATCTGGCAACTCTTTTCACTACAATGAGATCCTTTTCAGTAGGAGAGTTAACCATTCTGCATAAGATACCAACAGCATTTGCAATATCAGGTCTGGTGAAATTAGCTATGTACAGTAGCTTTCCAACTGCAGTCCTATACTTGTCTCCATTTTTCAAGGGTTCCCATTTCTTAGTGTCCTTTAAGAAACCCACTTCCACTGGGGTTGCCACAATATTGGCATCCTTTAGTCCAAGGCAGTCCAGAAGATCTATTATCTTCTGTTTCTGGTTAAGATAGAAGCTTCCATCACTGCTTCTTTCTATTTGTACTCCAAGATAGTGTGAGATGTCTCCCAAATTCTTGATGTCTATCTCTTTCTTGAGATTGTTGACTATCTCCTCACTATCTGCTTTATCTTGACTGCACAGGATCAAATCATCAACATAACATGCAATATTACTCCATTTATTGTTTCTGAATCTTTTGTAAACACACTTGTCAACAGTGCCTGGAGTAAAGCCTTGTTTGATAAGAAGTTGGCTTAGCTTCTCACTCCATGCTCTGGCAGCCTGTTTCAAGCCATAAATGCTCTTGTTCAATTTGCATACAAGATGCTCTTTCCCAGGAACTTGAAATCCTGGAGGCTGTTCCATGTACAGTTCCTCATCCAATTGTCCATAAAGAAAAGCTGTTTTAACATCAAGATGTTGGGCATGCATTTTCTTAGATGCTGCAACAGCTAGGAGAGTTCTCACAGTTGTGTGTGTGGCAACAGGGGCAAAAATTTCATTGTAATCTTCACCAAATTGCTGTGTAAATCCCTTTGCCACTAACCTGGCTTTATATCTCTGAATTTCCCCTTCTGCATCTTGCTTTGTGGTAAAGACCCATTTACAGCCAATTGCCCTTTTTCCTTTTGGCAATTCTGACAAAGTCCATGTTTTATTTTTATATAAAGATTGCATCTCTTCAACAGCAGCTTCCACCCACTTTTGAGAATCTGACTTTGGTAGTCCCTTGATCTTTTGCCAATCAGAGGGTTGTGGAATCTTCTCCTCTGTGGCTAGATAAGACAATCTATCAGGTGGTACGCCTCTGTTGCTGTGTTCAGATCTTCTTACCTGGACTTGGACACGTGGGTCTGCTCCTTGAGCGCTGTCCGGTTCCGCGTCCTCTGGCTGGGTCACCACATCTGTAGCCCCTTCTGGATGCAAGACATCTGGAGGATTGTACAGTGTCACATACTCTGGTTGCTGGTGGGAGTTTCCTTCCACTGCAAACAAATCTGGATAGACATCTTGGTTTGGATTAGATTTGGGCTGTGGTCTTTCATCAACATAAACAGCACTTGTCATTTTTATTGTACGCCCATCTGGATTCAGAATTCTGTAACCATTTCTAGCATAACCAACAAAAATTCCCTCTTCACTTCTACAGTCAAGTTTGCCTTTTTCTGCTTCGGAATGTAGGTATATGCCAAAAACTTTGAGATGATTCACTTTGGGCTTAGTTCCATTCCATAACTGAAATGGAGTTGCATCTCTGGATTTGGTTGGCAGACAGTTGCACAAATATGTAGCAGTCATAATTGCTTCAGACCAATAGCGTTTAGGCATGTTAGCCTCTAAAAGCATTGTGACTGCCATCTCTTTGAGAGTTCTGTTCATTCGTTCTGCCACTCCATTCTGTTCTGGTGTGTAAACTTGTGCAGTTTGATGTTCAATGCCATGTTCCTTTAAAAACTCATCAAACTCTGCGTTAACAAATTCACTTCCATTGTCAGAGCATAGGCTTTTTGGTTTGTAGCCAAATTTATTAGAGACAAGATTAAAGTATTCCTTGAATTTTTCAAAAGCTTGACTTTTCTCTCTGAGAAGGTAAGTGTATGTATATCTGCTGAAATCATCAACAATAGTCATAAAGTAAGAATTTCCACCTGCAGGCTTTTGGCTGAATGGACCACAAAGATCAGTATATAAAAGGTCCAGTCGTTTGGTGAATAGTCTCTCAGTAACTGGCGGATGTGAAACTTTGACAAGCTTTTGATTTTAGACACTTTTCACATCTCTCATTGTTAGAGCATGTTCTGAAGTTAAAATCTCTAGCAAGTTCTTGATTAGCCAATCTCTTAATGCATTCTAAATTTCTGTGCCCAAATCGGTGATGCCACAAATTTAAACAGTCTCTGTGTTTACACTGGATCACACTATTTGCATATGAATTCAAAATTTGCATTTGGTAACAGTCACCATTTAGGATTCCTTGAAAAATTAAATTTTTGCCATGAAGACCAAAACAAGTTTCCTTTTTGAAAATAACTCTTTTCCCTCTTGCTGTACTTGTTTTGACACTATAAAGAGACACCTTCAAATCTGGGACAAAATAACCATCATGTATTCTTAAAGTCTCTATCCTGTTGGCGCCAAGTTTTGCTTGCAAAAGAACTGTGCCTTTGCCTTTAGCAAGCACTAATTGTCCATTTGCTAAATAGACAGGAAAATGTTTGCTTGTATCAAGATTTACAAACATTTCTCTCCAATTAAAATAGTGACTAGTAGCACCGCTGTCAACTACAATTATATTTTCTTTTTGATTTTGCATAGGCTTGAGCAATTGTTCATTAATTAGACCAACATTAAAATTTGCAGAAGATTTCTTCTTAGAGTTAAAACCACTTTTATCACTGGGTTTGTGTTGCTGATGTTTCCCCTGAAGTTTTGATATGTTAATTTTGTGGCTATTTGTTCTCTGTGAAGAAGACTCTTTGATGTGCAAATTCTGCTCAGCGAGGTGAGCTAATGCTGTGCCAGTAGATGATTTTGCTTCAAATTTACAATTCGTTAAATTTTTCCTATTTTGATATTCTATAACTTCAGCAACAGCAGTTTCCAAATTAACATCTCCCTTAATTTGTAGAGCATCAATTATGGGCTCAAAAAATTCAGGCAAGCTTCCTAGAAACATTCCCAGTCTCACAGATTCTGAAAGATTTTCTCCAGAACTTTGCAATTCAGGTACCATAGTCATGAAAGTGTTAATATGTTCATTCAAAAATCTAGGATTTAACAATTTCATTCTTGTAAGTCCGATTATAATACCACTTCGCTTTGCAATACTGGGAGAGTCAAATAATCTCTTCAGTTTTTCCCATATTTCTTTAGCACTTTTCAAATCTCTGATGTGATAAACAATGCTTGAATCTACAGCAAGGCACATGTAAGCAGCAGCTTTCTCATCATCTTCATCAAATTTCTGTTGTTGGGCACCACTCTCTGTGGGACGCTGTGCTTTCACAGTTTTAAATAGTCCCATTGTGGTTAATTGCATTTGCATATTCCAAGACCAAGTTCGGTAATTGCTACCATTTAACCTTTCAATAGTAAGCAATGGATTAGAAGCCATTTTCATTCGGTCAGTCTCTGCCGGCCGGGTGCCACGTGGTCATCAAACAAAGGACTTCTATTCTGGGCCCAGAACCCAAATATGTTGGGAAAATGAGACTGAACCTATCAGGATCCAATCTTCATTTAGCAAAGTCACACAGAGAAGCGGTAGAAGTTTTATCTAATGACTTGTGGCTTCAGACTGGTACTTGGAATAAACACAGACACAGGTAGCTTTGAATAAAAGACTAAATACTTTACTAATGACTCTTCATTTACATCTGTATTGAGAGAGCCTGCTACCCTGTCTAACTAAAGAATAGGAGAGGATGGTTTTTAACTCACCATCCTTCTAGATGGGACCCGAGGCATGGGAAGAGTTCAGATGAAGGCAGCCATGGGAACAGAAGAAAAAATCAGAGAGAGAAAGAAGGAGGGTCTTAACTTTTTATAAGACCGATGACCCAAGCACAGTCCTGGGTCACATGATCTGATCACCTAAGAACCAAAGGTATTTATGATCATGCAATAAAAGGACAGCGAAAAGGCATGCAGGAGACAAAGGGAGCCCTAACTAGCTTTTGCCCATTTGTCCTAAAAACAGAATGGTGGGGAGAGAGAATGCTGAGATTTTCCAACAGGATCATATTGAAATATTCCTAAAAGGCCTTTTGTCAACTCAGCTATGCTTAGCCTATGTCTCCCATCCTTGTATGCAGAAATCAATTCTTCAGGCCAGTCCCAGCTGAAAAGAACATTTTTTCCTGGAAAGTCTGTTCATCAATAAGTTGTTATTCTTCTTTTCCCAAGGAAAAACTTTTTGTGAGAACACAAACCAGCCACCATATATTCTGCAACTTTGTAAACTGAAGGTTGAGTTATAATATCTCTAAAGCCTTTCATCTTTATAACTTCAATTGTACTGACTCTCTCCATCTCTTGCTGTATGTTTATCTCATTTTGTGTAGACATGAATTCTGAGTTACAGGTCATGCAGCCCTCTGGAAACTGTTGGACTACAACTCCCAGCTGCCCTACTTCTTGCAAAGATTGTGATAAGCCCTCTTTCTCCTGTCATTTCAGACACCTGCAAAACATTCATATCTTCTTTTTTTTATATTTTATTTTTATAAAACACAAATTTACAATATTTATATAACAAACAAAAAAGAAAATATCAGAAGGACATCAGATATAGACCTTAGGAATAATCTCAGCAATCTTCAGCTAAATTATAAACATAGTATATTTCACACTTTAAAAGTTGAAGCTTGCAACTTGGTCATCAATTTGCATACACACATTGTTAGGCTTGTAAATTTAGTGGAGAATTCATAATTGTTAATCATTTAATGTAATGTTGATTGATCATTTGAACAATTGTAGCTCACCAAACAACCTTCCTTTATAATTGTTTGGTCTGCCTAGTGTGTGTCAGTGATCAGTATGTACAAGCAACGGACTCTGCTATTGTAAAAGATATCTTTGGGAATGACCCAGGATGTTGCCTGGAACAACGCTGACTTAGGAATGTTAAGGGTCAGATAAAATGTAACACTTGTACAAGCTGTAACTTTGCTGACACTGATGCATGAATCTTTTCTTTCCTGTAAACATTCTTTAACATAAACATAAAAATGGTATAAGAAGGAAATCCTGAAAGAATAAATCATCCTTCCTAGGATCTTTTGGCCAAAGTAGTTATGTGCGTGTCTGTCTTTCTTTCTCTTTTCTACCTTCCTACCTTGTGTTTGGGGGTTCATATCAGCTCCGTATCCATCTGGGGTACAGTAAGGTTTGGTCTGTTTATCCACCCTATATATACCATATATACACATATATATGTGATAGATGATGCCTCTGAGATTGAGGAGCATCTGATTGTGCCAAGGGCTGAGCTAGTGAGTGTGATAGATAATGCTTCTGAGATCGAGGAGCAACTAAGTGTGCTAAGAATGGAGCCAGCGAGTGAGCAAATCAACTTGCAAACATCCCCTGCACAGGAAGGTCAAACAGAGACAGAGTTGCCCCAGCCAGCTCATGATGGAGAGGGAACCAGCAGTGATTCAGAGGAGTTACAGCAACCTGTGCCCATCAGCCCTCAATCACATAGAAGGCTGAAACAGACTGCTCAGAGGGAGGCTGCATGGACTAGGTTGAGAAAACAATAAAAAGCAGCACCTATTTAAGTCTGCTGGTGTGGCTCCTCTTTGCTTGCAGTAAATTACTAGCAAGCCCTCACGACCTTCTTGTCGCCTGCTCCCTGAAACCCTCCAGACAGATCTCTGCCTCTTGAACCTTAGGACTGGACCTTGATCTGGCTCAGCTTGCATTTCTTCTATGTTTGGTGAATTTGGACTCTCCCTGCAAGTATTCCCGACCTCCCTCCTCCCCTTGCTAGCTGACGCTCAGAAGGGAGAGAATCCTGACAAACACACACACATATACATGAGAGCAAATCTGTAAATCCCTTATAGTAATATTTTTATCTTCTTCCTCTCCTGCCTACTCTAACTTGAAATACTTCTTTATATCATAACCTTAAATTCCATAAATTAAAGAAAATATAATCTAGTGTGATTTTTGCAATAATTGCAACTCCTCATATTAAATAAATGACAGTTGAGAAATGAAAAACACAGTAATATTATCAATGATGTTAATATTCATATGCAAATAATATAGAGAGTAAAGTTTGTCATTGCAGGATTTAAAGAGATATAATAATTATAGGTTGAAAGGAAAAAATATAGAAATATAATTGTGATATTGATAATATTGATATTCATGTAATAGTAATATGTAAATTAAGATTAATGAACAATATGATTACACCTTTTTTGTCTAAGGGCAAGTATTACTGGATCCCATTCCTTTTTAACTCTGTCTGACTTCCCTTTTAAATTGCAAAACAGAGAGTCAATTTCTTTCATTTCTAGTAATTTCACAACCATTCCTTGACTTCTGGTATCTCAGAATTCTTCCAAAATCCGACAAGCAGTATCCTGGTAGCAGAAGTCATATATGATAATATCCTCCAGAATTTTCTTAAGAATGCTTCATCGAATCCTTGAATTATATTTAGTAGAAAAAAAGAGGGTATTAATGGAAAATTTACATTAAACATATGAATTATCAAAGAGTGTACTTTCTCCCAAAATTTCAAATTTTCAGGCAAGTCCACCACATGTGGAAGAACGTACCTGTCTTATCTTGATACTTTCAACATGAATTTGTTCCTAAATTGTACATCTTATCTAACTTAGCTGGAGTCAGGTACAATCTGTATAACATTTTAAAGTGATTTTCTTTAAGATCTTGTGAAAGGGTAAATTTGTTAGTTCTTTTCCAAGTTACCTCCCAATTTTCCAGCAGAATTTCATGCTCAATGTTCTTGGCCCAGGATATCATTGATTCTTTAATTGTATCTTATTCAAGGTTGTATTGCAGTAGTAATTTGTAAATTTTAGACATTTCTTGGGAGGAATCTTGAAATACAATCTTTTCAAATGAATTAGGATTGGTATTTAGCTCAAAGCCTTCCAGATTTAAGTCCATTTTGAAATGTTCATATATTTATCAATATGGGAACCACTGCAGATTATAGCCTGATCGAGAAAGTTCTTTTTTCAACTTTATTTGAATGCTTAAGGACCTATCAAAATTTATCAAATTCTGCTATCTCAATCATGTCCCTCTGACTTCTGCCCAGTGGCCAAAGAAAGCTTTCTGAGGTGATATCTGTAAAGGTATTTTATTATAGGTTCTGTTTTTTAAAAAATTCCAGATTCTCAGTAAGGATTTTGTAATAAAATGGTTTTGAAAGTCTTTGTCTATTTTGGCCTTTTTGTACCAGGCATAGGCATGCCAACCAAACCTGTTGTTGGGCCCTTCAAGATTTAGGATATGTGTGTTCTTTAATGAAAGCCAATCCATTATCCAGGTAAACCCACTAGCACAATATATCTGCAAATTAGGTAGGTTACAGCTTCCTTGACTTTTATGATCCGTCAAACATTGCCATTTTCCCCGCCAAATGAATTTGGAGAGCTCTTTCTTCCACTCTTGAAAAGGTTTGTCATTTTTGATAATAGGTAAATTTTGGAATAAAAAATTCACATCAGGGAGAATATTCGTCTTGACAGCTGAGATGTGACCCAATAGTGATAACTGTAGTTTGGACCACCTTATCAAATCCTCTCTGATTTCTCTCCAAATTTTTTGGCAGTTACTGTCAAATAAGTCAGTGTTTTGTTTGTAATCCAGATTCCTAAATATTTTAGTTTCTTTTGAAGCTGAAATCCAGGTTTTGCAATTAGTGCTTTCTCTTCATTAATGTACATGCTTTTTGGTCAGGATTCTTGTTTTCTCTTTGTTTATAATAAAGCCTGCTTCTTTGCCAAGTTCATTAATTTCTCAATCGATTGTAATGGATCTTCCAAAAATATCACAAGGTCATCTGTGCAGGCTTTTAATTTGAAGTTTGATCTTTAACTCTTACACCTCTTATCTTTGAGTCAGCTTGAATACTTCTGTTAAGACCTTCAAGGACCAATATAAATAAAAGAGGTGAAAAGGAATACCCTTTTCATGTTCCTTTTTGTATCCGAATGAAGTTTGATTTCTCTCCATTAACAATCACCTGAGATTTCTAGTCTGTGTATATTTGATGTATCCATCCAGAGAAGTTTTCTCCAAAATTAATTCTAATCAGCAGCTCCATCGTAAACTGCCAGTTTACATTGTCAAACATCTTTTCGGCATCTAAAAAAATCATGGTGAGTTGTTCTTTTTCATTGGTCTATCGAAATGTTCTATGATATTTAGTACTGTGCTTGTTTTATCTCAAAGGAATCTTTTTGGTAAAAAAAACCACTTTCATCATCGTGAATCAGAGTCTGCAAAGTTTTCTTCAGTCTCTCCACCAGGATGCAAGCAAGAATCTTATAGTCTGTGTTCAAAAGTGATATGGGTCTATAACTGCCAGGCATGGTGAAATCTTTATCCTCCTTGGGTATAAGAGTTATGTTAGTTTCTGTCTGGGACTTCAGAATTCTATCTATTAATATTTGGTTGAAGGTTTTTTGAAGAGGAAGTTGTAACTCATCCTCAAAAACTTTATAGTACAGAGCTGTGAATCCATCCAGACCTGGAACTTTAGATGTTTTCAGTTTTTTAACCACACTTGAACCACACATTGATGTTATTGGTCCATTCAGCATCTGTTTTTGGTCTTCCAATATCTTTAGTATTTCTTGTTTAGGAATGAAAAGCTAGTATTTAACGTAGATTAGGGATTCATTTTAGCTTCGTATAATGCTGAAAAATATTTGTAAAAGCTTTTATTAAATCTTGATTAGTTATCTTTCCATTGTAATTAATCTATAAGATTTGCTTCTTTTCTTTTTCTTTTCTCACCTTGTAAACAAGCTGTTTTCCCAGTTTCTTAGTATGTTCAAAATGGTAAAGTCTGTATGCTTTGAGTTCCTTCTTGATGTCCCAAGTATGTTCAGTTTTATGTTGATATTGTAGTAACTTAATCTCTTCTAGTATCTGCTTGTTGCTAAGATTGCATCTTAATTCTGGGTTTTTTTCAGATAATAGATGATAAATTTTTAAAGTCCTTTCCATTCCCTTTTTTTTTTTGCTTTCTGCACCGAGCTTGATGAGTTGTCCCCTTATAACTGCCTTGCTAGCGTCCCAAACAGTTCTCATAGGGATTTCTTCTGACATGTTTTCTTTAAAATAGTAGTTCAAGGTCTTTTTCAGTTTTTTTCATAGAATTCTCATCCTTTAATAAATTGTTATAATCTCCAGGGTTGGTTTTTTTTTTTTTTGAAATGTTGTTATTAGAGATTTAGTTGCATAAAAAATAGAGTGGATATATACTTATTTCAGTTATATTGCACTCCCCCCCCACTTCCATGTTTATATTCTCCAGTTGAATCTTCTTTGTTTCCATTTACAAAAGAGAAGAACAATTACATTTCCATTTACAGAAAAGAAAAACAGTTACATTGTTTATTTCTTTATTTCTTTTTTAATTAAATTTATTATTAAAATATATTTTATTAGATATAACAGACAAACAAACAAATATCGACATCATACTAATCTCTACACTTTACACAAATACACTCCTAGACATCTACAAACCTAAAGACAAAACAAAACTAAACAATAATCTAATTAACCAATTATTACCCCATATCCCACATAATAACAATACCTACTCTTATACTACCTACTCCTCAACATACAACATACAACCCTACCTAAAAAATTTCTACACCTTAAAAAACCTACTTGATTTCTTTCCATGAGCCATTGGGTGCTACTGATGCTTAATCTTCTTTTCCTTAATCCTGCTTTCTGTCTTCCATTTTTCTAAACTTCTTACTGCACTTATTTTACTCAATTTTAATTCTTTATTATCTAATTTTCCTATTACTCATATCATTTTTCGTATTTTCCTTTCCCTCTTGTGCTTACCTATCTTTTAGCTACTTTTCTTATTTAATTTGCTTATTTTGGACTATAATAAAATAATATTATCTCTATTAAGCCTACCTAACCTCTTTCTCTCTCCCTATTTTTTCCTCTCCCGTTACTAACCTAATCGTATAATCCCATCAAGGCATGTTCTCCCCATTTTCCTATCCACATGGCATCCAATACATCCCATTCTTTTCTAAAAATAACATTACTTTTATTCTGTAATTTTAAAGTTAGTTTATCCTTGATTGCTACCTCATATAACTTATCTATCCAATCTTCTACTGTTGGGGTTTGAATATTCTTCCAATGTTTTGCGTAAATAATTCTAGCTGCGTAAATCATATAATATAATATTCTTGGATATTTCTTCCTTATCTTCAAATCTATCTCATCCACTACATTTAATAAGTATATCTCTGGTTTCATCATAAATCTAACCTTTAAATATTCTTCTATATGTTGGTGTATCTGAACCCAATATTCCTTAGCTTTCTTACATCTCCACCACATATGAAAATAATTACCTATCCCTTGACATTTCCAACAGTTATTAGATTTTTTACCCTTCTGCATTTTTGAGATTTGCATAGGTGTAAGGTATAATCTGTAAAATTGCTTAAATAAATTTTCTTTCATATTATAACATTTTGTAAATTCTTGATTTTTTTTCCATACATTCTCCCATTCTTGTAATGTTATTGGACGACCTATATCTTGCACCCATTTTATCATATTAGTTTTAATTACATCTTCTTCTAATTCTAAATTCAAAAGTAATTTATAAATTTGACTAAGAGGTCTTTTTACCCCTGGCTTCATTATTACATCAAATTCATTATCATCCATTGAAATTCCTTTTTCTTTCATATCTATCTTAAATTTTTCCCTCAATTGTATCTGAAGTAGCCAATGTGTCTCGAAACCATCTTTAATTAATTCTTCCTTACTCTTCAATAAAATATTTGTCCCTACTTTCTTAAGCATATCTTTATAAATTATCCAATTTTTAGTTTTTATTTTTTCCAAACGATAGAATGCCTCATGTGGGGAGACCCAATATGGTAATTTTGTATATAATTTATTTCTTACTTTTATCCAAATCCTCAGTATTGCCTTCCTAATAAAATGATCTATGAATATCTTTTTTTTTTTTGCTTTTCATACCATAGGTGTCCATGCCAACCGAAATAAAGGTTGAAACCTTCTAAATTTAACAATTTTGAATTTCTTAGTGTTATCCAATCTTTTAACCAAATTAGTGCGGAAGCTTCATAATATAATTTTAGGTCAGGCATGCTTAATCCCCCTTCTCCTTTACTTCTTTTAAATATTTCATTTTAATTCTTGGCTTTCTGCCATTCCAGATAAATTTACTTAATTCACGTTCCCAAACCCTAAATGGTTTTTCATTAACTATAATAGGTATATTCTGAAACAAAAACATCATTTTTGGTAAAATATTCATTTTGATAACTGAAATTCTCCCTAACAATGATATATTTAATTTTTTCCATTTTTCTAAATCACTCTTAATTTCTTTCCAAACTTTTTTATAATTATTATCAAATAAATCCGAATTATTCTTTGTTAACAACACTCCTAAATATCTAATTTTTTTTGATATTTTGAAATCCGATTTTTCTGTTAATTCCCTTTCCTGCATATGCGTCATATTTTTCGTAATTATCAATGATTTTTCTCTATTTATTTTGAATCCTGCTACCTCCCCAAATTGTTCTATAATTTCCATCAATGGTGAAATACTTGTTAGAGGGTCTTCTAAGATTATCACCAGATTGTCTGCGTAAGTTTGAATTTTAAACTCATATTCCCTTATTTTTGTTCCCTTAATTTCCTTATTATTTCTTATTTTATTAATCAAAATTTCCAAATATATTATAAAAAGTAACGGGGAGAAGGGGCATCCCTGTCTTGTTCCCTTCTTTATCCTAAATTGTTTTGATCTTTCCCCATTTACTATTAAGCATGCATTTTGTTCATTATAAATCGCTTTGATCCAATCTTTAAATCTTTCACCAGTGCCAATCTTACCAATTAACTCTAACATAAATTCCCAATTTACATTATCAAAAGCTTTTTCTGCATCTAAAAAAATTAAAGCTACTTCTTTTTGATTAAACTTTTGATAATATTCTATAATATCCAAAACTACCCTAATGTTATTCCTCAAATACCTTCCAGGCAAAAAACCATTTTGATCATCTTGAATCCAATTTGTCGATATCTTCTTTAATCTTCCTGCAAGAATCAAAGCAAAAATTTTATAATCAATGTTCAAAAGGGAAATTGGCCTGTAATTTCTCTTATCTTCTTTATCCTTCCCCTCCTTTGGAATTAATGCAATATTTGACTCATTCCACGAGTTTGGGAATTCTCGATATTTAATAGGGTTTAAAACTTGAGCTAATAAAGGTATCAACAGATCTTGAAATGTCTTATAATATAATACAGTAAACCCATCTGGGCCAGGGGCCTTCCCTACTTTTAAACTTTTGATTGCCTCTCCTATTTCTTGAGTCGTAATTGGTTTATCTAATTCACTATTCATTTCGCCTCCTTTACCTGATCTATCTATTACTGGATTTATAACCCCATTCCAGTCCCCCATCAAAATAATATTTTGATTATTTAATTCTAATAAATTTTCTAACAGATTTCGATAAAATTTAGATTTATTTTCTGATGGTCCATACACTGCCACTACTACCAATTTAAGATCCATAATTGTTACCTCAACCGCAATACAATATCCTGAATCATCACTATATAATTTTTTTGCTTCATATTTATTTTTTATGTAAATTATTACCCCCCCTTTTTTTCTTATTAGATGATGAAAAAATCTGTCCTAATTTTGGATTCTTAATATAATTTAAGTCTTTCTCTTTTATGTGGGATTCTTGAATTGCTATAATATCTAAATTAAGTTTTTCTAAGTAATGAAAAATACACCTTCTTTTATAAGGGGAGTTCATGCCTTGAACGTTCCATGATAATATTCTTATCTTCATTTTCTTTTATTTGTTTATAATGTGTCCTACTCAATTTCTTCCGTTATCTCCTCTGGTCTTTCTAGTTCCAAATCTTGCATTGAGACTACTTCTTCCTCACCTTCTTCTTCCTCCTCTTTGTCTGCTATGTCTCCTTCTTCTTCTTGTTCCCTCTCTGAATCTTCCTCTTTCCTTATTCTTGCCAATTCTCTTCTTAGCTCTACCCTTAATTCTCCTTTCCCTGATTCTGCTTCCAATACCGGTAATGTCTCTCCATGACCTGTCTCTTCCTATCTATTCAATTCTTCTTTATATTTCTTCCAGAATTCTCTCGCTTTCACTGTAGAATTTAACACAAACCTCTTCTGTTTCCATACAAATGAAATTCCCTCCATTCTTTCCCAAGTATACCTTATGCCTTGTGATCTCAGTTGTTGTGTCAAAAAACTATATTCCCTCCTTCTTTTCAACAAGGCCGGATGCACATCTTTATACACTTTGACTTCATTTCTTTCTACGACCAATTTTTTTGAATAACTACATTGAATGACCACGTCTTTTACCCTTTCCCTCAAAAAATATACCACGATGTCCCGTGGTATCTTTTTCTTCTTCGCCACCATAGAATTAATACGAAAAATCCTATCAAGTTCCAAATCTAACTGCTCCGGTGACCATCCTATAAATTGTGCCAAAGGTCCAATCAATCTCTGATACAAATCTTCTTGTGGAACTTCTCCCAGCCCCCTAATCTTAATTGATTTATTTCTGTTCTTAATATCCATTTGTAGTGTCGTTCTTTCCAATTGTTCTGTTCTCTCTTCCATTCTCGATGTTTGGGCCTCCATTTTAGTTGTCCTTTCTTCCATCTGCTCCACCTTTTCATTCACCAATTTTAGTTCCTTAGAAATATTATCCAATTTCATGCTAAAAGTCTCTAACTCTCTTTTAAGGTCTGTTTTTATTTCTACTCTCACTTGTTTCATTTCCGTTCTCGTTTCTTTCATCTCATTTTTAAAAGTCATTGTTAACTTCCTTATTTCCTCTGTAATGTCTAACTCCATTTTTTGTGTCGTGTTCTGTTGTTCTGCTGTTATTGTTTTTGCATCCATGCTAGGTAGTCTGACTCCATAGAAGCTCTTCTCTGAATCAAAGTTTGGATTTGTGTTTGTCCTCCAGCAGCTGCCCTTCTTTTCCCTGCTGCCATCATTTTGATTAATTATTATTTATTTATTTAATATTATTTATTTATTATTTATTCAATCTTAGTTTAACCGTACAAATTTCTTCCTATTTATGCTTTTTCTTTCCCTACTATTTTATTCCCTTCCTATTCTTCCATAAAAACTTATCTCCCCAAGCTTCTATAATTCAAGAACTAATGAAGAAGAAAGTAAGGAAAATTAATAGGGATTTTGTTCTGGAGTGATATGGGGTTCACCTGATCCTGATGCCCAGAAAGCCAAATTTGAAAACTGAGGGTTGAGAGCGATGAAACTCAGAACGGGGGAGTGGGGGGGGGGTTGAGGCAAAACAGAGTGATGACAATTCAGGAGGAAAATGTAAACGAACCCCCGAACAGATAAAAACATGTGTTTTTTATAGAAAAAATATACCTGGAGGTCTAGTTCTCTCCCTGGGAGAACAATAGCAAGGAGGGCTAGATCAAAGCCCTCAACAACAAACATCTCCGGCTGAATGTTTCTCGGTGCTTTGTGAATGCCTCTGCCCGAGTGAGACAAAGGCACAGGTAGAGTGGAAATTGCCCTCACTTGGCAGGCTGATTGTGATTCTATCGCGCTGCCATACCAGTGCGAAGGGCCCTTTGTCTGTTTGATGGTCAGAATGTCCCGAGGAGTCCCTGGCTACGTGACAGGTTGAGTCACTTAGCTTGACCAAAGTTTTCCTAACTTCTGCCTTTCAGCCTTCCTGCCTACGTGCACTTACAGTGACCCTGTCAGACACATGGAATGATTTTTAATATTAGCCACATGGAGATATCAATTTGATGTGGTGAATTAATAAATTGTAGACCCTGGGAGAGAGCTATTGGCCATACTAACAGTCCCACAAGTTGGTCCTAGAAGATTTTATAATATCGTGATGTAAAACCATTGGGTCCTGGAGCTTTACCTACCTTAAGCTTCTGGATTTCCATTCTTGTAATTGGCCTATTCAATTCTAATCTCTGTTCCTCACTAATTTGTGTTATTGTTATTTCTTCCAAATATTCCTTTATGTTTTTATGCAGCTCTGAGTGTACTTGATCTTCAAAAAATTTCTTGAAATATTTATGAAACACTGATTTTATTTTGTCTTGGTGTCAATATGTCTCTTTTTCTTCTTTAATCTCCAAGATTAGTCTTTTCTCTCTTTCTTTTTTAAGTCTATAGGCTAATCATTTTCCTGCCTTATTAGAGTGTTCATAATATTTTTGTTTTACATATTTCAATTTCTTTTCCAATTCCGTTGTATTCTGGATTGTAATTTGTTTCTGTAAAGCTTTTATTTCATACTTAACCATTACATTTTGTGGATTTTTTTAGCTCATCTTTTTTCTTAAGTTCTTCCATGTTTTTTGCTGACTTTCCTTCTTTCTCTTCCTTTTATAAATCTCTTACTCTGTAAGAGACAGTTTATATCAATTATTTCTACTTCTTACTTCCATTTGCAGGCCATATTCAGTCTCAAATCACCTTCCATCAAGTCAATAACTTCCCTTTTTGTATCTTCACCTCTCTTCTTGAGGCTAATCCATATTGTCAGGAGCTAATCATCCAAATAATCAATCCATTAATCCAAAATTATAGTACCTTCAGTTTACAAATATCTCATAACAGTTATTTTGTCCTTGTTGCTTTTATATTTATTCTAATTCCATTCAAAATTCATTCCAAAATAAAATAAAATAAAATAAAATAAAAAGAGGAAAAAATCAGTCATTTATAATCCACCATTTAGGCTCATAGTGCTACTTACAATTCATTTATACACAGACTTCTCTCTTCACCTCTCTTCACTTTTCTTGACAAGGCTAATCCACAATCATTCCATACAAGATTTAAAGATACAATAAAAAATAAAGAATCTCTCCTCAAATATTGTTCTTCTTAAACCAAAGCGCAGGAAGATCAAGTGATGACTGGACTTCGGGCAGTCTCATCTTGGTGATGGTGGGGTGTATCCAGGATACTCCTACCAAGAGAACTGCCTGGCAGCATACTCAGGCTGAGGCCACTGGGACACATAGGAGCTGTTTGAACATAATGAGAAACAACTGCAAAGGAAGAAAACCAAACTCAGCAGCTTGGCTCTGGATATAAGCACAAGAGAGATGGGGAAGAGGGAGTGAAGCCAAGAAACAGCCTTTCAAAAGGCAGGATGCTGAGAGAGAAGGAGGAATAGAAGGGGAATGACAGGAAGCAGATATCCTGTTGTTACCCTGTTTACTGGGGGTCCCGTGAGGGACTCCAATAGTGCTCCAATATAGGTGGGGAAAATTAGTTCAGAGTACAAGTTAGCAAAACGAGAGGCAGGGCAACGCAGCAGAATCTTTAACCCAATGTCTACGGGGTCAGGTCAGTCAAGCAGTTGGACAGTTTTAAAATTAGCAAAAATGATGTTTTATTAAGGACAAACACTTAAGACAACACAACCACACAGCTAACTAAGAAATAAGAAAAAAGGGTTTGTCAGGGGAAATGGGTGATATGACACCTTTCTCGTAGTCCTGAAAAGGGTGAAGATGAAGGGAAGAAACTCAGCGTGGTCTGCTGAGGGGAGCTTGCCGGGCAAAACGGCAGCAAGGCGATCTGGAACTCAGGTGTGATCTGAGGTTGCTGCGGTCTCAGCTACTGGAGCTGAGGGGAAGGCTCACCTGGGCAAAGTATCAGCAAGGCTTGATGGAAGTTCAGAGCGATCCGAGGAAGCTCTCTGAACTGGGGTTTTTATAGGGAAAATATGACCGTAGGCTAGTCTGTACTTTGGAAAGAACAATGAGGTTTGGGCACGAGACAATGTCTCCGAAAGGTCAGAATTTAGCATGACTGAGTCAAGTTTGAATCGACAATGGAATGGCCAGTATGCAGATGCAGCTTGCCTGGGCAGTTAAGCATCTAGCTCGTCAAGTTACCTGCTTGGGGCAGGGGGCTCTTTGTATTAGCATGCATCTTTAATGAGGTGTTTGTCTAGGGAGGTCTCCTAAAGCAAGATCTGGCTGAGTCTGGCTTGCCTAGGTGGAGAAAGGAATGTTCAGCAATTAAGGGCCATGCCTAGTTCTGTGCTTGTTCGGGGGCCTCACAAACACTTGGCCAAGGGTGGTAAAATGAGAACGAATTTTGATATCAAAAGATATCTAATATCTTCCAAAGTAAGGCTAGTAAACGGTGATAACACTATCACCCTTCTCTCAGCCCCTTGAAATGAACTGTGTGAGCTGTTGTTTAAATAGAAGGCAATGGATGCACCTAGACACTTGCACCATCTAATGATCTCTGATGTAATAGCAGCCAGGTGTATGTTTGAAGGACTGCCTCTATATATTTAAGTAGATTGGTTCACTGGGTGCCAGGAGGACAAAAGGCTGAGTTACCTGTAACTGTAAGGACCCTGACTAGAAGAAAGTGGTTGGCCAGCAATAAACCATCCAGTTCAATACCATGGGTGGTTTGAAGCTTTGTGTGACCATACAAACTGTGGCTTTTGATGTTCCACTCCCTATGGAGGAGAGGTGAGCTGTAACACGGGTACAAAATGTGGGTCATAACATTCAAATGGAACAATTGGAAAAGATGGGGACAAAAGACTAAAAATCTGTTAAGTTGAAATTTGAGAGAAAAATTTTATAAGATGAAGCACAGACGGTATCAAACACCAGAAAGACTGTCTAAATTGTAATATGGGTCTTCAAATACTTTTTGGAAATGTAAACAGAAAGAAGGGACTTTTTCAATATCTGGTGAATCTGTGAACAGCCAAAGAATCTTTGGGTGGTGATACCATACGTCAAATGATTGGAGATATTTTAATATAAAAATTCAACTGAAACTGGAACATTTTTACTGGGACTTGATTAAGGATCAGACAGATAAGAATCTGATATCTATCTATCTATCTATCTATCTATCTATCTATCTATAGATATATCTCACCTATTATCACTCATTATCATCAGACAGCATTAGTTCTTTTTTCCATTCAACCAAAAATGCCATATATATTTTTCATTAAGCCAGGCAATAAGCTCATATTGTCACCCCTTTAGGAATTAAAACAAGTTACTACGTAGTATAAACCTAATTATACCCAATTAAAAATGAAAACAATTTTCCTCATCAATTTAAAATAACCTTGTATTCATCTATTCTTTCATATTTTATTAACTCTATGTAGTTTGAGAAATTTAAAATTATTTCATCAGATATCATAACCAAAATCTTTCCATTTAAATCTCAAGACATCATGCATATAGCTCATTATCCATGTAACAAATTCGGATCATAAAAAAAAATTCCCAATACCTTTAAATTTACAATTTTTAATTTTTTTTATCCCATTCCTATTTTCCTAGAATTTCTCAGGCTCTTTCTGCACTTTACCATTTTTCATTGTTGTCCCATCCCTATCCTTGCAGTGCCACTACTGGGATGGGAGCAAAACCTAAGTACTCCCCTCCATGCCTGGTCAGCTGCCTGGGGAAGGATAGCATGAGGAACACATTCCTTCGTTCTGCAGTGCAGCCAGCCACTTCCCATGCTGCACTGGGGAATGAAGTGCCTAGAGCATGCTTCCACCCTTTCTACATGGCCACCGGTGACAGGAGTGTCATGCAATTGGGGGACATTACTGGATTTTTTCTGGAAATGGAGTATCCTGTGATTGCAATGGCAAGGGACACACAGGCAGAGGGATTGTGATGACTCATGGACTGGCAGCAATGCGCCCCCATGCTGGGACAGTGCTGTATTGACGAGAACTCTTGTATGCATTCTTTAGTTATTAGTGATCCTAAATAGACATAAGATCTTCAAAAAGAAAACTCCTTAGCCATACGTGTATGACAATCATCCTGCTACTTAAAGTGTTATCAGGTCTGAGCTACTTAAGTCAGGATTTGAGAAGTAGAATTACAATGGTGGGTCATGTCAAAGGATCCACAGGAATGTATCAGAGCCAAATAAACCTTGATGCTCAGGCAAGGCACACCTCACAGAGAATCCATTCAAGAATTTTTCTTCCTCTAAAAGTATCCAGTTGCCGCCTGGCTAAACAGAACCAACTACCTACCTACCAAATGCTTCAATGTAGTTGTGTGACTTACCACATTAACACACACAGATACGAATATCCCAAGTCAAAGTCCTAATATAGATTACTCACTCTCAGGCTCCTCTGAAGTGTATGATTGTCTCCACAGCCTTGGGAACTGCAGCAGCCATTCCACTCCTGAATGCATGACTTGCAGGTCCCAAATCAGCTGCTCTGGAGCTCTTTAGACCCTCTGTGTATTGAAGAGTTGACAGTTTGACAGGGGGAGCCCCTACATCAGGCACAATGCTTTGGGGCTTGCAGTGTAGTGAGAAGTTCACTAGATTGTGTGGTCTATTACCCCAATCAGAAACCAGAACCCCAGATAAGAGTCTTGAAAAATTCTACAAAATATGATTACAGCAGCAAGAGTACTCTATGTTTAGAGGTGGAAATGTTTAGTTATACCATCCAAGAAGGCTAGGTGATGAAGTTGCTTGATATGGCAGAAATGGACAAGTTGACTCTTTTTATTAAAGAACAGACACTGTGTAAGTTTGAGAAAGATTGGGAGAAGGTTATAACTTATATGAGAAGCTGTTGGGGGATATCATCAATTTTGAGAGTTGAATAGTTATGGTAAGAATTAATAAAGCAAAAGTTTATACTCAGTATAATTAGAAGTATAAGTCTTATAGTAGTATACATATAAAATTATATAATTTTATATGATCTTCATATAATGTTATCATATATAATATAAATTTGAATAGTTACACTGTTGTTTAATTTTAAAGAAGTGTGCCACGTTTTCCATAAAATAACCATCTTCTGGGGGGTTAGAAGTCATGTAAATATCTGTTTAACTCATTTTTTTTCTTTTTCTTTTTCTTCCTCCCCCCTTTTTTTGATAGATTATTTGTTTGCAAGGAGTTTAGGTTTGTCTTTTTTCCTTAGGTGTTTTTTATATATTTTTAAAATTGTATGTTTAATAAAAATGATTTTAAAAACTATGCAGACATCTCCATGAATGATGTAGAATCATAGAATTCTTGAATAATAAGACTGCAAGATACATATCAAGTCATGTGCTTTTATCCCTGTTGAAATCTTTGTTTTGGCTTTTTTCTCACACTGCCAAAGAAGGCTGGCTGGGAACTTGGAAAAGCTTATCTATGCTTTGGAACACTGATGTATTTTTAAGAGGTTGCTCTGTTATTTACTATTTTATTTGAAACTGATCTAATTCAAGCAAAATGTTTTGGTGGTTTCATGGAAACCTGATTTCTGTGAGATTCTAGCAGTTTCTAATTCCCTGACAGCCATGGAGTTTGGGCCTAATGATTGCTTTTGTTAAATGAGCAACTTACCTTTCTTGCTTACTATATGAATGCATGAGTAAATAAAAAACTTGGTAGTAATAGCTATAATAATGATACATGAATACCTCTTCAGAGCTCTTTCTTTTCAAAGGTTTTGTTTCAAGAAGAATCTTCCACTTTGTTCTCGTGCATAGCTGGTAACAAGAAGGGAATGGTTCAGATTAAGAATTTTAGAAGGAAGTGCATCCATCTAGCTTCCCTGCCACAGTTATCTCATTATGGTTGACTGACAGTTTGTGGTCTGGATGTGGGGTGAAGCATACCTTCTCCTCCTTGGACCGTGGGCAGACACGGAGTAGAGAGCAGTGGCATCAGGAACACATGAAATTATATAAATGTGAATACATTTAGGCTGTGCGTATGATACTGTAAAAGTGTAATTTCAATTTTACTAGTAATTTATGTCACTACTATTTCCATCACATTCAGTGATACATGGATTTACAATTTACAAGGAACATTAGTACAAAAAAAATTACTAAAGATTCTATGTTGTATCCCATTAACTTGTTGAGTGTTTTCTGACCTGGGAGTTTCATCTTCTGTCACTATCTCTTGTTTCAGTCTGGATTGTCTCATCGTAAGGTCTTTGTGGTAAAAGATATTCAAAAAGAGGTTTACTGTGACCCCTCTGTGCAGTACTAAACAGTGTTAGTTGTGGTGCCAGTATCATTGTCTCTGAGAGATCCTCCACCAGTGTCACACTCCATTACTGCTGTTGCCCAGTAGCTGTTTGGTTCATATAGTCTGGCTCCTCAGCAATAGCCTGTCTGACATGGGAGACCCTACTGGCAACATTGCTATTACCATAGCCACTTGCCTGACAGGAGTATGCAATCCACATGATCTAAGATTTGGACAGCACACGTAGTTGATAGTTGGGGCAGAAACCACCTTGTGGGATACAACCCCTGCAATAAAGACTACAGCATTCTTATTCCCCACTGCAATATTGTCAGCTACAGTGTGCATTTGATTAAACAGCAAGGCTTAGAACAATGGAGGTGATGGCCATGACCCCATGAGACCAGAGAAGAGGAATACATGGCACCAAAGGAAAAAGAAGAGGTGACCAGAGCAGCTGAACCTGGCATCAAGACCAGTGGCACCAAATAAGAGCCCAGTCTGAAGCCAAGACATCAGCAGGAACCTAGGAAGTATGACAAGATCACTAAAGGGGTGCCCCCAGCCAGGTCCAGTGACTATTACTGCCAAAATACTGTGCACAACAGTATTTTGAGGTGACAACAACCTGGAAGGACAGCACTCTGCTAAGTTCAAAGCAGACATGTGAATGAGAAAAACACAAGATTAGATGGACTCACTACATAAGAATGGGATGTGGACTCTAAAAAAACTGCTCCCCTCAACCACAATGCCAAGTGCAAGGCAGATTGGGAGACAGAGTTCTACAAAGTCAGATTAGTAGCAAAAGGTTATTCCCCAAAATATAAGGACTACGATGGAACTTTCAATCCATCCAGGGTGTACCACCATCAGGGTCATGCTGAGTCTAGCAGCTGACAGGAAGATTCTAGTCAAGCACCTTGACATTATAATTTCATGCTTGTATAGTTAAATAGAGGGTTTATATATCCAGAAGAGGCTGGCAAAGTATGTACAAAGCATTTACGGGCTAAAGATTGCTATTATGGTCTGAAATGAGAAAACTGATGGAGACCTTCTAAATCTGGCTTTACCAGAGGGAAGGCAGATGCCTATACTAGGTAGAGGAGGAGCCAATGGGCATATATACTGGTTTACATTGATGACTTAGTACTGTGTTGTGAGGAGAAGAATGACAGCACAGAAGTCACGCTCTGAAGAAAAGCTTAGATCTAGGTTCAATAATACACTATTTGGGGGCAGGTGAATGGATTGGAGGACAGGAGCTTTCTCATCAGCCAAAGACAGAAAAGTGAAGAAACACTGGTGGAGTTTGGGATAGAGTTATTTTCTGGTGTTAATGGCTCTCTGACAGAGTAAACAATGGAGTCCAGAGAATGAACAATGGGATCCAGAATAAACTAATGGGGTTTAGTGTTAGGTGATAAAGGCCTAATTGTAGTGCTGATAGTTCCTTAATTATTGGACAGGTGTGAGGACAAAAGGGAAATTTGCTTGGTCAGAGGGATAGGAGTTAAGACAATCAACCATCCTGTGGGAACATCTCAGACACTATTGTTTCTTATAGGTTGAGTCATTGGAGGCTACCTGTAGGTCCATTATCACAGGAATTTCCTAGTGATTTCCTAACTACACCTTGAGGTCTCCTCTGACCTTATTTTTGCAATGCATGTGTTCAGCCTGTTTTTTATCTCTTGGCCAGCATTGTTATAGCAGGATATAACTTATATTTATGCCAATTAATATTTGCCAATTGAACCATACTGAAGTGCGGGTGTGTATGGCCTACTGAAAGATAACCACCACTACTGGTGAGCAACTGAAACTGCCGTTCATCATGACAGTCACTAGACCAGATATCACTGCAACTGTGAGATCCAGAACACTTCATAGGAAATTAGATAATTCCATAAATGTATTGTATTAAAACCATTTTTTATGAAAATTTACAGTATAATATATAATATCTTAATGCTGTGAATCTAATGAATAGCTATTAAGTCACAATGGAAATATGGAAAGCCTTGTAGCTGGAAGGGAACTGTGGCAGGAACGGTTGTTGTTTGCAGGCCTGAGAGGGATTGTGAGCTACATGCCGTAGAGTGTGATCCTGCAAATTTCTTTCATTCTTACTGCAAATTCACTTTAATAGAATCTATATATTGCTGTTCTATACTACTGGTATAGGAACACCATTCATTGTTGCTGTTACCAACTTTATTTATATCCTGACATTTCCCAAAAGTGAGATTAACTGTCTCAGGCACAGAGGAAGGCAAACACAATCAATATAGGAGTAGTATATGACTTTTTCTTTTTAAAAAAAAAATCAACTGGTTTTAGAAATGAGTACTTCTAAGGAAAAGATATTGAAGAGGGAGCTGCATTGCTTCAACTGTACCCTATAGAACAGCTTTTTATCCTTTTAAGTGCATATTATTAATATAATGCCCACATTGGAACAGATCTGACAAATTTTATCCGCCAAGGGCCAAACTTTGCAGATAGTGAGCTGTTGCATGCTTAGCATTATCTTTTTATCCATTGGATAAAATAATTTCTTTCTTTCCTGGAAATATGATAGGGATCAGCAGCCAATGTCTCACACATCAGCATTGGTCCAGGGACCGCCACTAAATAGCACTAGGATAGGGCACCTGGTTGAGAGATGGAAAGATAGTAGACCATGTAAAGTGCATCTCCTCACCCCTAGGTCCTGCTTGCTGCTGCACAGTGTCAGCAAAGCTGAGAGAAATCCCCCCCCCCCGCAACCTCATCCAACCAGGGATGTGATACAAACTAAGCTGGCATGCTTACCTGGACCAGGTTTTGAATGGCTGCCATCTTTCTGTTCACCAACCTAGCATTCTACTCTTTATCTCAGAATATGGTATAGCTATAAATGAACCATTTTAACCCTCAAACCATTAGCCATTTCTATAGCCATACCAAAGCATTCCTAGATCTCAGGACACGGTCCTTTTCCCCTGAGTCTCAGAGAGAGGGGAGGTATCTCAGGGTGAGGACACTCCCTTCTAAAAAAAAGACTTCTTTAAAATTGTCTGATGATGGTCTCTGCTGCTGCATAGTACTTGGAGTGGCTGCTCTAGACGCATGTGAAAAAGCCCTAAGACTGCAATCTCAGATATACCTATATAGGATCAAGGTCCACTGAACTCGGTGTTATTTACTTCTGAGTAATCAAGCATAGATTCAATTTGTAAAATTCATTTTAAAAAGTATTCTTAAGCCATTTGAAATTCAACTTTATTTTTTTAACTATAAGCGTAAACTCTCTTACAGAGTTTGTTACCATTTAAATTGCTATAGTACAGTAGTATTCACACCATAATTTCTTCCAAGAAAAATATCAGTGCTTTAATCAAATACATTTTAAATAGTGTCGATATTTTTCTTGGCATGTTCTTAGAGTACAACTTTTCTCAAAGTAAAATCAGAGGAGATTCTGAACAACTTTTTCTATTTGCAGTAAATGTTAGTCTTTAGAAACTGTTATCCCAGCTCACATCATAGTATCTGTGATTTGGAAGAGACGGAGAGAACCAGTACCTGCGGCCTAATTTATACAACACGGGGCAGATGATACCAGATTTAACAACCATTGATAATAATTCCAAATTCCCCTTTTGTGGTCTGAAGAGCGGGTTATTATGGCTTCCCTGTGCAGTGTTTGGGTTATGTAAACAAAGTTTCCTCTTGATTCAGGCGGTTTGATTAACTTTTGCTCTTGAGCACTGGCGAAGCACCTGGATCCGCACTGCCTACTATCTTTTACTGTATTATGGCAAAATTCTCCCGTCGCTGTGTGTACATTTATCCTTGGCAATCACATGAAAACGCAGTTTGCGGTTGGTGTGCCAGTGCCACTTCCCCCACCATGACCTAAACTGTCTGGCGCCTTAAGAGCAAGGTTTTAAAACTGAGAAGCTGGCCTTTCCCCCTTGGGTGGGAACTGCCACGTGACAGCTCTGCACAACCACAAAGTAATTGGATCTGAGCAGCTTTTGGCTTTATAGGAGCGATTGTACTATTCCCAGAGCTTAATTTCCGAGACAGGTGCTGCGGGTCAATCATCCCTTTGAAATGCAGGGTTACCAGCCATGTTGTGCTCATTTACCTCCTAAATTTATGCATGCTTGTTGGAAAGGGAGCCCCATCGCGTTAAATGGGAGTTGCTCATACAAGTATACCTTATGATACCGCAGTCTTAGCATTAATACAAATAAAAGTGCTCAGATGTATTTCATATATTCCAAGCAAGCAAGACTCTGGGACTCTGGTAACTGAAATTCTTATTTTTTTTACATATAATTGACGCACCGATTTGCATTTTCTAATAGTTTGCCTTGTGCATTCTGTAGTACTTTTGAAGCAACTGAGGTGTATGTTGTTGACTGGCAGATCTCTGCTGCTATTGCCCGTACTTTCACGTCGTTAAGCGGGTTTACTTAGGCTTAGAAAGAAAGTATCTTCTGGAAACCTAACTATTGCATAGTTTCCCTCCCCCGTGCGCCTACCCCAGTCTGTCTGGCAAAGCGAGTTAAGGCTGAGTTATCCGCTAAGATATCCGGTGGGCTTTCCTGCCCATACCACAAACGGAGAAGCTTCCCTTGCATGAACTTCTCTCTCCCTAGACCGACTTGGAGTAGCGACCGACGTTGCTTCAGTATTTGCTCTCTGAACTCCAGGCAAAAACCAGCAGTTACTTTACTCTCTGTGCTCTGCCTCGTTTAAGCTCCTCGCACAGATGGGAGAGCAAGAAGGCTCAAGCGTCCTTAACTAGAGTGATTAAACTGTGAATGAAGAACAGCAGCAGCACCACCAACATGCAAAGATAGCAATCGGCGTTGCTGAGTGTGCGCATGCGCCTTTTAAAACAAACTTCAGCTTTCTTCCAACTACCAACTGGAATTTGATCAAGCTGCGGCTGTCGCACCTTCATTCGGAACGAAGCTGAAGAGAGGCCGCTTCCTAAGGCGAGACATGGAGGCAACGGGGCTTCAATCCTGTGGGTAAGAAGGGGCCCTGGGAGAGTCCCGGTGGCAGGGTTTTTAATGGCGGGAGGGTGATCCAGAGAGGTCTTCTCGCTGGTAGAAGAGGACAGTATGTGGCTGCTCTTATTTCTTTGGCTTTTCCTAGTGGCCGATTTTCCTTCTCCACGCTGGGGGAGGCTTTGTCAGACGCATTACGGTACCGGCGCCTTTTCAGTAAGCGTGCGTTTTTGTTCTGCGCTTCTAACAGCTGGGATAACTTCTGTGGTTTAGGGCTAATTCCCTTTCTTACTTTTCTTTGAGTCAAAAGGCCCCTGGACATTTAACAAGGCAGCCGGAAACTAAGTAGGCGAATTTCTTTCTCGCCCTGCCAGGAAAGGGATCCTTAGTCGTAGTCCTTTCGGGGCACTCGACACTGAGCTCTCCCGAAGAAGAAAGAGTGCTCCAGGTTTCGTTTACATTATACCCAGCTCTTCTTCGCTTGCGTTCTTCTTCCCCACCTCTTCAGCTGTTGACAGCTGGGGGAGGAGCTGAAGTCCAGCAGGCAGCTGAGAGGGTGGAGAGATCGGAGGCGAACCGGTCGTCTGGATGGCATAGCAGGCAGCGAAACGACGAACTCTTCTGAGAGGTTGCCGAGGGCAGGCGGTGACGCGGGGGCGGGGAAGAGCGCTTTGGGGAGAAAGAAGCCCCCAGGATTCCTTGAAAAGGGCGAGGGAGGGAGCGGGGTGGCACGCTGCAGCGAAGGAAGCAAGCAGTGGGAGCGTTCCAAAGGAACGTTCTGGACGGCTGGGGAAAAATGGGAACTACAATGCTGCCTGGTCATATTTTAGTAGTAGTGTTTCAACAACTGCACAGCAGGTGAAAATAGAACTAGTTTCCTAAGATGGAGGAGGCATAATGATGAATGGAAGTATCTCCCATGGATATTTGCTATGCTCCTGTTAAAGAAATTGTAGCTGTCCTCCTGTTTAGAATTCTCTAATGTTGAGTCCTGGATTTATTAGCACTGTCATAGAGAATAGATGATAAACAGAGTGGAAACTTCACCATAAGTTGTTAACTAAACTGCAGTCATTCTCTATTAAAAATATCTGAAATACAGTTTTTAAACAAATGGGGAAGCTGATCTTCAAACCAGCCTTTCATAAGTATAGCCTAGAGCAAACTCAGTTTAGGACAGTCCTATTCAAAGATATAGCTGTGTTATTCTGTATCAATATGGAAGGGAATCTTTAGCACTCTTGAGACTAACAGATAAAGAAGTTTGTAGTATAAGCTTTCATAGACTCAGCCTTTTTCTATTATCTGAGCAAATAGATTGAGTCTACAAAAGTTTATGCTACAAACATTCTCTCATTTAGTTGCAAAGGTGTTAGAAATCACTATGTACTTTTATGACTGTACTTTATATAGTTCCCAACAGAGAAGATAGGGTTGAAGCTGGAAAATAGATACCTGATTGTTCCCATCTTACCATGGTTGTGGATGGTGTGTGTGTGTGTATATATATATATATAGAGAGAGAGAGAGAGAGAGAGAGAGAGAGAGGGAACACACTAATCTGGTGTTCTAAAAAGTCTGCCCTCAGATTCAGGGTTTCCCATAGGACAATTCAGAACATTAAGGAACCTGTCAGTGACATCTGGAGTATGAATGGTGTTTGTGAGCTGGATATAAATGTAAGCAAGCTGTAGAATCAACAGTTTCTCTAGATTGTGAAGGATACATAGAAAATCTTCTAAGTTGAGAAAGGAGGCATATTTCCTCAAGTGAGCAATTTTCATCATGTAGCTGAGGCTTATTTAGACTGATAAATTTGAGCAGTCAACAGTTTATTTCATTTTTAAATATCTATTTTTAGATGATATTGGTTAGAAATTCACATGGCACTCCTTTTTTCTAAGAAAACTATGTACTTGTAATACTATGAGGGAGACGGAGTATTATTTTTAGTTAGACTTGTTTGTTACATACACTTAGGACTTGGAGTTGAATTCTGGAGTAGCAACACTTGCAAATAAAGGGATTAGTGTGGTTTTAAAATGTCAGTGGAAGAAAGAAAGTAGTGAAGTTCTGGATTCCTATGGGTATAGTTAGGAAATAATGTATTTATATTCTGAAACAGAATAGATTTAAGTTGCAGTTCCAGCCATATGTACATGGGACAGGAGCTGCGCTAAATGGATTTTCTTTTGAATAGTCATATATAGGATTGCCCTGTAGGTAGATGTGTTGTGAGTAGATCTGGTTTTGCCATAGATAGTACTATGCTATACCTAATTTTCTTTGCTTCCATTTGGGACATTCTATGCAATACTCTTGAAGTGAAAACTTCACCTTGTTTTCCCATTGACTCTGTTATTAATTATATTGATTCCTGGCTTTCCTTTTAGTTGCAAGACATAGTATATTTAGCTTTGGTACTGATTTATAAATTGTATGGGTAAGTTAAGTGTACTGGGAGCTGAACTGCCTTAAGTAATGTGGGGAGTTACCAAGTTATTTCCTTTGTTTCTGTATTCAGTGTTTAAACATACATGATTTTCTTGAATGCAGTTTTTGTTTAATGCATTGATAAATACAGCATAGGATTATCAGTTGAGGACCTAAATTGATTGATTGCTTTGTTATGAGGGTTTTTTTTTCCATAGCTAGTTTTTGTTTTGAGTTAACATTAAGGTACAATACCTTTAGAATTTTTGTTACTCTGATAAGTTATACTGGAAGTTCTTTGCAAGTGCCAATGATACTAAACTAAAGAAAATCTCTAAATAGAATCTGTTAATTTTTTAAGAATTAATGGCACACTAGTAAAGTGTTTTGAAGAATGAATCTTTGACTATACATATGAACACATCCTCTGTAGAAAAGCGCAAAGAATTAAAAGTACAGTTAGTCCTTCACATGCAAGGGTTTAATTTTCATGCATTTGATTATTTGTGATTTTCTTCAGCTCCTTTTCCCCACCGCAAGCATTTGTTCCCCCATGGGAGCCTTCCTTCTTGGCTGCTCTGATCAGGCTGCACAGCTCTTTAAAAATTCACCTCTGGTCCTTCTCCACCTCCACCAACTACTGCCTGGCCAGCTAAAGATGGCTTGCACCCCATTTTCTGAGCACCAGGAACATTCTCCCAATGCCTCCCACACCTAAAGGAGGGGATGGATGAGAGAGAAAGTATGGGACAACCATGCAGACCATTCCTTTCCCTGACGTGTTCAGGAACTTGGGTGCCCTTGCTACCAATCATGCCTTGGCTCTCTTTCCACATATCCACACCCACCCACCCACATTTTAATATATGTGGTTTTTCCACTTTTGTGGGAGACTCCTGTCCCTAATCCTAGCGAATTTGAAGGGCTGACCGTATTCACATTTTAATTGTCTATGGTAAATAAGTTTGGTAGACTTGACTTGTGTGTCTTTTGGATGGTCTTAAATTTTTTCTTTTAAGGGAGCAGGGAATAATGTTTTGAATTGTGTGTTTAAGTTGGCTTTTGGTATACTGCAATCTTTTGGTATACTGTAACCTTACATGTTTTTGTTTGATTTCTACTAAACTATGTGCTGTCTTTCTGCCAGTGCATACAGTTTAATACTAGACCAATGAAAGTTATAAAACTTCCAGTTTTATATGTCATTAGTAATCTCTTTTCAAATGCTGATAACATAAGATTCTTTTCTTCACCCATTCTTCAAGGGACAGAAATATTTAGTGTCCCCTGGAATGATTATAAGGGAGAGCCTGGTTTGTTTCAAACTGTAGATGGTCTGTACAAGAGTTTATGCTGTCACTTCCTGGCCAATGTGTCCCTTCTTCCCTTCTCACAAAGGCAAAATGAGTTTTTTAAAGGTTCTTAATGCTTTCTGATTTTAGTGTTTTGTTTTCATAGTGTTGCATGAAATTTGACTAGAAAGAACATGATGTTGGATTGCTTCCAGCTTTTCTAGTGGTAGTATCATGTTTCTCTGCAACACAGGAGTGCATACCTCTGTCTTCTGTAACAATTAGTAGATTCAGCATAGATAGCCAATGTGGTATAGTGGTCTGAGCATTGGACTATGACCCTGGAGACCATGGTTCGATTCCTTGCTTGGCCATGGAAACACACTGGGTGATCTTGGGTGCATCACACACTCTCAGTCCTAGAAAACCCTGTGATAGGTTCATCTTAGGGTCACTACAAGTCAGAAGTGACTTGAAGGCACACAACAACAACAGATTCTCTGTGTGTGTGCACCTTCAAGTCACCTGTTGATTTATGGGGAATCCATAAATTCTTAGGCAAGAAATACTCAGAGATGTTTTTCCAGCTCTTTCCTCTGAAAATGCAGCCTACAACACCTGGCATTTGTTGGCAGTTTCCCATCCAAATACTGATCATGACTCACCCTGCTTAGCTTCTAGGACCAAATGGAATCTGACACCTATAGGGTATTTACAAAAATCTATTGACAAAAATGTAAATACTGGAGAGCATCTAATGGAATCCATAAAAAAAAAAGAGACATGCATCAAGATGCTAATAAGATGATTTTTATTTACTAAAAAGCTCAATGCATTTTGATCTGTGTGTGCTGTTAAGGCATTGTTCTAGGAGAATCACAAGAGGACAACACATAAATACACATAAAATTTAAAGTTTTTAAAAACAGTTGTCTGAAACTTAATTTTTTAAATACTTTTTATTACAAATATAAACAGTTATAAAGTACATTCAATTAAACATTGATTTTACAATATTTTGTAGCTCATTTAAGTTTCATATAACTTTCTTCCAATCCTTACTAGAACTGAATGCTCTTAGTGAGTTAATTTCTAAAACTACTACACAAAAGAGTTTGATTAAGTTTGTTCCTGAACATTCAAATCTAAGTGAACTAAAAATTATAGTCTAAACTGACATCTTTGTCATAGTTATCAAATCTAAAGAAACCTTTTTTTTGTTTCACAAAGTTGTATAGACAATATTACCTCCCCCTTTGAAATTTTAATCCAAAAGATGGTTACTACAGTTTTGTAATGATTTTCCTTTACCAAACTGATAAGAACCATTTGTTGGCTGATTTTGTCTTTTTTGATTTTGAAGGAATTGGTTCAGAGGGTCTAATTCTTTGTCAATTTTTTCGTCTGTCAGGCCTATATGTTCCTCTGAGTTAATATGTCTGCATTGTTTGTTTCTGACAGGGTAGATAACCATTGATCTACGTTAGGGACGTCTTCACTTTTCCACAGTTTATTGTATTGGATTCTTGCAACGGTTATCATATATAGTATGATCCTCCAGTGGTTTTTTAATATGTTCTGGTCAATTGTGTGGAGCATATTCAATAAATAGATTTCTGGAGATTTATTAAAGTCAGTTTGTAGGATCTTACTTATTGTTTTGTGTATGTCATCCCAGTACTTTTTAAGCTTTTTTACAGATCCACCGTGAGTGGTATAGTGTTCCAACCTCTGTCTGACATTTCCAACACAAGCCTGTGCTGGTATTATATATTTTTTAAGTTTATTTGGTGTCATCTTGAAGTAGTTTTCCTTTAGGCTCTGGGCAATTGTAAATTTCTGTGTCATTTTCCAGCTGTGTTCCCAGTGTTCCAATTGTATTGTATGTCCTAAATTTTGGGCCCAAGTGGTCATTGTTGAAACTTAAATTTTAATGGAAGCTGTATTGCTGTATTGAGTGGGTTTGGGATGAATGTCCTACTCTTTTCTGAAGGCATGTATTCATTTGCTGCATCTGAGGTTAGTGAATTAGCTTAAGGGCACAGGGCAGGCTTTGTGGCATACAAAGTCTTCTAATAGAGGGTGATGGTCAGGGAAGCACAGGAAAAATAGTCAGGTGAACTGCTGGTGCTACTTCCCTGAGATCTCCAGCTCCTAGCATCTGGGATGAGCACCTTACTTTTCCTGACAGTGGAGTTGGTACTGTAAGTTTCCTCCAGGAACAAATTATCATCTGTGGCATTGGTCTGTTATGTTCCCCCGACATCAGCCTACCTGAGTCAGTATTATATTACTAATATTACTGTGTGATACTGATAGCAATTTGCTTCTTATTACTATTTGATCTAGGAAGTAAATGAACTGGGCACAGGGATGACTTTTGGATTTCTTTAATTGGTTTGTGTGCAGTATTTTAAATTATATTGGGTTGTCTTGCTAAATATTGCTATGTCTTGAAAAATACCGGTCTTGTAAAGGTAAGAGCTAGAACATGATAAATTATGCATTTTGAGGAAATATATTTGTTATTCCTCCACATGCAGCAACACTTAAGACATCAGTTTCTGAAAAGTTCAGGGACTTGCCAATCTGTACTTTTTCAATCTGAATTGTAGACTTAAAATTGTGAACTAAATAATAATACCAGAAACAAATTGATGTATTCCCACTCTACTAGAAAGCTTTGTTGCAGATAACTGGTACAGTGTTGTCTGGGGTGGTATAGTGCTTCTGGAAGTGGACACCAGTCTTTGTTTTAAAATAAGTCAAAGGCACAGCCAGCTGGAGTCTTGCTGTCTTTATTTTGGTCAGTGTTACATTTGTCAGACATTTGGAATGTATGACTTATTATTTGTTATCAAGATGGGTTAACCTTTAAAAGTTGCATTATGTATGCAACTTTGGACATGTGTGCAAAGATAATACAACTGTTTTACTACGTGCATTGGTTTTATTAGCTGTTCTTGGCTCTGTTTCTTGTCAATAGTTTTAAAATATATTTCTTTTAAAGACTTCATATTGTAGTTTTCAACTATGGTGCTAGTGTCACACTTGGATCCTAGCTTATGACACAGAGTGGTAGGTGCTGTAGGAGACAGTCTGGAAAAGAATGAGTTGGAAGTTAGGTATAGGTTGAAGTTAACAGGAACAACGAATCTGAGGCAAGGGACATACAGTAGGTCTCCCATATCCATAGGTTACCTCAAAATGTGGGTGACTCAGGGGTCCACCTGTGATGCCAGTATCTCCATGTGACAGAGGGGAATTAATTACTCAAAATTAAGAGGCCTGTGAGAGGAGAGTAACTTAATGAGATCTTTACACCAATGTTTATGGGGTCTTGCAGGAAAGAACCAACCAGAGAATCCAAAATGTAAATTAAAAATATGTTTTATTGAGAGGTTCACACTCACATGCAAAAGATTCAAACATTCACATACTCACACAAGGACTAGCTGAAGGATAAAGGGAGGAAAGTTGTGGATAGAGGAATTTTAGGGTGCGGGTGATAATCACCGGTCCAGTGAGGAGTGATGAAAAGCAGAGATGTGGTTTAGGTAGGTACCTAATGACAGTTCTCATTTGGGAATCTTGGCAGCAGTGTGGCATTGAACAAGGTGAGAGACTGCAGTGAATTTGCTCAAAACTGGGGGGTTTTATATCCAAAAACTACTCTTTGAGTATTATGTGAATGACTCTCCTAGCTGAGTGGACAATATGAGTTGCAATACAGACAATGGTGTATGGATAGAGTTAATGGTCTTAGTGTTAGGTGACAAAGGGGCAATGGCTGTCGTAATAGCTCTTGTGGAGAGGTTTGGGGGACAAAGCAGGGAAACATCCAGCTGTGAAGGAACACAGTTTGGTGGAAACTTCCCTTTCTGCACAGAGATATCCAGCTTCAGCTTAAGCCTATTATCTCCAGGCCTGCCCCATAATCTGCCTGACAATGACTTTGGTTGTGCCTAAAGCGGGTATGGGCTGACCTGTCTTGCAATCTCACATTTACAGTCAGTAATTTTTATCTTTCCAGCTTGACCTTCCAGTTACCACAGGTTCCATACATAGTTTAATTATACATAGTTAATGTACACATAGTTAATGTAGTGCCAATTAAATAATATTTGCCAATTAAACCATATCAATCTTGGGGGTGTACAGATGGGGGTTATGTTCCCATACTTACTATGGATAACAAACACAGATAATACCGAACACTATATTTTGACCCCCCCCAGGCTGAGTGAGGCAGCTAGAGAGGGAGGCAGTACCACTACTCCCTGCTCCTTCTACCTGCCTGGGCTTGGTGGGCTGCTCCCTCTCTGGGTGCCAAATCTGGTGGGAGACTGGGCTTCATGGAGCCATGTGCCTCTCTTGATTGAAGGAGTGCCATCTACTCCTTTGGTTGAGAGAGTTGTGTGGCTCTGTGCAGCGGAGCTTCCACCCCTCTCTCCCCAGCTGAGAGAAGCACATGGCTCTGCATAGGCAGGGCTCCTATAGTTCTCTTGGCTGAGGAGGAAGGAGACTCCTTCTTTGGCTGAGAGAGGCACATGGCTCCGTGCTGCCAGACCTTCCATGCCTCTTGGCCAAGGAAGGAGTTGCCATCCCTTTCTGGCTCAGTAAGGCACAGAAAGCCAGGCTGTGTGGGGCCATGTAGTTCTCTCAGCTGAGGAAGCAATCCTTCCCCAGCTGTGAGAGGTGTGGGAAGCCTGGCTGTGTGGAGCCACACACCTTACTTGGGTGAGGGAGGAGACAGACACTTCTTCCTCAGCTTAGAGAGGTACAGGGAGCCCAGCTATGGGTAGCCATTCGCCTCTCTTGGCTGAGAAAGGAGATTGACACTCCTTTCTTGTCTGAGAGAGGCACACAGGCCTCCCACCAGATTTGGCAACCATGAAGAGGCTGCTTTTGGGAGCTCAGTGCAGGCAGCCTGGTCCCTTTCTCCCTCTCCCCTTCTTCTGTGGAGCATTCAGCATGTTGACAATGTGGGAGCTGGTAGCACAAGGAAGAAGAAAAGGAAGGAAGTTGGCTGGCAGGGGCAGTTATGGCCCTGGAGTAGATTGTACATTAGTGAAACAGTGAATACTGGTCCAGAGGATATGAGGGACCTACTATAGTTACATACAGGCTACATACTGGTAAGAAAATTATGTAAGGCAAAGTAATTTTTAGAATTACTGATTTTTAACATAGAATAGAATAAGAACAAGTTGTTAATAATTGTTCAGGTGATTCAAGTCTGGGTTCAATGTACAAAGTTCTTTGTGCTCAATTAACTCAGCAGGGGGCAGAGTCTTGCTCTTCTCAGTCATATCAAAAGCAAACCAATGGCTGATAAAAACTAAGGAACACTTGAAATCTCGTTCTTGGCAGCAAGCTTTTAAGCTTCTCCTCACTGTACTAACTCTGTTCAATGTGCTAAGACATTCTGCTTCACTATTTGCAGTTGCATAGCTGGATTTGAATACAGATTTCAAGCCTCTTCTCTATCCTCTCATTCCTCTTAATATTCCTGGAATGGGAAGGAAGCTAAAGCCCTCTCCTCTATCTGCACCAGCAAAGCTGGGGTAGCAAGCAGATTTTTACTTTCACTCCACCCCACTGACTTACAGGACTAAGGGGAAGCTAAAGCTACTCTCCCTCATGGTCTGCAGGTGCAAAGCTGGATTCAAAGGGGGGTTTAAGCCTCTTCCCCAGCCTATTGATTGTTGCGACATTCAGTTTTCCCTCCACATTCGTGGGTTTCACTTTTGCTAATTTGATTATTTGCAGGGTGCCTGCTTGCCCCCTCATTCCCACCCTGCTTGCTCCTCCCATTCTCCCTGCCCCCGGTGCAGGCACGCCAGTCCAGGGAGGGTGACCACCAGTTCTCCGCATTCCTCTTGCCTCCTCTGCCACAGTCGTGGGTGCGGGTGTGCCCATGCAGGGGGCAGGAAGGTCCAGGGAGGGCGATTGCCAATTCCCCATGTTCCTTCTGCTGCCCCTGCCATGGGTGTGCCTATATGGGTGGCAAGAAGGTCCAGAAAGGATGATTGCCAATTCCCTGCACTCCTCCCACCGCAGCGGCTGTGGGCACGCCCGTGTGGGGGAAAGAAGATCCAGGGAGGGTGATCACCAATTCCCCGTGCTCCTCCTGCCACTGCCGTTGTGGGTGGCAGGAAGGTGCAGGGAAGGCGATTGCCTGTTCCCTGGCCCTCTGTCTGGTTGGTTGCACCTGCTGGACAGAAGCCTGTAGGGTGAGTGCCCTATTTGTGATTATTTGACATTCATGAAGGATTTCTGTCCCTATCCCTTGCGAATGTGGAGGGCCTATTATATACTAGAGGTGAGCCAGGGTCTCTCTGCTTAAAATTGACATTTTCTGTATTCTTTCTCATTAATAACATTTGTTCCCTTTTTGCTTTGCTGCACCCTTCTTACCACACTGTGATTTTCTCCACCCATACGTCTCCTCATTTTCGTCTGTGAAATGTTGGGCAAGCAACACTCTTTCAGCCTCAGAGGATGGCAAACTGCCTCTGAACGAAACTTGCCAAGAAAACCCCATTTTAGATTCATCTTAGTGTAGCCATAAGTTGTAAGTGATTTGAAGGCACACAACAACAGCAGTAAGAGACTATATTGCAGCCTGCTAATTGACAACTCTACCAGGTTATTTTAACAAGAAGTGTGTTATAGACCTATTGCCTCTTTATTGGTGTACAAAATCAGCTATCTACCTCTAGGCTGTGGGATCAGTTGAGCATACTAAGGAGAGGTCTGCTGCTTAGAGAGTATCTTTTCCTTACATGAGTTCAGTTTGCCTGGCCAGTCACTGCAGGCCGTAGTTCTAAGGTTATCATATGACACTCTTATACTGGAGTTGCACTGCATTAGTATCATCTTTGTCTAGAGCTTACTACACAACTTAATGGCTCTTATAGTGCTGTACAAAGCTGTACCTTTGAGTCATCTGAAAATTGATTCTTTTCCCATTTAAAATGTCCTCCTGTTCCACTATGGGTTAGTAACTACTTCGTGTGAAAAGATATTGTTGCTTTGTTGTAATGTTAGGAGCATAGTGGACCCAGTGTGGATGTGCTTTCATTGCTCTTCTCCTGGGCATTCCCTGGGGCCACCAGCAGAATAAGTCCAAATTGCTTTCAGTACTCCAGTATTTATATATTTTTCATTAAGCCAGTGGATACGCTCATATTGTCACCCTTGTAGGAATTAAAACAAGTTACTACATAGTATAAACCTAATTATACCCAATTAAAAATGAGAACAGTTTTCCTCATCAATTTAAAATAACCTTGTATTTATCTGTCCTTTCATACTTCATTAACTCATTAAAATGTGTCTATTTTTAGTTGACCACATTTTAAAATATTTTGTGCACACTTCATTTCTCCAAAATGCCTCATACTTGCAACTATTCACATTCATAAAACAAGGTATATTTCTTTTCACAAGTCATGAGCAGTGTGAAGAGGCTACTTTTGTCAAGATTGTTGAATCCAGTAAAATTCTGTTCAACTTTTTGAGCTGCTCTGGAGGACTTTTTGAGTAAAGGACAGGGTAAAAATATTTAAATTATTTTGATAAGTGTTTGGTTATAGGATTACAATTCAAAGAAGCTATAGTTGTGTGTGTGAGAGTTGTTTATGTCTTCAGAGGCTCCTGTTCTTGGAGAAAACTTTGAATATGTCTGTGGTGACTGTTTATTATATTCACATGCTAAAATTATATTGATGACTGTCCAGTGATTTCACAGAGTCCCTGAGTACTGCTATATTACAACCAAATAGTATGACTGCCAGTAATTAGTTTTCTCCTATAACCAGCTTTCTGTAAAGTACACAAAATATGGTACTGAGACCACTTGTTTCCATCAATGTATTTTCATAATCAGGCTAGCTTTAATTCTTTTAGAGATCATTTTGATTTCTAGTTATAAGATAAATTGCTTTCCAATTCAATGATCTCTCCCCTTGCCGCCTGTTTTGCTGGAGTTTTGCCTGAATTAACATCACTGTTAATCTGTGTTTACCCTACCATTTATTTTTTTTTGGAGTCAGGTTAGAATACAGTCCCCACCAACCATGAAGGTGATGGAACTCAAAGAAGGGCCTCACCTGATGATCTCAGGGTCTTAGCAGGAACATACAGGAAGATATGGTCTGCCAGATAGCCTGAACCTAAGCCATATAGGGCTTTATAGATCATAGCCAATACTTGGAATTGTGTCCATAAACAGACTGGGAGCCAGTGGAGCTGTTTTAACAAAGTAGTATATAAATGATGCAGTGATGATCTTAGGTGCATCACACATACTCAGCCCCTGAAAACCCTTTGATAGGTTCACCTTAAAGTTGCCATAAGTTGGAAATGACTTGGAGGCATACAAGAAGGGGACTGTGGTCTCCAAGGCTGAATGAATGGCATCTTGAAAGTACTAAAGCAGTTTGCAGATGTAATCTGAGAGCCACTGTAAATACTCTTTGGGAGTTCATGGAAGAGAGTAGGTCCCAGCAGATTGGAGGAGGCCAATTTTTTCCTCATCTTCAAAAAAGGGGGGGGGGAAGACCAGGAACTTCAAGTGAACATCAATACCAGTGAAATTTGTAGACTAGGTATTTAAACAATCAATATGTGCACACTTAAAAAGGAATGATTTGATTACTAAGAGGCAGGATGGATTTCTTGAATACAAGTCATGCCAAACTGATTGCATTACTTTTTTGATACAGTTACAAGCTTTGTAGATTAGGGTAATGCTCTGTACATATTTATTTCAGTAAGGCTTTGACAAGGTTGTTCAACATTGTAGAAGCTCGAAGACCTTTCTAGACCTTTCTTAGCAAAGAGCATGGAGAAACTTAATAGCATGGAGGAACAAACTGAGGTCAGGCCTCATCCTACACCTCCGCAAAATACAATGGTCTTCCAGTCATTTCCCATACAAGGTTTCAGTCAAATCTTGTCCTTCTTTTGGTACTAATACCCTGGTAATTTCCCCCCCATGATTCTAGTATTCTTTAGATTTCAAGATTGAGTACATTAATTTCTGTAAAAGTAAATGTAATTGTTCCTTGAAGATTTTATAGCAGGATGCTGTACATCTATTGTGTCCCTGGGCTGATAATTTCCCCCACTTCCTCTCTAAATGATTACTTAGACATTCTTGATCCTTTCTAAATTTATTTAAATATTTGTCTTTTAATAGCACTATCAGTTTGTCAATTTCCATCATTTCGTATATCTCTAGTAACTAATCATCTCTTTTGGGCACCTCTTCTTTTCCCGTTCCCTAGTGTACAGTATCCTGCCTCAGTTATCATATAAAGCATAATTTTTTTGTATTGTTTCCCAACATATTTCTCATATTTAAAAGATCTAATTCAGGTTGCATAGTGAAGCTTTTCTTTATGATTTTAGTAATTTTATTGTCAGTACTCTTCCAATAAGTTTTGGGTTTTTTTTACATAGCCACCAGCAATGATAGAATGATCCTCTTTCCTTTGCACTTCTAGCACCTATTGTTGTCTCCTTCGCATATTTTTGCAAGTTTTGCTGATGTCAAGTGCCATCCATGTATGAAACATTTTGAAATAGTTTTCCTTAAACAATTGACTACTTACAAAATTTATTTTTTTTATGTTTGCTCCCAGTGATGCAATTATATTGCATGTCCAATATTTTGTTCCCATTTAACCATGTAGCTTGTGACTGTTTCTTGCTCTGTATCTCATTTCAAGAGAAGTTTATAAAGTTTAACTGTAATGTCTCTTTCTTTTCTCTGTCTATTCCATATTCGAATGATTTATTATCTCTTCTTTGCTATCCTGTTTAAATCTTGAGTAAAGTTGTCTATACTGAAACCAAGAGCAGTCTATCCCATCCACCAATAGTTCTTCCCTATCTTTAAAGTAGCTTTGTTATCTTGAAATTTAGGAAGATCTTTATATGTCCACCATTTTGAAGGAGGACACATTTCAGAACTATAAAACTCCATTTTGTTCTTTTTTCCCCCAGCTCAAATAAACTTGGTTAAGTCTTGTTTCCAATGCTTAAATACTTCCTTTTCAATTATTATAGATATGTTTTGGAAAAGAAAGTTCAGTTTAGGTAATGTGTTTATTTTAATTGCTAAAATTCTCCTCAGTAATGATAACTGAATGATCCGTATAGATTGCTTTAATCCAGTTAAAAAATTTCCTAAGAATTCAAAACATAAACTGCCATGAAACATTATTGAATGCTTTTTCCACATCAAGGAAAATTAATCCAAATTTCTTATTTTTATAACATTTGAAATATTGAATAATATTTATGATAGTTCTAATGTTGTCTCTTAATTGCCAGCTAGGAAGAAAACCAAGTTGATCTTCTTCAGTCCAATCTAGGAGAACCTTCTTCAGTCTCTCCTCTAGGATTCATGCAAATATTTTGCAGTCTACCTTTAACAGAGAAAATGGCCTGTAGCTTTGAAGCTGTGTTGGATCTTTCCCTTTTTTAGGGATTAATGACCCATTTGCAGAGTTCCATGGCTGCAGTTTTTCTCTAACCAAAACTTGATTTACTGTTTCTTACAAAGGCAGTAAAAGTTCTCTTCCAAAAGTCTTATAAAAGGCTTCTGTGAACCCATCCAGTCCAGGAGTCCTCCCTGGTTTCATCTTTCTGATGGATTTTGAGATCTCCACTATTGTTATGGATTGGTTAAAGTAATCCTTTGTTCCTCAGATAATGATGGGATTTATTTTCTTTAAATATTCTCCCTTTTTAGTCTGTTGAAGGTTTTGTTGATAAGTCTTCTGCACACAGATTAGAGAAATTTTGGTGAAAGGTGTGCTTTATACCTTCTTGTTGTGTTATTGTTTCTTCTCCATTTTGAAATCATTCTTTTTCCTTTTTCCTTGGTTCATATGCGAGCCATCTGCCTGGATTGTTAGCAGATTCAAAATAATTTTGTTTCAAAAATGTTATCTTTTTTCCCTCCTTGTGACTCCAACAATGAGTGTTGTCTTTAGAAGATCTTACTCTCTTTCAAAATGTTAGTGTGTTAGAGGATTTCGTTAAGTCTTCCCTCTTTTTATCTCCATTAGAATTTGATTTTCTTTCTCTCGTTTCTCCTTTCTCAGTTCCTGTTCTTGTATGATAACTCCCCATAAGACAGCATAGCTGTATCCCATACAATATTTATGGGAGTAGCTTTATTCACATTCTCTTGGAAATATAGATTTAGCTTTATAGTCTGTACTTTCCTCTCTTCTTTTAGAATGTTGTTATTAAGTTTCTAATTGAATTCAGGTTTCATACTTCTCATTGTTAATAACATTGGACTGTTGCAGAATCAGAGATAGAGACCCACGGTTAAAGAAAATTGTTTATTGTGCACAATGTCTCAATGGGATCATTCCCAAAAGTCTGAGCCCCGCTCCTTTACATTCGCAGAAATTTATAGTGCAAAACCTCACATGTCCAAGAAAGGAAACTGACACAAAGAATGGTTCTCACCATCCTCCTCTTATAAATGTTGCAAAGTATAGCGAGGCACATTCCATCCTCACTAACATTCTATCTCACAGAGTTCTATTGTATTCCTTTCAAACACAGAGAGAGACTTCAATTGCAGAGAAAATTAACTGCTTTTCCCTCACACCCTGAGGTCATCTAGACTGACCCACATTAGGACTATGATCAGATATAGTTTAGGGAAGGATTATATTTTTTTAAATCTGTTTCAGGAGAACTTTAGAGGTGAAGAACATATCTATTCTAGACCATGGTTTGTGTCATTCTGAAAAATATGTGAAATATTTTCTTTCTCTTTTTTATATCTTTAGATGTCTATTAGTGCATAATCATTAATATAATTTAGAAACTTCTTAGGCAATTTCCCTTTGTGATTTCATCTTGAATTTTAATCCCCACATCTAAAAAGTATCCAAATCATCTTGAAATATATCTTTCGGGGAAAATTGTCTGTTTTATATATATATATATATATATATATATATATAAAAATCACCACTCCTCCTTTTTTTCTTGTATGCTTAAACAAAACACTTCCCTAGTTTAGGATTAATTAAATGTTTACTATCTTCCTGTCTCATGTGTGTTTTTGTAAACAAATGGCATCCAGTTTCTACTTTTCTAGATAATAAAATACCTTCTATTTCTTTGCCAATGTATTCAGACTATTAACATTGCAGCTCAGCAGTGTCATGTCTATCTTTGCTAAAATATTCTGTTATCTCTTCACCTTCTCACACAGTTTTCGTACTCTCGTCTAGATTTTCTTGATATTTTTCATCTTGTTCAGATACAATCTGTTGTGCCTCTCCATCCTCCTCTTCTTCCTCTAGTACTTCTGGTTCTGTGTTGTTTGCAGCTCCTAGTTTTTATTCTTTTCTTGTATTTCTTCTGCTTATTTAGCTCTTTCTTTAAAGCTTCATCATGTTCTTCCAGACATATCTCAGCTTATCTTATCAAAGGCCCTTTCCACATGGGGGACGGGGAAGCGGGGCAGCGCACGCAGGGACGGATCTTACCTGAAAACGGGTTGCTCCGTCCCTGCGGGGAGCACGCGTTCGCCGCTCCACACGCTGGCGAATTTCGGCGGCGTTCGGCGGCGCCCAAAATGGCAGCTGGCGACTTCCGGTGGTGCTCCGCCAATCAGGGCAGCACGCCAGCTGGAAGCCCGCCCCCGGGCAGCTCTGCAGGGACGCACGCGTCCCTGCAGTTTGAAACAGGGCGCTGCAATGGGTTAGCGTGCTCGCGTTTTTTAAAAACCACATGAAATGTGGTTTTTAAAAAACGCGCCGGCCACCCCTTGCAGCCGCGCTAGGGCGGTTTGAGGTGTGGAACCTCCACTTTTCAAACCGCCCTAGCGCACCCCACGGTGTGGACGACCTCCGGATGAGGTCGCCCTAAGCCGTTTTTTTACCCCGTGTGGAAAGGGCCAAAGTTAAGTTGACCTTTTTTTTGCAAAAAGAAAGAAAGAAAAGAAAATCTTTCTACATTCCTCCACTTATACTTAATTTCTGCTTTTCTTAATCGCTGTGTCAGAAATATATAATTTCTTCTCTGTAGTATTGGACCCAGTACATATTTAAAGATTTTAATCTCTTATCCTTCTATTGCCAATCTCTCAATGCAGCCTTTTTTAATTATCAATTCTTTGACTTTTTGTTGGATAAAATATATAGCTATGTCTTGTGGACTTTATTTCTCCTGACTATAGAAGAATTCATGCAGAATAGTTCGTTATAGGGTGTATTATACACCAAAATTGGTTGTGGACAAGTAGTTAATTTTTTATATGACTCTACAACAGAATTTATATTATCTGTTGCTAATATATTCTCATGCAGAGTTTATCTCCCTCTATACTTCATTTAAAATAACTAGGTGAAATTTATTAATCATGCTTACTAGATATAGCCCCACATAACTATATCCTTTATTTTTTGAGCATCTAACTGGAATAAGGTGTGCCGCCTCAATTGGAGGGGGGTAAAAAATGAGGAAACAGTACCTTATTTTGGCCACTTTGTACATTGAAATTCCCAGCCACAGTAACAGATACAGCTGGATGCTGTATAATTAGTTTAGCTATATAATCTTCCGGCCTTAAATAGTCTTGTTTCACTTGTGATCTGATGTGGCACAGTGGGAGATATACATTGAAGATAATGAAAGGGGTCAATTTAAAATTTCATTCTAAGTTGCATTAATGGGGCTAAATTAGTTATTTTACCTTGTAATTTGGTAGATATAAGGCTTCCTAAACCACCATTTGTTCCTCCCTTCTTGTCATTAGATATGTCTTTTCATGTGAATGATATAATATCATTTAGCCTTAACTCTTAAGTGACTCAGGTCTCCTGAAATATCAGAACATCATAATTATAAAATTAATAAAAATAGGGCCTAGATACTTATTCCTCCACCCAGCAATATTCCAGGATATAAAAGAGAGCTGAGAATCATGCTAAGACAGTTCATATCAGGCTGGACCTTGAGTAAATACTGTTCTCTATTGTCCTCATTTTTTAATTTGTCAGATTTGCCAGAATCACAATGGATTCTGCTGATGATACAAAGTCATTCTGATCTTGTTGATTTGGAGTGATTCCAGACTGCTCAGTTACTAAAGATGCACAACCTTCTTTCTCTGCTCAGAAACTATGTGTGTTTATAGGAGAACCCAACAAAGGGCCAGATTCCATGAGATGCACTTGTACCGTTTCATTAAAATCCATCAGGAATAACGCTACATTGGTCATTTGCTAGTCAATATGGTCATTAAATTGAGAGGACACATCTATCTCCTATTTCCAAATATATCAAAGAAGGAGATTTCTGGATGGTCTTTATAACGTTCAAAAGTTAGCCAACAGAATTGCTTTCAGGATCCACAGCACATCTCTTTGATTTAGAAGTATCCAAAATTTCATCTTCTTTCTGTGATTCCTTCCTCCTACCATTTATGTCGTATGGACAATTTATGGATGACATAAGATTACATAATGGTTTAGCAGTGAGCTCAACCAATGTCCCCAAATTCTTCAGTCACCTTAGTTTGTGGCTTATGAGGGTATCTACTCAGTCTTTTTATACCCACAGAATTTTCCTCACTGTTTGTGGTTACAGTCATTGTGGACTAAGTCTGTTTTTCTCTGACGTTATTACTAAGTGTTGAAGACTGTTGTCAGACTTCCAGATGTAACCAGATTTTTGACTGATAGCAGAATTAGCAGTCATTTTATTTAATATAATTAACAGATGTCCAACTGCATCGCAAAAGATTCTGTTTGGAAATATTTGTACAGAGGGGAGGAAGTCCTTCATTTTGAATAACATAGTATAGCTACTCCGAAGGTTAGTAAAATTCTCTTATGCCCTCATAGACAAGAAAGCCACTCTACACCAATAATGGCAGTGGCATATGAATTTATTCTTATGATTTCACTGAGAGAGAGCCTTAGTATTTTTAAGGTGTTCCAGTGTCCCCAGTTACAATAGGTAGCAATATCCTATTTGACTACAGGATTGACAAGTCAGAAATGACTTGAAGACACACAATAACAACATGGTGTAGTGGTTTGAGCATTGGGGGCTAAAAAAGGTAAAATGCCTGGACCAGATAGACTGTTGCCATTATATTATAAATCTTTTGAGGATGAAGTATTATTGCCTTTACAACAAGTGATAAATTCTATTTTGAAAAATGGGCAGGTACTGGAGAATTGGAAAGAAACAATTATTGTACTGATGAAGGGGTTAAATCCAATACCACTTGAATAGGAAAAATAAGCAAATTGAATTGTACCTCTGAGTAAATTGTAGATGTCTGTCTTATCTCAAATTTTAGAGAATGGCCTTGCAAAAGGTCTGGGAATTTACAGGGAGGCACTATACTCCCTACCATAATTTTGTATCATTTTCTAAACTAACCTTTTGTTCTCTTCTGTACACGTGTATGCCAGTCAATGATGTAATGGAAAGTTAACCAAAGATCTTTTTCTCCAGTGATGGGCGGGCTAAGTAAATGATTGATTGCTGACATAGAAGGCAAAAGGTATATAGTGATGCTACCTCAATTAATCGACACAACAGCTCTGAAATAACTGTTGCTCCTTGCGCAAGGTATTGTAATAAAACTGGCTTTTTGATTTTTCCCTGAAACCTGGTATTGCCTCTTTCTTGGCCACTACACTGATACCTAAGGAGAACTTAAGGAGTCAAGACTGACTGACCTAAGGGTACCTAAGACAATGACTAAAAATTATTGCTAATGTTATTGTAGAATGATTATAAACTTTTTATGATAATTTTGACAGAAAGGTTGAAAATAAATTTACAGGACTTCATTTATCAAGATCAGTGTGTTTTTTGTTTTTTCTTTTTGCCTAAGATATAGCTATGAGATAATGTTAGAATTGTTTTGAATGTTATTGAATACTTAGAATATCATAATACAAAACAGGCTGCACTGATTTTCTTGAATGTTGAAAAAACCTTTGTCAATCTGAATTGGGCATTTCTTTTTTAACTGCTGGAAGAAATGGTCTTTATAGACAATTTTATCAAATGGGTAGATCAATTTATAGTTCACAATCATGAATATCAAAATGGAAAGAGACTTTTTGGCAGGTTTCACTTTTATGACTTGCATATTCCTGTCTAATTTATTGAAAAACAAAAGAGATGTTTCCTGACTTGCTAATTTGTACGTGCTTTTCTTTAATTGAACTAGAAATCTACATTCTTCTTATAGTAGAGAAGTCTGTTTTGATAGTCTGTACAATATTTGCAGGAACTGCGATAGATATACAATGGAATTTAGCTTATTGCAGAATTTCAACCAAAAGTAAGGTTTTGTATAGCTCAAACTGCTGGTCACCTTGTTGACATCTCAACATACATCACAGAACATGAAGGACGGCATGGGCCAGCACAAACCATGAGGGATTATTATTGGTGTCAGTGGGTTGGGCTAGATTGATCTTGTAGTCCCTTCCAAATCTGTGATTCTTCCTGTGATTTAGTAAGTCCAAACCCTGCACTATAAAAGTAAAGTGAATTACACTGCAAAAGTAGTGATGTTATGCCTTATTAAATTACAGCAGTAAGGTAAAGTAGTTTGTGCTAGTTTTTGCTAGAAGGAATGAATTGCAAGTAACTAGTTGTTCCTATGTTGTTCATTACCCATCAAAGAATTTCATAAAAGGCGCAGACAGAATCAGTGTAGTATCAAATAAAACACAAGGGATCCCAAAGTCTCAATATTAAGAAGAGTGATCCTAATGAAATATGGGGAACTCTGGCATACCAGTGCTTGTGGTCTATCTTTGGTTTTTACCTTCTGTCCTCTCCTCCCTCCACTGTCCTTTCCTGCCTCTGTACAGGGGTCTTTTTATGTTAATTTCCCCTGTTTTCATATCTTTTAGCTGCTTCGGAGCTAGTTTAAATGTTCTCCTTTGTTGGGGTCAAGGAGAGCTTTGCTGGAGACAAGGACAGCATGTTGGTTCTTCCCTGCCCACTGCTATATTTCAAGTTGTTTATCTGCTAAATGAAAGAGAATCAGGCAGTGATCAGAGGTGGAATATTTTTTTCTGAAGGCTGTTCGGGCCTCTGTAACGACATTGTTGGCCTCCAGGAAATCGATAAAAAGCAAAACCATTTACAGCAATAGTGTCTGTAGTCCATGTTTCCTAAAGCAAAATCAAGTCAAAGGAGGAAATATATTGACAAAAACAACTATCCCATCTTTTGTTAGCCCAACCGGCAATATTCCAGGATATGATCCTAAGATGGGAATCACCCTGGAGCCACAAGCTTCAGTCTAATGGGCTGATCATGTGTAGGTGTCAGGAGACATATGTGTTTATTGTTTAGATTAGCATAGCAAAGGAACATCAGAAGGGTGTTAGCTATATACTAGAATTTACACATGAAGAACATTCCTTCTGGCTAGAGTTTCCCAGGGAAGTAGATTAGATAAGACTTATGGTGATTTATGGCCTCCAAGGCTTTGATGGTTGGGTCTGTGAAGTTAAACGTTTAAATGTAAAGTGCGGGAAACAATTCTCATTCGCGATCTTTAAAGTTTGAAGACAGCATCACCGCTCTGCTTTCAATAAACTATTTTTAGTTATTTGCATAAGCTTGTGAGTGAATCTGTTCCTGACAGTAGGAGTCCTTCTGGATACATCTGTTCCCCTTCACTATTGTGTGACCTGGCATTGATGGAAGCAGGGAGTCAGAACCAGTAATACTAGATGAAGTTGTCGCTTTGATCAGCCCTGCTGAATTATCATTAGGTTGTGTTCTAGACAGCTGTGGGGTATGATGAAGTGGTGCGGGGATGGCACCACACACCCCACTGTCAAAGGCAGCAGTTCCAAAGGGGGACTCAATACTGGGCAAAGGCTGTTGGTTTTCACAAGGATATTTTGGCCAAAAGATATCAGATCACAAGAAACAGTATTAGTATTAAACCCCTCTCCCAAGAGCTGAACCCAGGGAGGACCTCCATCTGTTGCCAAATGGTAAAAATTGAGGGATAACACCTGTTCAAGCCTGGAGGAGTTGAGAGGCCTGGATGGCATTTGATGCAAGCTTTGAAATTGGTCATCCCACAAGGGGGAAGAAAGTAGTATTAAGCTTTTGTGTGAAGTATCTTCTTTAGTCACCATAGCTGAAGAAATGGCGGGTTTAGGGTTGGATATCTTGCTATTATTCAGCTTAAGACCATTAGTCTGCAACTGAGAAGCAGGACTTGAGCGGCTCTCCATAGAAATTAATGGTCTAACCCAGGGATCTTTAAAAGATCACAGCGGAAAAACCCCAACACTGTACAAAAAAGATTTTGCCTTCATTAGTAAATTAGAAATAACAGATTTAGTAAAATTTAAAAGTAACCTCTTATAAGCAGAAGAAGAAAGAGCAACTCCACAGGTGTCAGATGTGATGAATGTATATTTAGAAGCCATTTAAGATTCAGATTGGCACTTGAAATTGATCTTCAAAATAGGATTTGGTCTTTAAATGGGTGAATGTCAATTAGCACAGAAGAAGGCTGAAGCACCAGGCCACGTGTCTTTTGCTGTGGAACTATATTATCTGGTCCAAAATTGGGGCCTGTAGAATAGTAGCCATTGTTACAGCAGTAAGATGCATTTGGTGAATCTGAAGAAATAAGTGGAGGTGGACAAATCCGTTCACCTTGGCTGGTGAGCTTTTCTGGAATTTGGACCATCAATTTATTTAAAGGGCTAAGCCCCAATTCCAGTTTGGAGCTAATCAGTTGTAGTGTCCTCGCTGTTAGTATGCATTGCTCAGATAACAATTCAGCAAAGGAAGCTTTGCTTTGAGAGTTGTCCATAGGCTTTTGGGTTGAGCAGCTTGTTTGAGAAATACCAGCAGCTCCTGATGGGAACTCATTTGCTTCATCACCTCCCTCTGCCAAAGGAACAAATGTGTTAGATAGCATGATTTCTGCTACTAGAGAGACAGGAGAGAGAGACTGCCAAACAGTAAATTCATCCAGTTTACACTGTTTGAAGCGAGGTATGTTACTCATATTTTGTGGTGATAAGGCTCTTTTTCTCCTCATAGTCAGTGTTTACTGCTGAGTTGGTTCCCTTATCAAAAAGTAGCAACTTACGGCCTCAAACCACCCAAATAAAATTCAGAGAGGTTTGTGTTTGCAATTAAAACAAACACACAAAGAAATTCAATGATGCAGTTGCACTACAAATCAGCAGGCAAAAAGCGTGAGAGACAACAAAGAATAAAAAACAATAAAACGATAAAACTGTTGGGCTAAAAGCAATTGGGCTGGGAAGAGAAATAAATCACATTAGCTGGAGAGGGTCAAGCAACGCTGCTGCCTCTGATGCCATCTTCCTCCCACCTGTCTTGAAATTATCCATTTCTTTCCATGATTTTTCTACATTCTGTGCTACTTCCATTTTTTTAAACAACAGATTCTATCTTGCTTTGCCAAACTACTCTTATTTATTATCAAAGCCAATGTGCTGTAAAATCTTATGTTGAGTATCACGAATGTAGCAGGTTAAACTTTTTGTGTCAAATTATGCACTTTACTTTTAGGCAGTTGGCTGAACACCAGCTTTTCTTTTGTTAGATGTTCTTCTAAATAACCTATCTCCTAATAACTTTTAACTAGTGGACAGTACTGTCGCATGTGAAAAAATGTGCTGTTTTCTGTTTCACATTTCCGTCAATTATTTTTCCCCATCTTGTAAATTTTTTCTAATTTTGATGAATCTAAGTACCTTCTGTATGTCATTTTTAGATGGTTTTCTTTTAAAGCTTGTGCAGTGGTAAATTTTTGAGTACTTTACCAGCTGCTTTCCCAATTTTCTAGGTGGATTTCATGACCAAAAAGCTAAAAAGTTATTAGAAGAATATACAAAAGGACATGTCAGAAATCTTACAGACTTTGTATTCCATTGTCACCAGAACTTTTCCTACTAAATATGTTTCAAACCTTAGATCAAGAACATGAAATATTGGAGGATAGTACTGTATATGATAACATCATCAAGGACTGAATAAGCCAAACTTTGGAAAAATAAATGAATACCAGATGTGGATGACTGGCTAAATAGACTAATTGAGATGAAAGAATTAGACAATCTAACCCTTGTAATTAATGAGAAATTATAAGGGAAAACCAAAGAAGAGCGGAATCCAGTAGAGAAATATATAGTCAAAGTACTGTATATGGAAACATTTCAGTGAAGATTTGATCAAAAACACTGATTAATACAAGATTAATACTAGATTATATAAAAGTATTACAAATGGTAACTAATATAAATAACATGAAAAATATATATGGTTAAAATATGTAACATTGCTAACACTGTCAAAATGGTGTTAGTCATGTACAGAACAATTCTTTAAATTCTTTACCCATTTTAGTAGTGTAGGGAAAAGATAGATAATTATGTATGAGATAAAAGGGCAAACTAGCACCTAAAGTTATATAATAGTGATATGAGCAAAAATAATAATAATGATAAGTGGGAGATAGAGGTGTCATTTAAGTTATGGTTATAAACTAAATAAAGAAACATAGGAAGTATAAGTATGCATAAGAAGATTATAACTGGAGAAATATAGAATTGAGATAACTTATAAACTACAAGTCATTTCAATTACAAGTTATCTAACATATAAAAGTCAAAGTTTGTCTCTGTCAGGCGAGAAGACCTCATATGATTGGCTGCTTAAGAAGATTCTATGGGATCCTGGGGTTGGCAGTTTAGGGAGACGCCTTTAGAATTCTCAGCAAGAGAGCTCTTGCGCTTCAGTCAAATGTGCCTGTCTTGAATTGCTATGGAGATGAGGCCTAGCAGTAAGGAGGAGCGTGGTTTCTCTCTTTAATAGGCCAGTTGCTATCGAGACGAGGCTAGCAGCAAAGAGTAGGGTGATGTATTCCCTCAGAAACCCAACCTCTGCATGTTAATAACTCTACAGATTGGGTTGGGGAATAGGGGGAAAAGTTACAGGTTCTGGACAAGACAGTTTGGTGAGTTCTTAAGAGGAAAAAAATTGCCTTATTTAGTTAGTAGTAATATAAAAAAAGTCATAAGTAATACTTTTCATCCTTCCTTATGGAGCATTTCCAAAAATTGTAAAACTACCTTAAGGTATTTCTAACAAGTATTACCTGTGAGAAAATAAAATCCTGGGCAATACCAGGTATATATACTAGTACTACATAATTAAGATAGCAAAATGTTAAAGTATAAGCATATTATAATAGTTAGAGTCCTCGATATACAGTTTTTCATAGTTAGATGGTACTATTTTTTTTTAATATAAAGATTTGTGTGAAATACTCTCAAAATGTAGTTGGTAAGTATTTGGATTTATAGGGGTTTTTTGTATATTTACTTATTTATTTTTTATTTTATTTCTTGCTGGTTTCTAATAAAAAGCATAATTTTAAAAATTTTTAAAAGAGGAAATGTCAGAAAAAAAATTAGGTTGTGACCCCTTGTAAAACTCAAAACCCCAGAATTGTGTATGAAAGAGGTTTGCAAGGGAGCGTTGCAAAGGAATCTGTCAGCTGTCCTTGAAATCTCAGGCCTGTACCTTCCAGTCAAGTGCTGATTATTAAATGTTCAATTTAAATATCGTAGAATACAAGCCAAGATGTAATTTCTGAAATTGTTAGCAAAGGCCATTATTACTCCAAGGGTGGCAAGATGGCATCCGGTTTCAGCAAACGCTATCTGTGAGTTGTTCTCCCCGTTTTTGTTTTATTGTGGTAGGCTTCTTACCCTGTGACTTGGAGGTCCCGTGAGGGGTACCCAAATAACCAAAACCAACACAAGCAAGATGGGGAAATTAACTTGAGCACTCTCTTAGCTAACGAGAGGCAGGGTAACTTAGCGGGGATCTTTTACCCAATGTATACAGCGTCAGGTCAGTGAGCAGACAAACAGTTAAAATAGCAACAAGAATATTTATTAGCAAGCAGGCAAATTAATAAGAAAACACAACCTCACTACTAACTAAGAAATGGAAAGGAGAGTTTTGGGGAATGGGTGATACGCCACCTTTCTCGCAGTCCTGTAGAAGCCAGTTGGAGAGAAGGAAACTCAGCGTGGCTGCCGAGGGGAATTTGCAGAAGAAGCGGCAGCAAGGTGGGATGGAAGTCCAGCGAAGTCCAAGAAGCTCTCAGAACTGGGGTTTTTTAATCAGGGAAAGAATGACAGTAGGCTAGCCTGGTCTTGGGCGGAAACAATGAGTTTTGGGCTGGAGACAATGTCTCTGAAAGGTCAGAATTTACATGATTGAGTTATGGTACGAATTGACAATAGTATGACCAGTATGTAGATGCGGCTAGCTTGGCAGTTTAGGCACTCAGCTTGCCAGGGTGCCCTTTTGGGGCAGAGGTCTCTTTGTTTTAATACGCATCTATAATGAAGGTGTTTGTTTCGGGAGGTCCTCTAAAGCTGATCTGGCAGTTGCTGGCTTGCCTTGGTGTAAACAAATGTGACTCAGTGGATAATAGCCATGCCTAGCGTCGCGCTTGTTCCGTGGCCTCACAAACACTTGGCTGGTGGCAGAGCAGGGCCGAATTATGATATCAAAATGATATCTAAGGTTACCAAAGGCCAGGCCAATTCACGGTGGTAACAGGCCTAACCAGCTGTAACCTTTAAAACAGAAGTTTTAAGTATGTAAGTTTTAAATTTAACTTACTATCTTATTATCTTAGCCGAGTTAATTAGTGTGGGTATGAAGCTATGAAAACGCCAACACTCCAAGGCAAACGCTGACTCGGGTAGCAAATCCTCTAAGCAGACCAAAATAGACTCCCTTTTTGCCAATAAGGAAGCTGCTTCTGTTCTGCAGGCTGATTTGGAGCTAAATAATAGGTATGTGGCATTGGAATCCCTGCATGACGAACAATTAATGACAGATAATAACTGTATGCAGAATGTGGAGAATGTGGGAGTCTTGGCTTTTTCTTTAAGTAATGGCGGTTGCTCTGAGGGACAGTCAGCTAAATGTCCTTGGAAAGAGCTTTTGGCAAGAGAGGCATTTTTAATTTCCAGGACTTTTAAACTACTTCTAACAAACTGTACTCCTATTAGCAATAGAATAGAGGTGTTTGCCGACAATCCTCTGAGAGGAAAGCCTCTCTCACTCTAAAAATTTTAAAAATAGGACAGACAGGCAGGCTGCCTTCCAATATGTCTATCCTAAACCCACTGAAAATTAATCGGCTCTGATATTACAAACATCACAAGTGATGATTGCCATTGGGAAAAATACTATTAATAAAGGTAAATGGCGGATTTTTATAACATCAAAGTTTCCTTAAGTAGATTGTGGGGCGCGAGCCCAGAAAGATCATGCTAAAGTCCTTCCAGTTTTTTTATTGCGACACTATCAAAGACTGATATTGGTCTTTGATTCACCTTCAGGCCCTGCATTGTTGTTTGCTATAAGGAGTGTTCTGGCAAAAAAACTATGACATCCACTGTTCTAGAGTTTTTAAGAACAATATGATTAACACGTTGGTGGCCTATAAGGAAGGGAAACTGGGGGGGCAGGCTGGGACCACCACTTATCCTAGTCCGGAGTTGGCCCAATACTGCAGATGAACTTAATCAGCTTAAAGAAGAATGGAATAGCTTAAAGCAAGCATTAGAAAATATCTATAACAATCAATACCTAAGGGTCCTTTTTAGCCTGAGTATCTGACAACCACTGGATGATAGGGGAGGCTCAAAATTAGCCTCCTCTAAAGGAAACAATCTCGGGAAAAATCTAGTCCATTTTTCGGGCTAACGAAGGAGGGGGGCGGGGAAGGTCGATGCTTCCGAGATCATCACTTTTGGCTAACCCTGCTCAGGCTTGTTCAGCCTACCAGCCATCCAACGCCTATTCTGCCCTAAGGGCGAAACCTATAACTGATGACCTCCTACTCCTATAGGACTATGAGATCGAGGGAGATCAAGAATTGGGGAAGGGAGGGTTATGGGTACAGGGGAAATCCTGACCAAGGAACTGGCAGAACTAACCTTAGAGAATTCGTATCCTGCTGACACCTCACCAGAGGAGTTACCGATGATGGACTCTTCGTTAGACCCTAGTGTGGTACTGGCGTTCGAGTCTGGGAGGAGAATACTCTGCAGGGGCTTCAGGATCTCACAGTTGCTAACCAAATATTGGTAACTGCTCAGCTGGGGGATACAACTAATAAATTCCGGAGGATAATTAATCCCAGCTGACAACGAATCCACCCTTTTCTTCTCCAACTGCTGGCCCTCCTAGCTCTATTATAAATGGATTTTTCAGACTGAAGAAACTCTCTTCTCAGCAATCTTATCACATACGGAGAGTGACTAAAAGGGGGGTAGTATAGAATTGTCACTCCTCTCATGGAACATAGCTGGTTGGCTGAGGAAAATTAGATATGGACTTTATCGACTATATTGGTTGGTTCCATATTCTATGTTTTAAGAAACATGGTATCTATATGATATCCGCTTGCCTGGTTATGTTTCCTTTTGTGTACCTGCTTCTAGATTTTTAAGGGGGGTAGAAATGGGGGGGGGTCTGTTATACTCCTGAAGCCATCGAGTTGTTTTAAATATACAATGTTCCCGCCTTGTATACCAATACCCAGGTTTTTCCCTGCAATTAGGTAGTGACAAGATAGCTTTGCTTAACATTTATATTCCTCTTACGTCAAATGACCTTAATTTGTCCACCTGTTGGGACCAATTGTCTAGTTATGTTGATAATATTGCCATTAGGAGTGGTTCTTCAAGGATCATTCTTAGGGGGGATTTTAATGCAAAATTGGACCTTTAATGATTTTCTTTGTGATCACCTTATGTTAGTTCGCCTTTCCCTTTTAAAATTTTCCCCGGATTGGCATCAATGCCGAAGTTAATAAGAATGGGTCAATACTGGCTAATTTTTGTATTTAACTTTTTTTTAATATTAAACGGTTCTAGGAGTTCCCAAATACTGATGGTTTTACTTACATCTCACCACTTGGGAGAAGTACTATTGATTATGTAATAATCAGTCGTGATTGTTGAGCTGAATTGCTCATTTTGGTATCTGCTGTAGGACTGAAAGCGATCACCTACCGTTACTTGTCTCCCTAAATTTATCTGTGTCAGCTTCACTACCTTTTTAAAATGATATGGCTGACTATAGCTATGAGAGAGTGAAGCACATCCGTTGGGGCCCCCAAAAAGGAAGAATTTGTTAGTAATAGTCTTAAAGATACGTCGTTTTAAATTGTTTTAATACCCTAGCTACCAGCTCTAAGGTAATACGTCTGCTGGCATACTTAAACATTATGACTATCTTTCAAAATAAGGCTTCTTATCTTCCTAATCGCATAAAAGGTAGAGGAAATTGGTTTGATAAGAGTTGTTTCACCTGGAAACAAACTTAAGACAAATATTTCATCAGGCTTCAGTAGTCCCGGGGGTAATTTGGGCCCATTATGAACCTCATAAAGAATGCTTTAAATGGGTTGAGGATAAAAGGAAGCTATTTTTTCAATGCAAGTGGTTGTCTTTGGATAAAGCTCTGAAATCCAAAGATGTGAAGTCCTTCTGGGCGGCCATTAGGAATCATATATATAAGGAGAACTCTCTGGTTCCATCTATGATACTGCCCCCGACTTGGGTTTCCTATTTTTCTGTGAAAATGAGTGCCTGAACACCAGAGGTTGATCTGATTAAAAACCCTCCTAATTTATGCAGCACAGTTTCAGCCATGGAGATACACCCGTTATTCTTAAATTCAAATCTGGTAAATCTCGGGGGATGATTGCTTCCCAGCAGAGATTTTGAAATTCTGCCCTGAGCAATGGGCAAAGGCATTGGCTAATCTATTTACTCTAGCTAACAACTCTGGCGAGATCCCAACTGCCTGGAAAGACTCTATCATAATCCCTATCTTTAAAAAGGGGGATAGGAAGGACCCCGGTAATTATATCCAATAAGCCTCCTATCAGTTGTAGGTAAATTATAAGCTGGCTATTTGGACATGAAGTTATGAGTTGGATGATCCCCAAGCCCCATCGGTCCAGAGCAGGTGGGTTTCAGAAGGCATATGTCCACTGTGGATCATATAACGGTGCTTTCTTCTTAGTAAAGAAATGCCTGTCACACACAAGAGCAAAATTTTAAATTATTGATTTGAAGGCTGCTTTTATTCAATTCACCGGCTGCTGCTATGGGGTAAGCTTGGAAAGCTTAATGTAGACCTTTGTTTTTTATCTACTATACCAACTTCACTCAAATAATCAGTGCAGAGTGAAATTTTCTGAAACCAGTCTGTTAACAGACCCTATTTGCTCTGATGTAGGGGTCAGACAGGGATGTGTGTTGGCTCCCCCTCTGTTTGTTTGTGGTGGCTTACCTGCTTTTATGATTTCAATAACTCTCCCCCCCCAGGAATCGGCCACCTTTTGTCCTACAGTAGGCCGATGACACATAGTTACTTTCATTATCTCAGGTGGGCTTTACAAGAGCGTTAAAACATTTTTTGAATACTGTGACAAATATCATCTGCGGGTAAACAATGATAAATCTAAAATACTGGTATTTTGCAAGCAATTTGTCCAAGGATTTGGAAGTTCGGTAACCAGACAATTGAGCAGGTCAAGAGTTACATATACCTTGGCGTATTTTCCACTTTAACAGACATTGGCATAAACAGAGGGATATGGTAATTCAGGCAGGGAAAAATCCCCGGCTGCTATACAATCTTTTTATTATAAAAATGGGAACCAGGATATTTTGGCAGCCTTAAGAATCTATAAAGCCAAATTAAGACCTTTTCTACTTTATAGTATACCTACCTGGATTCCAGTTTTTGATAAAGAGATTGAAAGATCCAGGCACGTTTCACTAGGAGAATACTATCTGTTCCCCTGTGTGTTTACCATCTGATACTTTATGCTGAATTGGGCCTGAACTCTCTTGAAATTAGTGCTTGGCTGATGACCTTTAAATTTTGGTTTAAGATCCATTTTAGGCCTAATAGATCTGGCCTCCTATGCTTCCTAGTATCTGATGCCTATTATACTAGATGGGCTTCACTGTATGAAAACAAAGTAATGTCCCTGGGCCTAAGATTAGATTCTCTCCTTTTACTAACTGAAATGGAGTGCTTTAAAACTGTTAGGGCCTGTCTCTTGGAGAGGGAATACCACCTTTCATATCCATCACCCCCTAGGGTCTGTTCCCTGTTGATGCTTGGTGTGTCTCCCTAGCCAGGTAGAATCCCAGATTATTTTCAAACTCTCATGTTGCTGGTGGCAAGAGAGGCCTTTCTACTTGCAAGGCTGAATGTACATCCTTCAAATGTGACCAAGGGCAGATATTTACAGATCCCTTTCTTAAAGCGTACGTGCCATTGTGCACAAGCTCCCAACGATCTCTTTCATATTACATTGAGCTGTCCATTGTTTTCAAATTCAAGGGAAAAGCTGTTAAGGAGACTATTGGAAATGAATATCTGCCTAGATAGGCTATCTGTAGAATACTTATTGGATGACGGAAACCCGCAGGTTACTAGATTAATGGCCAATTTCCTGGTTGAGGCGGCAAATTTATGGTTTAAATTGTCAAACAAGGATCTTTGATGTCTTGTTGATAGATACATGTTTATGTTATAGTATGCCTAATAAAGGTCAATTGAATTGAATTGATATTCCAAGGGAAATACTCACCTATATGTCACCTCCCCTTGTGTATCTGGTCTCTCAAGTTTTCAGGCATCCTGGTCTCCCAGGTTTTCAGACGTCCTGGTCTCCAACAAACTATTTGGTTCGTGGATTCAAAAGATTCAGTTTGCCTATTTTGGCACAGGGATTCGGATTTGCGAATCTCGAATCCTTGCCCAGGATTCGAGGATTTGGTTGGCCCATCCCTACTATAAATATAAAACCCAGATAAATGTAAAGTGGAACTGTTTATGCTGTGAATTAGCATATATTAGTTTTCACTTTTAGATTGGTTAAGAATCACTTTTGCTCCTCTTGTCCACTAAGAAATAAATACCATTTATTTCAATAGGATCAATGGAAGCATTTTACCATCATGCGTTTGGTTTAATTAGATTACAGATGATATGTATTCCAGTTATAAAAGAGTAGTTTCCAAAGAATTAAACAAAAACAAAGCCAAGGTTTTAGAGAAACAGAACAATATTGTGTGGTGTCTTGTTATTGATGGTATCAATATAGTACCACTGATGTACATCAGGTGTAGATAACATGTGGCCGCGTGTTATCCCAAGAGTGTTATTGTAACACTCCCCCATCTTTGGATGGTAACTTCCTTTTTTTGAAAAAAAGGTTGTAGAGGCTTAAAAGTGGGAGGAAGAGGAGCTGAAAATGTCCCCAGTTGGAATAGTATGGCACTGCCTAGAAGGTTTGGGAACATTTTTGGCTGTTTAGGATGAAAAATCCCTCTGAGACTTTCAGGGATAGGATGTATGGGGTGAAAATGGGGAGGGAGTGTGACCATCCAAGATCATACAAGTGGTCAATCTAACCTTTCCAACCCTAGCAGCTGCTCATTGTTTTATAAAATAACATAGACAAAAGATCTGTTCCTGATTCAATACGTATACAGTCTAAAGATGGTGAAGGAAAAGGTAAAGCAAAGAAAATCACTTAACTGCACAAATGCTCCTGCATTCAACTCTAAAGAAATAGAAAGCAAATATTCATCTATTTCACATTTTGGGAACTGGGGTTATGGAGCTGCGAGGTCACAGTGAATTAGGTACATGTGACACTTAAGTAACTGCATTCTCTTATACAAAGACTTACTAGCAGGCTGGTAGGGGCTGAAGTAACACCAATAACATATTCTTGATAAAGCAGTAGGAAGGTTTTTCTTTTTCTTTCTTTTGTTTTTTAAATAACTGTTATATGTTCACATTCATGCCCTATGTAAAACTGTATTAGAGTTATGTATTTGCTTGAAAGTCTCCATAATGAGCATGTTACCAGGCTGTGCACCCCCACATTTTGATATGGTCTAATTGGTAAAATATATTAATTGGCAGATATGTTTAATTGGCATAAAATACAATTTAAATACACTATGACTGGAAGCCATATGGAAGAAGGGACCCTTGCTGACAAACAGGCCGAAAGGTAACCCCAGTGAAATTAGCCAAGAAAGCCTGACTTAACAGCTTTGAGCTAATCCTATCAACTGACCAACCAAAGAAAACAATATGGTCCCAGGTGCAGGGGCAAGGACCCCTGCCATGTGCGTTTCCTATCAAAGCCTGGTCCAGAAACCCCACTCAACGAAGACATTGAAACAATCAGTCCGTTACAGACCCCTTTTGTTTACTTTGCCAGAAAGCAATTAACTTCCACTCCTTTAGCGAGGGAAATATATAAACTTTTGGTTTTGAGAAGTGAGATGCAGTCAGATGAAATGCTGGGCCCCACTATGCTGCCCTGAATCCTGATCTGGTCTACCCTTAGATACCCAAGTCTAAGCCACATGTCAACTTCTTCACTACTCTTCTGGACTTGTAATTACAACCCTAAACACTCTGCCTCTCTATCCATAATTTTTCTTCCCTTCCCCCTTCAGTCAGCTCTTGTGTGAATGTTCAACTGTGTGTATCTTGTGCGCATACATGCATGAATTCCCCTCAGTAAAACACATTTTTAGTTTACCTTTGAATCTCTGGCTGATTCCTTCCTGCGTTAGCCCATAAACATTGGTAGAAAAGTCTTACTAAGTTGACCTCCTCTTGTTCGTTTCCTGATTTTGAGATAATTCATTCCCCACTTTTGCAAGGAGGTTTTACCATCATGCGGTGGCCTTTATGGCACCTATGTTTTGGGGTAACAAGCACATGTTAACACCTTTAATCTAATACTAGTCATTTTTACCCATTAGGTCTGTTTTAACATTGATATTTAACATAAAAATACTAACAGCAAGATAGCAAATTAAACTAGAAACTTTCTATACACAAAAAATCAACAAAAATTTCTTAGAGCTTTAAGAAAGGCTGCTGTCATAATAAGTAATCCCATTCCATTTGTAGTAGATTAATGTTTCTGTTTCTTTCTTATTCTAGAATTGAATACTAGGTAAAGGAGGCAGTGGTTCTTTCTAGCCCACAGTGCTTTATTTGTGTATCTAAATTTTAAACTTTGAACTCTTGATTTCATCTGAAAAAGAGTAGATATTTTTAATTCCACAAATAAATCCCCCTTCTAATAAAGTGGTAAGGCTTTAAGCATGGGGTGGATGAACAGTAAATGCAAGCCACAGCTATAATAAACTTTTAAAAAGCTATTTCAAAAATCCCACAGCCTTCCCATTTATATTTAAAAAAAAAATTAAATTGAAAAAAGAATAATTGTAATCCAAGAGTCACCATATATTCCCCCTTTAATATAGCTCCTCTTCTTAATGTTTTACAGTGATCTATACAGTGTTAGTTTACGTTGTAAATATTAACTGTAATCTCTAGGAAAGAGAGAAATTCTGTAATTATCTGGCATTAGTCATGGAGTTTTTTGGGAACTACTATCTATAGCTTTTACTAATTCTGATGTAACGATATTGCATCTACTTTTCTAAAACATTTTAATTTATATGTTTAGTTAGTCCTTACATGAAAATATTCTCCTGTGTTTAACAGATTATTTTTTAAAATTGCAAAACAAATGGCTGGACTGAAAGGCTACTGTGTTTTTTCTTAGTTCGCAAGACCTTCCTACTCTGAAAACTTTCTGTTACACTTTGGTCTGAATCTCAGCTTCATGGGATATCCACAGTGGTGAGTTACTTTTTGGAAAATGGAGGTCCAACTAAGCTTCCTTAGATTGATGAAATTAATCATGTGTGTCTTTGAATCCTACCCCTTGAATCGTTTTAGCCAGGATTTTTCAACCAGGATTCCCTGGAAGCCTTGAGTTCTGTGGCAGGTTGCTAGGGGTTCCAGAAGAGATGGTGACTGAGAAAAAGTAAACATTTTTGAACTGTAGATGTAACAGCTTTTGTCCAGGGGTGTCACTGACTGGCCTAGCCTTGTCTCATAAGGGGGAATGAGAATGGCTAAAAGGAAGATCTGCAGCTCTTTGCAACAAGGCCCTTATTCGCTCTCCCAGGAACTCTACTGCTGCCAATAAACGGATGTCTTTATTTGTAAGACTGTTTCCACAAACACATCTCACAATTTTTAATACCACAAATGAATCCTGTTTTTGATAGGGTAGCAAAACTTCAGGCATGAAGGCATTGGCACTCTTTGCCACCCTCTTTGCCTTTTTTCTGTGTGCCCAGCTGAAAAGCAAGTACGTGGAGGAGGAAACACCTGCCCCTTCCATTCTTCTGCCCTTTGCCTGGGTGCCCTGCCTTCTTTCTGCACATCTGAGTGAAAGGCAAGCAAAGGGAGGGGGAAAGGTTTGTGCCTGCAAACCTTTACCCTCTCATGTGCTTGGCTTTTGCTGGGGTGCAGAGAAGGAAGGCAGCATGCCTAGGCAAAAGACCAGAGAATGGGAGGGGGAGAATGGGGGGAGGCAAGCAGGCATCTTGTGAATAATCACATTTGTGAAGGTCAAACTCACAAATGTAGAGGGAAGTCTATCTAATCACATCCCCCCCCCCAGAATAGAAGTCTTAGACTTTTCCTGTTCTCTCAGGTTCCAGGCAACCAGTTCTTTGTAGAGGCCTACTAGCAAGCTTTTCTCCCAAAACTCTTCTTCCATAGATCAAGCCTCACATTCTGGCTATTTTTCTGTTTCTGATTCTTCTTGGATTCTTTTTTGTGGGCCTCCTTGTCTGTCTGCTCCACCTTCTTTCTTCTTTATTTTTCCTTCAATTACAATGGTCTTTCCAGACCTCTTTTCACAACTTCAGCTCAGCTTCTGTTTTCAGCTTCATTTCAGTTCCTTCTTTCACTACCACTCCTTTGCTGCTAGGCCTGGCTTGCTTATATACATAATTTTGATTTCACTTTCTATTTTCTGCAAAACCTTTGTATGTTACAAGAAATTAAATTTAGCTAAATTTAGAGAGCCAGTGTGGTGTGGTGTTTGAGCACTGGACTACAACTCTGGAGATCAGGATTCCAATCTCTACCCAACCATAGGAACCCACTGGGTGTTCTTTCATTTTTATATTATATTCTCCACAACAATTTTCCAACATATCTTGATACCTTAATCACTTTTCTTTACCGATTATTTCTTTTCTATGAAAAGTTTATTGAGTTGAGACCCATAGTGGCATTTTCTGACATAACCTGGGTTTAAATTTCATCATTATTCTCAATAAAGCACATCTCACATAGTGATTACTTAACTCCTATATCATCTTTATCATACCATAAATTTTGATGCCATCCAAATTTTAAGCCATGACCTTCTAATTCTAAATGTTTTTTAAACAATATCCACTCCTTTAATAACACTAAATAACAATGAAAGAGGGATATGAAATTCAGCGGTTTTCTTATATGCAGCTTTTTGATAAATTCAGATTAGATAAACCCATGGCACTGAATTCTCTAAATCTGAATTTGAAATTCTGGGTCTCTCCCCAAGAGGCTTTTGTCAGAAAATGGAAAAACTCTTCAGAAAAATGGTTGTGCTATAAGGATATACTCATTTCCACCTCTGTGAATACATACAGACTAAAGACAAGAGAAGAATGAGAGAAAGTGGGAACAAAATGCAATTGGTTCCTCTATAGATAACTGACAGAAAGATTCAAGATTGAAAAAATTATCTTTGATAATTCAAGTCATCAGATGTCAAAAATCTACAAAACCTTGCTGCTACAGGAGGGGGAAGAAGAAACAGTAAAGGATTCCATGATCAAATGGTCAAGGAATCTTGGACAGTCCATTCAACTTGAACACTGGGAACTGAGTTACAAACTAACCCATAAGTTTACTTTGGCCCAAAACTTGAGGGAAAACTAGCTGAAGATGCTACATCATTGGTATCTAACACTGGAGAAACTGAATAAGATATACAAATGTATATTGGGAACTTGTTGGAAATATCAAGAAGATGTTGGGACATTCTTTCATGTATGGTGGACATGCAAGAAAGCTGAAACATTCTGGATTAATATTGACAATAAGATTATGGGAATGCTAAAATATAAGTTTTCCTTGGCTAAGGAGGGAGAAGAGCAATGGTCGCCATAGTCATAATATAACATTCATACCACTACACTGCAGTCAGTCTAGCTAACATATCAATGACATTGAGCACTGTTCCTTCACAAAGTGACCTGAAAATTATATCAGGGGTTTCTCCAGAATTAAAAAAAAAGTTGAGAAAGTCTGGTTTAAGCAGTTCTTGGAAAGGAATAGTGGCTTCCTCTTGTCTTGTTTTCGTCCCTGCAAAAACATTGTATTGTAATAGGGACAATTAGTGTGTTTATCTGTGTAACTGCATGATTTTTACACTTTTGTTTTATCTAAATAATAGTTTGTTTTTAAGATGCGTATAGATATCTCTTGGCTTAGGTTTAGGGTATGGTAGGGTGTAGTGGTCTTGAACCAGGAAGGATTTCACAATATGCTGTTTCTAAGATGGTGTATTAAAATAATAAATCGTCCTTCAAAAACTAGGACTAGCTGAAGGAAAAGGGAGGAAAATGTGAATAGAGGACTTTCAGGGCTGAGGTGATATTTACTGGTCTGGAGAACAGCGAGGAAAGCAGTGACATGGCTTAGGTAGGCACCTAAGGACAATTCTCATTTGGGAATCAAATGGACAGCGTGGTGTTTAGGAAGTTGAGAGACTGCACTCAGCTGCTCAAAATTGGGGGGTTCCTATACCCAAACAATATCCTGAGGGTATGGGTGTGAATTGCTCTCCCAGCCAAGTGGACAATGGGAGTTGCAACACAAACAATGAAGTCTGGACAGAGTTAATGGTTTTAATGTTAAGGTGACAAAAGGCTGTCATAATAGTCTAGTATGTGCAGAGGTTGGGAAGACAAAGCAGGGAAACGTCCAAGTGGAAAGGATGTGGATAAAAGAATCACAATTTGGCAAGGATTTCCACTTTCTGCTCTGAGATGTCTGACTCTTTAGTATAAGCCTGTTTTCTTGAGAGTGGCAGTGCCTGACAATAACTTTGCTGTTTGCCTAGGAGAGGGTGTGGCTGACCTGCCTTGCTGTCTCACATTTACAGTCAGTAATCTGTCTCTTTCCAGCTTGACCTTCTAGTCACCTCAGGTTTTATTTATTTCAATGCCAATTAAACCAAGCCAATCCTGGGAGGTGTGCGGGGCGGTAACATGTGCACTTCAGATTTTGTCTGGGTAGCTGATTTAGTGATGATATGCTAAAATTGTAAAAACAGAGAAGAAGAAATAGTGCTCGACTATTGATTCTGTTTTTCTGTAACCCTTAGCTTCCAGACAGCCACCAGTGCTAATCTTGCAAGACCCCGGTTTATAGACTAGCAATGATTAGTATAGCCCTGGTGTAAGTTATGAGTGTCATAAAAAAATACTTATGCTGCTCCCCAGCATGCTCTAATTCTGTCCTGAAACACCCATGGATAGATTACACTTACTCTAATACAGAGCTTTCCAAACTTTTCATGTTGGTGACACACTTTTTTAGACATGCATCATTTCACGACACAGTAATTCAGTTTTACTAGCAAACCAGAGGTTAAATTAACCCCTTATAAGGGATCTGGGCACATACATAAATTGTAATAACGAAATGTACGCGGACAACAACATATCTCATGAAAACCTTTCATTTATGTTTTTAAAAATATATGATTTATTTATAACATATAACATACATTTCCAAGGCTTGAGTAGAGGTCTTGTTCTCAGTCCAGGGAGGTGACACGCCTACACCCTTCAGGCGACACATTAATGTGTCGCGACACACCATTTGGAAAGCCCTGCTCCAATACAACAATATTAATACTCAGCTGTGTATGGAGAGAGAGAGAGAGAGAGAGAAGGGCAATACTTTATATATATTTCATCTCTTGTGTCATGAGGAATTGACAGAAATTTATTAGGTATTATTTAATGTATTTGACTATAGAGGCAGTGCATTAAAAAGATGTGTAGAATTTAACCTCAACTCACATATGTGTGCAACTTGCAAGCTTAAAAGTTGTGCAAGAAAATGACATGTACTCTTCCAAGTGCTACTCTACGAATCTATTTTACATATGCCGGTCCAGTTGTGCTGTAGTTCTTCAGGTGAAAGATTATCCTTAATTTTTTTGCTGCAAGATTATTCGGCTTCCCTCTTAAAAATAAATTTTGATAGCTGAGATGGCAAGTGGTGTTGATGACAAGACAGTTTTGATAAGCTTGTTGAGATCTGCTCATGTGACTTTACCAGTCTCATGGTAATTACAGAATTAGAATCCAGATATTCAAGTAAAGGGTGAAGATGCATGAAAGCAGCCATGGTATTTCTGTCACTGTTTCATCCTTCATTCTTCTGTCAAGTGTTCATGCAACCTCATCTGGCTGTGGTTTGTGGTGGCTGCAAATGAGATCAGTGGCTATTTACAAGCTATCTTTGAAGACTGAACAGCTAAAGAGGCAAGGGAGCTGGGGCAACTGTCAGTGGGGTGATACTAAATGCTGGCTGACAGACCAAAAAGGATAAGAACAAGGAGCACAGAGGGCAGAGTTGAGGAAATGAAAGAGTCACAATCCAGAATGTTGGCTAAGGAGGAAGGAATGAGAAAAGCATGGAAAGTGTTGAAAGTGGAATAATAGCATTATAACGGTCTAGTGTGGAAATGGCCTCACTCTTCATTACTCTTTACTCTTCATGGAAAGGGTTGAAAGTGGAATAGTAGCACTATAACAGTCTAGTGAGGAAATGACCTTATTTTTCTTTACAGGAACAAGGGTGGTAGTTCTACCACACATCTTGGGAAATATTCTTGATGAGCTCAGCATCCTACAGATAAATGCAACCACCTGACTTTTTGTAAAGACATGTCAGGGTCTTCCCATCTCTTACCTCTTTCACAGGTTTGGGCACATAGGACTTCCTCTCAGTCACTTTCCATGCTTTTCTCATTCATGGAATCATAGATCATAGATCTATGGATGAGATGAAGCATAGATCATAGATTCTATGAATAAGAAAGGCATAGAAAGTGACTGAGAGGAAGTCCTATGTGTCCAAAGCTATGAAGGAGGCAAGAGATGGGAAGACCTTGACATGAAGATTATTTACAAAAAATCAGGTGGCAGTATCTGTAGGATACTGAGCTCATCAAGCATATTTCCCAATATATTCCTGTAAAGAAGAGTAAGGTCATTTCCGCACTGGGCTGTTGTAGTACTATTATTCCACTTTCAGCATCCTGTGGAATCCTGAGGCCTTTCCCTAAACTGCACACCCCAGGATTCCAGAGGGTATTGAAAGTGGAATGATAGCACTATAACAGTCTAGTGCAGAAATGTCCTTAGTCTAGTGATTCCTAGGAACAAATCTCTCCAAGCCCACTGGGAGCTGTGTCTCCTCACTGCTACCATCAAAGTTGCCACAACCCAAGCAAAAAGTAACCCTCCCCCACTTGTGACTTTACTGAAAATCAGGAGGCACACTCCTTGATAGCACCCCAGAAACCTCTTGAATCAATCAATAGTAAAAGTGGAAAGGAAGCTGTTGTAGTGCTATTATTCTACTTTCAGCATCCTTTGGAATCCTGAGGCCCCTCCCTAACCTGCAAACCCCAGGATTCCAAAGGATGTTGAAAGTGGAATAATAGCACTATAACAGTCTAATGCAGAAATGGCCTAAGATTAAAGAAGAAGAAAACAAAGTTGGACTGTATAGTACAGTAAACAAACTCAGCAGTACAACCTTTTGGCTGTTATTTCCTTTAGAGGTTTGAGGAAAGGATCTCTCACCTAAATTTCCTTTATGCTTCCCTGAATGTTGTGAATTAGATTGGATTAATTAATGATCTCTTTTGTAAAAGTAAAGTTTTCAAAATGAACTTGTGTTAAGTACTAGCCAAAGATGCTATTATCCTGCTGTAAGTTTGATTTACCTCCCTTGTGTGATAAAGCCCTTTGTAATTGCCTGTTTGTTTTAATGTAATTTGCTTACTACTTTTGGTCCCTCTCATTCCTACTTCCTACTTTTCCTTGCAGATATTCTCAAAGCAGTTTACAGTTAAGATTAAACATATAAGATTAAGCAGTTAAGATTAAACATATATGGTACTACTTGCTTCAATTCAATAAGAGCTAACTTTTATTGATTAGTATGTATATTTCACCTTTACTTGACCACTCACAGGTAAAACATGTATGGGATAAACTGAATATGTATGTTGAAAATGTAATGGCTGCCCCATGTTATAATGGCTGGTGATTTTAATGCAAGAACTGAAGCAAATGATAGATCAGTGACTATAGAAGATTGTGCTTAGTGCAAATCTTTTCAAAATTGATCTTGGTAGTTCTGAATGGGCCCACAAATAAAGATTACCCAGCTGAGTACACCCATTGGGCTGGTCTTAAGCCCTCCCTGTTAGATTTTGTTAGCATCTCAATGAGTTTAATTCCCTGTCTAAGTCTGCAGTTGCTAGTTGCCCTGACGGTGATCATTTTCCTGTTACGTTGTGTATGGAGGTCTTTCATAAGGTGTTTTTACCCTCCTACCATATTGCGTCTGGTCTTTGCCCAGCTGTGCTAAATGAATACCTCATCAAGCAGAAATACCATACTTACCAAGTTTTTTGGGAGGGAACCAGTCAAATTCCTTCATTCAGTAATAGTGGGCCAAAAGTCAGATGATGGTTTGTTTCAATATTTTAATTAAATCAATTTGATCCTTATTAAGTGTTCCTCTATCTATCACAACTAGGCAAGATCCAAGAACATGGCATGAAGGTTTGACCAAGAATGCCATGAAATCTGGAACTTTTTAAAGCACCTTTTTAAATCATATAAAGAGAAACCTAATTCTTGTTCAGCATTAGAGGTTATAAGACTGTAAAAACAGTACAAACAGTTCATCTGTCAAAAATAAAAGGAATAATATGTGAGCATCTTGGGAATGTCTGGTAGTGGCAGCCAGTGTAAATAATCCTGCCTTTTTTGGAGGGTGGTAGCACCATCTTTCTCAAAAAAAAAATAAAAAAATAAAAAAATTATAGTCTGTCATCTCAGATACCAGCCTATCTTTAGGAAGACTATTTTGCAACCATGTATGGTCAAATGGAGAATTACCTGGCAGACTTGGAGCTGGATATAACTTCCCTCCCCTACTGGCCCTCAGTCTCTTGTTTAGAAATCAGGAGTCTAATTAAACAGCTCAAAACAGGGAAAGCCCCTGGTGCAGATTTTATTACTTGTGAGGTCATAAAAAATGACTTAGATTGGTGAGTCCTGGTGTTAAATTAACTTTTTACTGCAGTAGATTGCACAGCTATGATCCCAAAAGACTTAGGTATTATAATTCCAATTTATAAGAAGGGTAAAAAAGAAGACCCAAATAATTTTTGTCCAATTAGTCTGCTAAGTCAGATCAGTAAAATGTATGCCTAAACATCTACTGGTTGAACTAATGGACTGGATGGAATCTGAGAACATTTTGAGAGATGAACAGGTAGGATTTGGGAAAGGAAGATCAACAATAGATCAAGCAATGGCACTGCAATGGGTAGTAGAGAAGTATTCTCATCAAGCTGGTCAATCTCTCTATGTTGCATTTATTGACTTAAGGTCAGCATTTGACTCACTATCTAGATCTAGACTGTAGAATAAACTTAAAAATACTACAATAGATAAGTGTTTACTTCTGCTGCTCATTAAAATTCATGAGAATGCTAGATTGAAGGTTAGGTTCAGAATCAAGGCCCTGTCACCAAAGAAATACAAGTAAAAAAGGGAGTTAGACAAGGATAAATATTGGGTCCAATTTTATTCAATTACTACATAAATTCACTGATTCCGTACTGAAGTAGCTCTCCTTTCCATCTCCCTAAACTAGCTCATAGGCATATTAATCTATTCGTATATGCTGATGATGCAGTAATTTTGTCACTGACTCCCATTGGTCTTAAGGGAGCCCTAAGATGACTCATTCACTATTGTGCTGAAGAGGAACTAATAATAAATTATTCCAAGATTAACATCGTCACCTTTTCAAAATTTCCCAAGCAGAGAAGTTGAATCTTAGGAGGGCAACCGGTTGAGCAAGTTAAGATCTTTAAATATTTGGGGATAGTTTTCTAAGCCTCAGGAGGTAGAAATGGCCATCTAGACTATGTTTCTTGTACAGAGAACTGCTACAGCAATTCAAAATTATTATTTCACTAAAGGAGTTCATCCCTGGTGCAGTGAAGTTGTTTATAGTTAAAGCTTGGGCTCAACTGTTATATGGGGCTGAATTGAGGTTATATAATAATATGACCATTCTAGAAAGAGTTCAAACAAAGTTTTTGAGAAACATATTTCAGGTTGCCTAATGTGTTCCAAATGCAGTACTTGAAAAGGAGGCAGGAGTTAGTAAACTGGAATCAAACATTTAGTTGAGCATCTTTACTTATGGGTTGAAGTTACATAATAACGCTGGTGGACTGACCCAGTTAATATTGGCAGATAATTATAATTGTCATGGGAAACAGCTGTCTTTCAGAAACTGAGTCTTTGTGGACTTTCCAGCAATACCATTCTAAGGTGAGGATTAGGTCCAGCAAAATCTGTTGTAAGGCAAAGGATCTTAGATATAGAAGATCAGACAGAAATTGCTGCTTTTTCCAACTACACGTTTGCCAACAATCAGATGCTAGTTTCTAAACTGGCCATATAACTTATACTATGTTACCCAAATTTAGGAGAGCATTTCATTGGTTTGATTCAGTGTTATTACAACAGCGGTATTGGAAGGGAAATATGGGAAGATTCCCTACGAAAACCGATTTTGCCCTTTTCATACCAGTGCCATGGAAAGTACACCACATATACTTTTGAATTGTCAATTCTATAAAGATTTTCACTGACATCTGATTACTCCCCTTCTAATCAAATTTCTGGGACATTCTTATGTTTTTTTATGTACCCTATCTGTTGGATAATCAGGAACAAACTGTTAAAGTAGCTTAATTTTGCTACATGATGTGTAAGATATGCCTCCAAATGGTTAACAGTTGAAGTCAAATATCAGAAGTTAACTATGTTACTTGCTTTTATGTCTGTACTCATTATTTTTATTGATCAATTATCAAAATAAAGTGTCTGTCTGTCATTGGCAATTGCCAAGATTAAAGAACTGTAGGATTTGCAGTACTGTGTAAGTCATTACATTTCAAAATTAGCACGCATGGCTATCCCGTGTGCTGCTAATTTAAAAAAAAACACACCATTTTCCCCAGGCTCACTGTCCTGTCCTTTCATGTTCTCACTCAACCTACCAACAGCATGACCTTGCAGTTGTGTCTGTTCTTAGCACAAATCGTTACCCAAACATTCCTATTTTCCCAGCTTCCTATACATCATCTCTTCCCATTCTCCCCCCACCGCAGCAAATCATCAAAAGCACTAATGTATGGCAATAATATGACAGGGAGAGCACAGCTGACCTGACAGGCTAAGTTTGTGTGATGTGTCCAAAGTCACCCAGTGGGTTTCCATGGCTGAACGAGGAATCATACCCTGGTCTCCAGGTTTGTAGTCCAGTGCTCAAACCACTACACTGTGTTGGCTCCATAGTATTGCATAATAGTAGAAAAAATAGAAGTTGTGAGACTCAAGGTGTTTCATTCTGGCAGTGAAAATTCCCTAACTTTATTCACATTAAATTGTCAGTGTAATGTTTATATTTTGATTTTGTTTCTTTGACTAATCAGTGATGGAATTAGAAAATAAACCACTATTAGTCTTATACTCCACCCCTTTTTCTTATTAAGCACATCTATTATTGCCAGCATTTCCCATTAGTTTTATATTTCTTCTTTAAAGAAACAGAGAATGGTTCCCTGATCAAGTGAGCACATGGAACTTTTAGAATTCATACATTCCTCCATATAGTTTGACTCCCTCCCATCCACATGTTACCTCAAAAGGTGAGTGACTCAGACATTCAACTGTGGTGCCAGTGTTTTCATGGAACGGTGGGTAATTATTAACTCAAAGGGAGGCCTGCGAGAGGGGGGTAACCTCACAGGATCTTTCCACCTATGTATACCGGTACTAACACCAGTTGGAGATTAAAATAAAGTTATATTGGGGAAAATTACAAACACTTGCAAAATTCAAGCAGTCTCACAACTATGTAAAGCTAACTGAAGGAAAGGAAAGGAAAGAAAAATTGGATAGGTTGAGGTTGGGCTGAAATGGGCAATATTTACCATCTCCTGCAGAGATGAGACATAGCGATGTGTCTCAGACTAAGGGTCTGAGAGTAGTACAATAATAGGAATCTGAGCAGTAGAGTGACAGCATGGGTCCAGTGCACTATGAGTTGTCTGGCTTAGAGCCAAAGTTTAAATACCTTGTTTAAATAGCCCAAGAGGGAAGGTGTTAATGGCTCTCTGGCATAACTTCTTAATATCTGGGCAGGTGAGGAAACAAAGGAGAGCTTTGGTGGGAAGAGGGAACAGGTTGATGACAATCAGTGGCTCTATTGATACAACTTTGTGTATTATTGTACTTGAAGGTTGAGTTGTGATATTTGTGAGCTTGTGAGCACTGGAGCTTTCCGATTGGTACAACCCAGCCGTGCCCTGAGGTCCCATCTAACATACTTTCACATGTGTTCACCCAGTCCTCTGTGCCAGCATGGCTTTTCAGTCATAACAGTGTTTGATTTATATTATTTAGTGGCAATTAAATAATATTCAATGCCAAGCAAATTATGGAGTGGCATGTTAACACACATATGCTATATATTACACTATTGCTGTGGCTGCATTCTCTGGAATCCTGGAGTTTGTAGTTGGTGAGGTGCAACAGCTTTCTGGCAAAAAATTCTAAAGCACCACTTCCTAAACTATAAATCCCACCATTCAATAGGATGTAGCCATAACAGTTGAAGTGAAACCATAGTGTAGAGTGCTTTAGGAACAATGATGTAAAATGTCACTCCCCTAGATCTGTTGTTACTCTTATTGTCTCTCAGGGCTCAGAGTGCCCACAGAAAGGTATCATTCTTAAACTGGAAGGGTAAATCAACTGAAGCAGTACACGATTGTCAAAATGGAGTAAGATGTTCATTGTACCAGAGCAGATGGTATCAACTGGTTATATGGAATGTGCTTGTAACAAACCATCTCTTCACTTTTTTTTTGTTCCAGAAGAAGAATGAAAGCTCATGCTCCTCCTCCACCAAACCATCCTCCCACTCCTTGCAAAGTTAATAATGAACACAGTTCAGCCACCGAGCTAGGAACGTTTCCTGATCAGAGTATGATAAATATGAAAGAAAATCTGATTAGCAGAGTGGTGGATTTCACAGTAGTTTTTCCAGATGGAGATGAACAGAAAGATACTGTACCTGGGAGGTAAGGCTTTTGAACTCTTTTCAGATATGCTCCTTTCAAGTGGACTCTTTCAAGTATGCCATTTTAAGTACTAGAGTTGATACTGTTCTCCCCATGGATTCCTTAGCATTGCTGAGGTGCCAGCTATAGATGGAGTTAAGACAATAGCTTATAGAATGATTCTCTATATCTGTAGTGCCCATTCCCATGATATCCTCTCTGAGCATTGGCTTGCTTTTGAAAAATGATTGAGGAGGGGAGAATCAATTTCCAGCTTTTTTTTTTTTTTTGCTGTAGTGCCTTACTCTCTACACCAACATAGTAGCTTACAGTTGGAGGGGCTGGTTGGGTTGAGCCTTGCAGCTGTGCAGCACCCATTGACAACAAAAGGAAGGAAAATTTAGCCTTCAAATAGTCAGGTTCTAGGACAAGACTGGCAGGCAACTTACATATGAACTGTCTTTCTGGTCTTTCACAAGATTTGGCTTCTCACTTGAATAATTTATCTGTGCCCATTTCTGCACTAGACTGTTATAGTGCTATTATTCCACATTCCACATCCTATGGAATCCTGGGGTTTGCAATTTAGGGAGAGACCTCAAAGCTCCCTCCTTAACTGCAAACCCCAGGATTCCATAAGTTGTTGAAAGTGGAATAATAGCACTATAAGAGTCCAGTGTGGAAATGGCCTGTGAATGACATAATACTAATCATATTTGTCTAGCTTCAGCTTGACTTCTTGCCCTAGAACCTGACCACCAGCTTACTGTAGAAAGCATTGTTTACCTCTGGGTTTTGGGAACTGTGATGGAGTGTGGGGGAGTGGCTATCCTGAGTGGCAGAGAGCTGCCCAGCAACAGGTTGCGAGGCAACCAGAATAACCACTCAAGAGAGAAACTCAGCACAATAGTGTGAAGGGGGAGGTTGGTTGCCTGAGAAGGAATGTATGAATGTATATGTGTGTGTGTGTGTGTGTGTGTGTGTGTGTGTGTGTGTGTGTGTAGAAGGCACACTGAATTGGTTTTTCTCAGATTTTCAAGCAGGAAAGGCTAGGAGTCATTCCTCCTTGGTTAGACCTCATCTTGAATACTGTGTCCAGTTCTGGGCATCCCAATTCAAGAAGGACCTGGTCAAGCTGGAGCAAGTCCAGAGGAGGGTGACCAAAATGGTGAGAGGCCTGGAAGCCATGCCCTATGAGGATAGACTTAAAGAGCTGGGTATGTTTAGTCTGCAGAAGAGAAGGTTAAGAGGGGATGTGATAGCCATGTTTAAATATTTGAAGGGATGCCATGTAGAGGAGGGAGAGGCCTTGTTTTCTGCTGCTCGAGAGACCAGGACAAGGAGCAGTGGATTCAAGCTGCAGGAAAGGGGATTCCACCTGAACCTCAGGAGGAACTTCCTGACAGTCAGGGCCGTACATTTAAAACATTCATTTAACTATATGTTATATATGATACATATGTTCTGAAAAAGCAACAAACTGAAATTATCTAATGCTTTCATGGTATCTTTCTCATTTAACTATAAACTAAAAAAAAGAAAACCTGAACTTAAAATCTTATGCAAGTTTAGAAATGTCAAAAGGAGGTCGGTACAATGTTTCATATGTGGTGATCATGTAATAGAGCAAAGAAATATTGGGGGAAATACATAATAAGATCTGTACAATATTGAAGATGTAATCTGATAAGAAATCTGAAATGTATTTGTTAAATATGACCCATATGTTGGATGGTACTGTGTTAAAGAAATATTGGCGGATAATATTGTATATGGTCACGACAGCTCGTACAGAATTTGCAAGATTATGGAAAAACCAGCAAATACCTACAGTTGACCAATGGTGGGTAACTTTTATTGAAAACAGGAATGCAGATATAGTATCTCAGAGATTAAAGGGCAAATCTGATGAAGAGAGAAAAAAAGAATGCAGAATAGTGTCAGATGATTGCTGGGTACTTTCAGATAACAGTGCTTGATATAAATGTATAACTTTTATCAATAACTTTTATCAAGAGGATGTGATCAGATGAATAATATGGCATATAATTTAGTATGGACTTATTGTAGGAGCTAACATGAAATATTAGCATATATTAGTGTGGTACATCTAATTTTAACATGTTGATTAAATTGAAGAACATGAAATCTAGGAAGGAAAGGAAGACTATCAGAAATATTTCAATGAATTGTACAATAATATATATGTTTTATATGATGGAATTTTAATAAAATTATACAAAATCTTATGCAAGTTTAAAACCCTATTGTTATCAATTCACTTTTATTTTTCCTTAAGTAATCAATAAACATTTCCATTCTGAAGTAAATTTATGTTCTATTTGACACTTTAATCTGGATGTAAGCTTATCCATTTCCACTATTCCCATCTATCTACTAAACCATTCAGTCATCAGTGGGATCTCCATTTTCCTCCACGTACTTTGCATAGATTAATCATGCTGCTAATAACACATGTTCTAACAATTTCCATTGTTGTTTGTTGATTGCAGAATCTTCTTCCCAAATTCCTAGTAAAGATAATTCAGGATTCTTATGAACTTGACACTTCAGATTTTTTTGTGTTTTTGTATTACAAAAATATTTTGTATTTTCATCCAATATTTCTTAGCTTTTTCATATATCCACCACATATGATATAAAGATCCCCTGATATTGACATTTCCAACAATTATTCTTCATATCTTTGTATATCTTTGTAAGCATTTTTGGAGTAAGATACCAACAAAACATCATTTTATCATAATTTTCTTGGCAACCATAGCAAAGTACATTTTATGTTTCTTTTGTCCATAATATTTCCCCATTGATATATGTATATATATATTATGTCCAAAATTCTTTGCCCAACTAATAAGGTATTCCTTAACTTGCTTGTCTTCCATCTCTGTTTTCAGCAGAAGTATATATAACTTAGCAATCAAATGCTTAACATTAATACATAGTGATAGCTCAAAATCTGATCTATTCTTTTTAAAACCTGAATAAAGTTATCTTGGATAGAATTATAGTTTGTTGAGGGTTTTCTGGGCTTCAGAGGATCTTCAGAGGATCTTCAATGTTCAGATCCTCTGAAGATGCCAGCCACAGATGCAGGTGAAACATCATGAGAAAATACTAATAGAACACGGCCTCAAAGCTCGGAAAACCCGCAACAACCTATGGATTCCCGCTGTGAAAGCCTCCGACTTTACATTGGATGGAATTGTCTGTGTGTGAACCGCTGCATATTAAAACTTTCGTCTTGTAATTGCTGTAATCATTTCATAACATAATCTTGATCTGTCTTGTTTAACAATCGTGCTATATTAGCCAACATTGTCAGTTCTCATTTCTGTTCTTTAAAAAGCCTCTTGTGGAGAAATCCAAAGAGGTGTGCTTGGACATAATCTCAGTTTGCATGGATTTCAGAGGTTCAGTAAAGCACATCTGAGCAAAGATTATTAAAGGTCACATTGACCTTAACTTTATCATTAACTTTATTTAACGTATTTAGATGTGCCATCCAAATCTTAAATCATGTACTTCCAAATTGAAGAGTTTATTGTTGGTTATTGTAATCCATTTTTAATCCAAGTCATATATGATGCTGTAAAATAAATTTTTAAATTAGATATTCCAAGACTGCCCATTTTTTTTTTAGTCTTGTAGGACCTTGAATCTTACTCTGTATCATGTCCATGCCATGTGAATGAATGTGGAGTATGCTGAATATGCTGTTGATATATATTGATACAACATAAGGATTGTATGGACATAATGTGTTACAAACAACCGAATAGTTGATGTTGAACATTGTGCATTATCTCAAGTTGTAAATGGATTTTTAGCCAGGCTTTGTTTACTTAGGAGTGATAGCAATCAATGAGTGATTGATTTAGATTATTTATTTAGATTTCTTAGATTATTTAGATTGATTTAGCTCTAGATTACTAGGATTAGGACTGCAATTATCAAAGGGAACAGACCTGGGATCTCAGCCTAGCTAAGAAGGATCAAAGAAACTAAAGTAGGGGGCAAAGTATGGCTCTAACACACCTATACAGTGTTAAGCGAGATACTCAGAAGAAAGGTAATAATGATGATACAGGGGATGTGGACTTAGTGCCTTGGGAAAAAGCTGGAATTGTATGAGAGGTGTAATCCTGGAGAATCTACCAATGGGATTGTGCATGAATGTTAATGTGCTACCCTATATAACCCAATGTTATTTGCTCCAACAACCATTGTAAACTTAGGCCCTTTCCACACATGGTTATTAAGGCAGGCCAATGCGTCTTACCACAGAGGTCTTCTGTACCTTGGAGCAGACTAGGTTCGGTTTATTTACCTTCGTTCTACATATAATTCCAACTAGATGCGCCCCATGTGGTGATAAAGTGTGCTATTTGAAAACCGGAAGAAATCGGTTTTCCAATTTCCAGATCGATCCAATTCGTACTTTCACAGTGGTGCAGACACATACATTTGTGCCAGTGCGAATTGGTGGTCAGGGGAGGGCTCATGGGAGGGGCCTGGGGGTAGTACGGACTTATGCAGATACACATGTATGCAATGATGTACTAAACCATGCAAAAAAAAGGGGGGGCCAATCACAGCCGATGGGGTGGGGTGAGGGGAGTAGAGGGAGTGGCCACGGCAGAGGCATTTTGGATCCATGAACTCGCACTCCTCCGAATCAGAATGGAACATACACAGTAGCTGTGTGCAAGAAAATGAGGGAAAGTCCGCCTTGTTTCGAGCCCAGAAAATCGGGTAAGAAACGGCATGAACCAGTTCACCAGCTTTGTGCAGAAGGGCCATAGTATCCTGTGCCTCATTAAACACAGTGGAAAATTCCTGTGTGTTTTGTTGACAGCAACAGAATAGTGGAACATGATACTCTGGGGTTTTTGCCTCCCCAAACAAATTTTGACAGGTTTTTTTTTGCCATTGATTGAATGGTATTTCGTTAGTCAAAATTGGGATCATTTGGTAAAGAAATATCATTTTGGGAAAGATATTCAACTTTATTGCTGATTATTTCCCAAATAAGTTGAATTTTTGCCATTTTTCCAGATCATTCTTAATCCAAATCATTCTTAATCTCAGTCCAAGTCTTCACTTAGTCATTTTCGTGTAATTGACTGGTATTTCCAGTTAAATAAATACCCAAATATTTGACTTTCTGTTCAATTTTGAACCAGTTTTGAGTTGTAATTGATTCTTATCATGTATATTCACATTTTTTTTTGGCAGCACTTTGGTCTTTTCTTTGTCTTCAAATCGGCTAAGCTTCCAGATTCTTTTATTTTTCCCCCTGTAACTTCAATGTTGAGTCTAATAGATTCTGAAGTGTAATCACCGCATTACCTGCAAAAACCCTCAGTTTAATTTAATTGTGTGCCCAGAGGCGAGCAGCACAGAGACAGATGACACAGACAAAGAATTGGAAGAACAAAGGCCACAACTTTATTGGCTGCAGCTGCTGAAGGGACTGGATCTGGGTATCAAACAACCTGATTTTTGACTGATGAGCTCAACATTCTGGCACCGCTGGAACCTCTGGGATGACAGGAACTGCCAACCCACAGGCAAAGATTCCTAGATGGCTGCCCTGCTGCTAGGGGGTGTGGGAGTGTCATGCCTCCAATGGAGCCAGCATGACCAGTTCTGCCCCGTCCCTTGAATCCCCACAAGGTGACCAACAAACTGCACCAATGCTGGGGAGACCCCAGTAATTGCCATCCTGAATCCTGTACCCATGCTACCACCCAAAAAAGTTGTGACAAGTTAATAGCAAATACTAAATCAGAGAACAGACAATGTACCTGAGAACACAGCATCATCTGCCAAATGCCTGGCACCAACCAAGGCACAAAACAGAACCTGGTGTCTGCAGGGAAACAAGGAAGAGAGAGTGGTGATGCCCAGTGGTGAACTGCTGGGAGCTGGGAGCTGAAGGGAATATAAATCCCAGCACCCAACCAAATGGAAAACTGCCTAGCAAGATAGCTCTGGCCAGGTGCCAGCTACAACAGCTAATGAATCAAACCACAGATTCAAACTCATTGCCTGCCAGTGTTGTCTCTCCCAAGGTGCTGCATGAGCATGCACAGCCTCTTGGAATGGGGAAACACATTGTTGGCATGGCCAGCATGTTACTGAAGTGTCATCCGCCCCAGGATACAAAGCATCTGCCTGGTGAGTCTGGTGGCTACCTTGAGTGGCCAGAGGTGCGTGGTGCAGAGATAGATGACACAGACATAGAATTGGAAGAACAAAGGCCACAACTTTATTGGCTACATCTGCTGAAGGTTGGGACTGGATCCAGGCGTCAGTCAACCCTACTATTGAACAATAAGCCTGACATTCTGGCACTGCCAGAACCCCACTGGGATGACAGGAATGGCCAACCCTCTGACAAACATTCTTAGATAGCATCCCTGCTGCCAGTGTGTGTGTGTGTGCGCGCGTGTATGTGTGTGATGCTAACGGAGACCACTTCTACCTCACTCTCCTGAATCCCCACAAGGAGATCCTCAAACTGCACCAATGCCAAGTGGGGGGCCTGTTAACTGCCATCCTAGATTCTGTCCCCATGCTACTACCACAAAAGGTGGACCGAGATTCCTGGCCTGCGTTCTACCAACCAAAGGAGCTGCAGCCAACAAGCTTCCACCACTGCCCCCCCACACCCAAAGTTCAAATCCAGAGGGAGCTTCATAGGGCTTGCCAATGCAGGGCTGTGCCAGTCCCAATTTCTTTGTAGCACCACTGCACACACTAGTCCTTTCAACTAAGTCCATTGTCCACCCAGGGTTGCTACTCTCACTCCTCCTGTTAGTTACATCCTGGCTGCTGTGCCATCCTGATTGTTTCCTGCTTCATCCAGACTCCTGTTCTGGTTGGAAATTACATTGCCCAGCTGGCTGGCCTCCCCTGAAGCTGGCAACAAAATAGGTTAGCTAATATTCAACCTTAACCCAGGAGGAATATAACCTGTATATGCTGGGGATTTCCATCTACCAGTCCTCTTAATGGCAACATCTGACAACTGATACCCCACCACTTCTGTTGCTGCCCTGATTCTAAAAGAGTGACTACCAAATTCTGCAGCAGCAGCCAAAGACCAGTGAGGGCCAGTCTGAGTACTGCTACAAACTTGAACCCAGTGAGAGGAGAGAGAATGTTGTGAAAAGACAGCAGGCCAGGCCCTGAAGGTTGGCGGTCTAAAAACTTCTGCAGAGCCCAAACAGAGCATAGACCCCCCCAACAAGGACACGTAGCCTGGCCACTGCACCCTGAACGGTCACACTTAAAATGCCTAATATGAATGCTGACCAATTCCTTAACCAGCAAGACATCTTCGACCCTCAATCCCTATCTGAGTGGTTGTGCTTGGACCCTGCCACCAGCTCGCTAACTCTAAAAGCTCCAAAAAGTGCTGTGATGAAAGCAGCCTTGCATAGAACAGCCTTGAAAGGAGAATTACAGATGATTGAGAGATACCTAACCAACTTTTTTAGAATTTGGAAAGAGATGGGCCTCCCAACATCAGCCAGCTTAAGCTCCTTCTTCCTCTACCCCACTACTGCTCTCCTGACCAGGAAGGAATCACATGGGTTGCTGAACCACTGAACTTTACAGAAAAATGAGATGCCAGCCAGTGGGATAAACTTGGACTTAGTTGCCATGCCTGTGTCCTTCAGGTTGGCTAAAAAATAAAGGAGCTGAGTAAGGCCTTTGAGAAAGTTTCCCATGACATTCTTGCAAAGAAGCTAGTAAAATGCGGGCTGGACAGGGCTACTGTTAGTTGGATTTGGATTTGGTTGACCGACTGAACCCAAAGGGCGATCACGAGAGAGAAGTGACTAGTGGGGTGCCACAGGGTTCTGTCCTGGGCCCAGTGCTGTTCAATATTTTTATCAACAACTTGGATGAAGGAATAGAGGGCATACTCATCAAATTTGCAGATGACACCAAATTGGGAGGGGTTGTTAAAACACCAGAGGACAGGATCAAAATTCAAAATGACTTGGATAGATTGGAGAGCTGGGCCAAGGCTAACAAAATGAAATTCAACAGAGAGAAGTGTAAGGTCCTATGCTTAGGTAGAAAAAAATGGAATACCGAAATATAGGATGGGGGACATGTGGCTGGACAGCAGTACGTGTGAAAGGGATCTAGGAGTCTTCATAGACCACAAGCTGAACATGAATCAGCAGTATGATGCGGCAGCCAAGAAAGCCAATGCAATTCTCGGCTGCATCAATAGGAGTATGGTGTCTAGATCGAGGGAGGTACTGGTACCACTCTACTCTGCTTTGGTTAGACCTCATCTTGAATACTGTGTCCAGTTCTGGGCACCCCAATTCAAGAAGGACCTGGTCAAGCTGGAGCAAGTCCAGAGGAGGGCGACCAAAATGGTGAGGGGCCTGGAAGCCATGCCCTATGAGGATAGAGTTAGAGCGCTGGGTATGTTTAGTCTGCAGAAGAGAAGGTTAAGAGGGGACATGATAGCCATGTTTAAATATTTGAAGGGATGCCATGTAGAGGAAGGAGAGGGCTTGTTTTCTGCTGCTCCAGAGACCAGGACAAGGAGCAATGGATTCAAGCTGCAGGAAAGGAGATTCCACCTGAACCTCAGGAAGAACTTCCTGACAATCAGGGCTGTCTGGCAGTGGAATATGCTGCCTTGGAGTGTGGTGGAGTCTCCTTCTTTGGAGGTTTTTAAGCAGAGGCTGGATGACCATCTGTCGGGAGTGCTTTGAGGGTGTTCCTGCATGGCCGGGGGTTGGGCTGGATGGCCTGTGTGGTTTCTTCCAACTCTACATTTCTATGATTCTATGATCCCTGCTAGAAGTTGGCCCCTCTGGATGGTACCTTTCCCTCCTGCGGAACTGCTGAAACCTGGCCACCATGCTTCAATATATCTTCAAGGTCACAGGGCCACAGAGTGGAGTACTCCCTGGATTATGCTGGACTCCCAAGCTGCCACAGTTCATCTGTGAAGGCCACTGGCTGCTGGTTCACCCCTGGTATCAAGGATCAAAATCTACTGTCCTGAAAGTGAGACAATGGTCTGCAATACTGTTATCCAATCCTGGAATGAAATGGGCTGAGAACATGATATTAGCAGACAAACAAAGCAATACCAGCTTCCCAATCAATCTTGTGACCCTCACTGAATGGGATGATTACTTATTGACAGCACTGGTTGTTGCACCAGAAAGCATGCCCTATTATTCTTGAATTTTTCAGTTCACAAGGAAACACCTACAATAACTGGGAACAGTTTCAGGAAAGTGAGGTCTCAGACTATTTCTCCTTGTAGCCATTCTTCTGGCCAATGCTGAGTGCGCCAATGCCAACAACAACATACACTGAAGCCTACTCCACCCACAGCATTGGAATGCACCTGAAACTCCTCCTCCCATATGGAAACCCCTTTGAAGCTGTCCAGGAAACTGTCCCAAACTTTTAAGTCATCATTTTAAACCTCCCTTTTGCGATCCTAATGTGATGATGCTGTGCCCTGACTCCAGCTGTAATACCGGTCAGCCTGGCACAAACCTGGGGCCACCATCTTGCAGGCAAAATTGAGGTGGCCCAATAAAACCTGTACCTCCTTGAGAGTTGCCTTATTCTGCCCCAATATGACCTTGATGTGATCCCTCAACCCTACTAGCTTGTCCTTGGGCAAATAAGATGCATACCTCACTGAGTCCAGGAGAACCCACAAATCCACTAAAGAAGTGGAAGGGCCCTCTGTCTTTTCATGTGCTAGCAGGAGGCCTAAATTCCCAGCCAGCTCCTAGAAGACTTTTAACAACCTGGTACATTCACTATTGCCGTTTCTGCTCACCATTAGAAAATCATCCAAGTCACAAATGGTGACCTGGCTCTTGTCTTAACTGCCCATCCCAGAAAGGTGTTGAATGCCTCAAATGCTGCACAGCTGACAGCACATTCCATGGGCATCGCTTTGTCATAGTACAATTGCCTTGCAAACTTAAACTCTAGCAAGCAGACATCCTCCAGATGAACCAAGAGCAGGCGAAAGGCAGCTTGAATATCACACTTTGCCCTGAGGGCCCCAGGCACACAAGCCCAAACAAAGCAGACCGCCTGGTCAAAGGAGGCACAACATACTGAACAATGTTCAGGTTGTATAGCATCATTTACAGAAGCACCTGTAAGGGAAGACAGGTGATGGATGAGTCTGAACTCACCAGGTGTCGTCTTTTTTTTAAATATTTTTATTAAAAATTCACAATTAAAAAGAGACATAAAACAGCAACAACAACAACAACAAAAAACATATATCACACAATATTCACACAAACTGAACAACAAACCTTACAACTTACATTGAATACACTTCACACTAACATAAATTGCTTCCCCCATTTTGTTGGCTACAGCTTATAAATATTTGTGTAAATCAACCTCCGTAAGTCAGAAAGGGAACAAATTATATATCTGCTTGCACAGACTTTTCTTGATTGGACGTAATTATTATATCCATTAACACACATATTAATCATACACTTCCCATATTTTTTTCCCTTTTAGCATCCCTAATCTTCCATATATAAACCACTTACTTCAATTTCTCTGTTCATATTCCACCAGGTGTCTTCTTAGGAACAACCCCTAGTGGGGAAACCCTGAGGTTGACCATGGGCAGAGCCAGAAAAAGGCCTACTACCCTACCAGCCATGTCTTCTTTTTCAATTTTTAGCAAACTTGAGGTTCCCTGACAGAAATGCGGCCTGTAGCCCCTGCACAGAGATCCTAAACCCCTTCACAAAACCATTCCTGATGAACCCTGCCCCCTGCTTGTTGGAGTACTGATCAAGGAGGGGAAGCAAAACCTCAAGTTGTACAGGGATGGAGGCCAGTGTACCCACTCCCAGAACAGGAAGGGAGTCCCTATTTGCTACCAGCAGGCCCAGAGCTGGTCCCTGTCTCCATCTTTCATCATGTCACAACTGTGGAGGGGTGTCCTCCGCAAAAAATCTGCTGGCTGCTGCTGGCTCAAAGTCCTGGAGTGGGCCTCCAGGCCATTCTCACAGAAATACTGAAACATACACTAGGCTCACTGGCATTTTCCCTGATTAAACTCTCTGGAAACCCCTCTCCCAGCATCTTTCTTCTCTACCCAATAAAAAGGCTTGGCTGATTCCCTTCTTCCCTTATTATGTGGGCCCACAAGTACAGGCCACAGCTTTTCATTAATGAGGTCCCAACAAGCATGCTCACTTTGGGAAGCCCTTTTCCTGAATGTGATGTCATATTCAGTTGATGCTAAGTCTCCCTCCAGGGCATGTGCTTTAAGCATGTTCCCTAAAAGAGTGGACAAGTGCCAATCCCTGTCAAGGTAGGCAGTTTGCACTACCCCCATGAATACAGTGTAGCTGGCCAGCAAGTTGTTGAATGCATGTTCAACCAGTGCACCATTCCCCTCCTTCTTGTTGGACTTGAGCGTATGCCCTTCCTCCCCTTCAGGCTTAAGCAGAGAAAATATGTTGACATTATATCTGTTAAGAATCCTTTCCCTGGTCTTCCTGTCAAGGTAGGTGCTAGGTGGATCCTTACAGTGTCCAAATGTGACTGGCAAACTGCCAGACACTTCCCCTACATCTGCCTCCAGGCCGCCCTGGGCCCTCTGCATTCAGAGCCTCCCAGCCTCCTTCTCTTGATGGCCTATTCTGGAAGTCCTGGAACATGCATGGCAGCTCTCCAATAACCCTTCCTTTCATCCCCCCATCATCAGACACATCTGCTGATCCCTTGTTGTCTGAGTCCTCATTTGCGGAGCGCCTCCTCCACCTTTTAGTCCTGCCCCTCCTGCTGCTCCTGCTGTTTTGAGACCCACCTCTGAATCCAAGGAGCCAGAGCTGCTACTGCTAGAGAGTGATAGTTCTCACTTCTTCCAATGTGTCCTGGTCCCTGACTGTCGGTCCTGCCTTGGCTCCCTGGTACTACCAGCTCTCAGGTGACAAAGCCGTCCCAGCTGATTTAGCTTCCAAGCACTCTACGTTCTTGACCAATTCCTCCAACATCTGTGATAGACTTTACCATACTACCAAGCTGTCAAGTGCCAGTGCAAACATTGCTGGGCAGTCTGCCCCCCTGTTGCTCCTTGAACGCCTTTGCAGGTGCCAGCTCTGCCCAGGATTTCCTTGGTTTTCCTGCCTGGCCTCTTGCCCTAGGTTGTGCTTCCTTGGCTGAGTTCTCTGCCTTTTTGGATGGCATGGTACCTGTCACAGAACACAATAATATGCCCAAGATGAGAGATGCTGCCAGTAGGGTAGGGGGGAGAATATAGGGAGGACAAACTACAAATACGAAGCAGATTGGGCAGGATCTCACTGAAGAAAAGGGGCTGGTGCTGTAAAAAGGAGATAGCCAAACACAAGCAAAATGCCAGGTAAGGCACAGTGATTGCCTAAGGAAAAAGAGGGGGTTAAGAAGCTGCCTCCCCACAGATAGCCTGCTAGAGGGGAGCAGAGTGCCCACCAACAAAAGTGCCCCCAGGTGGCTGGAGAGAAGGGAGCACCCCCAGGAAGCAAGGTGTGGAGGAGTGGGATTCAGAGGGTTAGGAGGGGAGCTACCTCCAAAATGCCCCAAAGCTGTGTGCTGCACAGCTGACCAGGTGGTGAGGTGCCACCCAGGCAAGCCCCAACCACCACAGTGAATTCAGCAAGCTAGCCCTTAAAACGGCTTTTAGTGATTTCGGCTATGTTCTTTCTACTGCTGTTAAGTGACCTGGCCCTGCCGGTTGCATGCTGCCTCTTCATTATTCCCGTCATTCTTTGCTGCCTCTATCCTCTCCCCTTCCTGCTTTTATTTTCACCATTCTCTTCCTCCTTCCATCTTCTCTGCTCCTCTTCTCTGCTCGCGGTGTGTTCCACTCCATTCTTTTTGGATTAACTTGCAGAAATAAATTCTTCAACTAGTCTTATTTTTTGATCTCTCTGGCAAATATACATCTCTTGTAAACAATAATATCAAAGTCCAGGTTTTTTTAACAATGAAAAGTCTTTTTCTTCTTCTGGACCATGTTCACCTGTTAAGGTTCTGTGTCAAAAATGTATAATCCGTATTTGGCATCAAATAAAGATAAATCTATCTTAGTCTTTGTGCCCACTGGCAGTCCTTCATCTTCATTCTCCTCTTGTATGGCCAGTGCAGTCACAGATGATGTTTCTCCTTGCTGATCAGAGTTTTTAGTCTCATCTTTGGTGTCATCTCCTGACTTCCGTGGATCAGTTTTCTCTTCTTGATCCATTTCTTTGTCAAATTCATTTTTAAAATCTCTTATGAAGTCATTTATCTTTTCAGTGGTATTCATCTGAAATCTTTCATTTCTATATGTGAAAATCACCCTCTTGAGCCTACCTCAGATAAAGATTCTAAGCATATTCATCAAAGGATTATAAATCTTCCTTTTCCTGATGATTCTGGCTGGGTTTCTTTCATAAGTATGAGCTGAGTACCTCGAATCATCCTTGGTGATTTACAATGAGGTTCCAGAACTTGATCTTTCCATTTTCTAGATGAGAACTAAATTACCACATCTCGTGGCCCTTTCATTCTTCTAGAATAGGCCAAATTCAGGCAATAAGAAGTTATTATAATATGCTTTATTTTGTCCTCATCATATTCCATGAACTTTGCTAAATTTTCAATTTTTATTTATTTGTAGATTTTCCTCTTTTTTCTCAAAAAGACCTTGGATTCATAGATAATGTTCCTCATCTCTTAGCTCCGTTAATGCCATCTTGTATACATGTTTTTCCAGTTCTTGATGAGTCTTTAGCTCCATTTTTCACCTCCATTTGTGAAGCTCTGTTCTCTAAATCTTGAGCCTTTTGCATTAGAGACATAGTTGCTTTTTTATTCTCTTGTACTTCAGAGGTTGTCTTTTCCAACATCTGCTGGATTTTTTACTTCTCCAGTTATTTATTTTAATTCTTGTTTAACATAATCATATACATTATTCACTTTTTCAGCAACATTGTCAACTTTTGCAGCAAGTTCTTCAAATCTGTTGTCAGTGACTGTAGTAGCTTGTCTAAATTATGCTAAAAATATAGTAAAGTTTACCCTCTTTCACTGAGTCCTTTCTGGGTGTCATTCTTTTAGCACTAGTGGCCATAGTAGGCTAATAAAGTTCTAAAAACATATGAAGTAAATTAAAAAGTAAAAAAATAAAATGCAGCAAATTAAAAAGCCAGCATGTCTTTTAATGTTCAAATTCTTTAAAAAGTTAACATTAGAGAGCCATCTAGTGTTCAGTGTTTAGGCCCAGATGATTTCCATTCCATTCCATTCCAAAAAATAGAAAACATGAATATATTGTTTGTAGTAATGTTTGTAGTTAAGTGTTACAAAACAAAATTAGGTTCCTCCTTACCAAGAAAGTAGTTTTTGGCAGTGTGCCAAACAAAAGAAAACAAAGTAGCAAAGTCTTGTTTAAAATCTATTTCAAGCAGTTAAAATAGCGAAGGTAGGCTTTAGTGCATAGTAATCAACTCCATTTCAAAAGCAAAAGTAAAGTAGAGAAA
>CAOKZL010002744.1:0-160942 GCA_948472985.1 Iguana delicatissima | reverse complement strand
TGCAGCAAGGACGGACTCCTCGCCTTCCCGTTCCACTCAATTTATACTTAGCAGCAGGCAGTGACGGGGCCCGGTTTGGCCTCTCTTTCTGTTCCCCCAGCCCCACCTCAGCTGACAGCAAAGAGCAGGCTGGTGGACCGAACGGGCATTCCAAGATTCTAGGTCAGAAAACAGAGAGAAGGCGGCAGGATGGAGGCGGAGACGTAGCAGCAGCAAGGGGCAAAATGAGATTCTTGCCCCCCCCCCAAGAATTCTCTTCCCCATCATGTAATGTTCCCTCAGTCTCCAGATAACTAGCATTGCAGAGAATGAGGCACCAGCTGAAGTCCAGCATCCCCTCGGCGTAGCATAAATTCTTGCACATGGAGAGAATAGCGTACGAGCGTTGTGAAGCCCCCATGCGAAATGGCAACATGGCACCGCACATGTTGATGATTAAGTGTTGTTGCACAACGCACAATGCTGTGTCCAACTGCAATGTACAATACATGCCAAGGCCCAAGAGGAGATGAAAGGCTCTCCCGCCATCGCAACTGCCATTGCCCTAGCCGCAGAGGGAGAGGAGAAGAGGCAGGCACAGCTCCGCCATGCCCGGGCCCAGAAGCAGATGAAAAGACCTCTCTCCATCCCATCTACCACTGCCTTGGCCTCGGGAGGGAGAGAAGAAGAGGAGCATCTGATAAACTTAATCCCCTTATTTTGGCTGTCCCTTTTCTTTGAATGCCTTGACTGGATTTCTAAATGCTCAACTGATGATTTGTTACTGCAGTGTTAGAAATTTGGGGACTGGAAGGAAAAATTCATTTGGAATGGGGCAGGATTCTTATTTGGGGAGGGTGACATCCTCATTTGGACTGTGGTGTGGGGGAAAATCCAGCATACCTGGTGGGGTTGGTGTCATTCAATAAAATAATTCATGGTGTCTCCCCACCACATGGAGCCTTTTCCAAACAGGAACTGGAATTCCAGGGGTCCCAATCTACTGCCATGGGGACCCCACCCCGCTTGTGGGTGTCCTGATCTATTCATTTGACTCCACATACATGAAGGGATCTCATCTAGTCCTAAGAAAAAAGGAGGTGGTTGTCCTACATGAAGTTATATGGACTCTCATGGAGTGGAGAAGAAAGAAGAGGCAGGTTTGGTGCAACCTGGTATGGTCCGCACCCCCTGCATCCCATAGTCACGCCACTGGGCATCCTTTCCAACATATTAAACAGTTGAAAGTTGGGACATGAGTGACCAAGCAACATCATAGAGTTCAAAGAGACCACAACAGCCTTGAGTCCAACCCCCTTCTGCCATGCAGGAACACACACTCAAAGCATGCCAGCAAATGGCCATCTGGCCTCTGTTTAAAAACCTCCAAAGAAAGGGACTCACCACACTCCTATGCAGCTTATTCCACTGTCAAACAGTTGTTACCATCAAGAAGTTCTTCCTGACGTTTAGGTGAAATCTCTTTTCCTGTGGTTTGAATCCATTGTGCCATGTCCTAGTCTCTTGAGCAGCAGAAAACAAGTTTGCTCCATCAGAGTGTGCTTGAAAGGGTGTCACCAGGCAAAAAAATGACAAAAGTTATTAATGTGGGAAAGCACATAAAAGAACTGAATTTTAGAAAGGTGAGATTTGACTCTCTCCTCTCCTTTACCTCCCATCTTCTCAGCAAATGGCTTCTGCATTTTGAACTCGGTTTGCAGCAATAGAAGAAAACTGACAACAAAGGGGGAGGATGGAAGGACGGTGGGGGATTTTAAAAGCAGCTGAGATACTGGGGCTGCCAAGAGTTAACCCGGGGCTCTTCCTGGGTAACCAGGAGAATAGAGAGTATACTCCTGCCTTATAGTGTACCTACCCAGGAATCATCATTCCTAGAGACTTCTGGGAAATGAAAGTCATGGAAATGTGAAATACTGTGTCCTGACTAGGCAAATATAGTTCTTCCCCCTGCCAAATTATCTAATCATCTTCTGTGGGGCTTTATTTTGTAGCCCCCGAGCTCTTGAGATCGATAGATCGATAGATAAATAGATAGATTTAAAATGTTGCATTATTTCGGACCATTATTTCAAGATGAGTAGGGTATGAGAAAAGGATGTGGCACAGGGTGCAGGATAGAAAACTGAGGCATGAATTTGGAATCTCCACAAGGAACCTGGTTCAATTGTATCTTTTAATCAACAATAATGAGGCACCCTGGTCTCTGTTCCTTTGCCAGGGTGGTGATTTTGTGCAAATCCATTTCCTCCTTTTGTGACTCAGTAATCAGTTTTATCATCCAGGAATCTGGGGGTTTCTTTTCCTGTTCACAAGGCAAGAACTACCTAAACTTGTAAATGGGTGGATGGGAGAGAAGCAGACACTGGTATCTCGATAAGAATACTGAAACAACGATTCCTTTTATGTCAGGTGTGTACAGTCGGCCCCCCACATTTGTGAGTTTGGCTTTCACGGATTTGATCATTTGCAAGTTTCTTCAACCCCCCTTTTCTGGGGGAGCTGTCCCACTCCATGGCTCCAATCCGGCTGCCAAGCCCTTTAAAAAACCAACTTCTGTCCTCCTCTGCTGTCCACTGCCTGGCCTGTGAGATATGGATCACAGCCCAATTTCTCAGCACCACAAACCCTCTCTTGATGCCCTCCACACACCCAAGGAAGGAGTTTGGCAAAAGAAAGAAAGCACAGGGGCGCCATGTGGACCTACCCCTTTACCCTGGATGCCCGTTCTCCCCATCATGCCTCAGCCCTCTTCCCACAGACACTTTGATATTTGTGATTTTTCCACTTTTGCAAGGGTCCTGCACACCTGACCCTACAGAACGTGGAGGGCCAGCGCAGTCCCTTCTTTTCCAGTATATATCTACACCCCATACCCACCAACTGTCCTGATTAGGTCTCTGGCACTGTCCAAGGCGCTGAACCCTACCACCTTTCAGCACCCGGGAGAGCTCCTGTCCTAGGCAAAACCCAGAGCAGATGCTCTGAGTGCCCTGGGAATGGGCGAGGGCAGCCATTTTCCTTTGCCAGCTTCCATTTCTTTCCCAGAATCCCTCTAGACAGCACAATGTCCAGGGAATTCTGGGGGAAGGGCGCCTGCCAGGAATTAGAAATCAACTTTGCTGAGAAAATAACAGTCGTGGGAAAGAAACCAACAGAAATGAACATACGATTGGCAAGAGTAAACTAGCCACGGTTAAGCATGATCTAGCAGTCAAAAAAGCCAATGCAATTCTTTTTTCTGTTCTTGTGTGCCTTTAGGTCATTTCTGACTTATGGCAACTCTAAGGTGGATCTATTATGGGGTTTTCTGGGGGCTGAGAGTGTGTGATGTGTTCAAGGTCACCAATGGATTTCCATGGCTGAGTGGGGAATCAAACCCAGGTCTCCAGAGTTGTAGTCCAATGCTCAAACCACTACAACTTGCTGGCACTCTTAACCTATCCTTACGTTGTTGTTGTTTTTTTCTCCTTCTGGTGCCAAACTTTCTGTTAAATAAATCATGCCCAGGAACACATTGATTTCGTGAATTATCACAAAAGAAAAGTAGAGGAGGGCACTGATTGCAACGTAGGTACCATTGCCTACTCCCGCACATACACACTTGGGAACATATCAGCACTGCGAACTGCCTGGCATTATTCTATCTGCCAATCAATCAGGAAATAGGAATTTTGCAGCTGCTGGTAATAAAATCCCCCCCAGCCCCCTCCCACTCCTGGTATTGATTGGTGGAGATGACTTTTTAGGATTCGGATGATGGAAATATGCACCAGGAGATGAAATCAAATGGAACGGCTAATGCCGCGATCACTGATACGGAGAGGTGCGCCTGACCCTCCTTGGCGGGAGGAGAAATCCTGTTACGATATTTTACATTTGCCCTAAATCCCATTTCGGCTGCATTCGCATCTCTAATTCTCCATCTCTCACTGTTCCACACACACACACACACTCCCATTTCCACTCCTGACTGCACATTCTGGCTACCTTTTCAAACATCATTTTTGAAAACAAAGCCTCAGTGTCCATTTCTTTTTAAGATGAACTGGGAACTTTTTAAAAAAACTCAAGTAATTCAGCAAAAGCGGTGCTCGTCTCTCTTCCGTTTGCAATGGCCGTCATATTCAAGGAAATAGATCTGGGTTATCCTGGTGTATTTCACAGTACCCAGATCCCTGCATTAAGGAGGTGAGAGCAAGGGGGAAAATGTATTTTTATTTTTTGCAGAAAACCTTTTTTCCCCTAATGCCTAGAAAAAGGGGGGGGGGGGAATTATCAAATATCTTCAGTCACAATGACAAAGATGTAAGGTAATGTTTTCACATCTTTTTTTGTTGTTGCTCTTGTGTACCTTCAAGTCGTTTCTGACTTACGGCAATCCTATCACAGGGTTTTCTGGGGCTGAGAGTGTGTGACATGCCCAAGGTCACCCAGTGGTTTCCATGGCTAAGCAGGGAATCTAACCCTAGTCTCCAAGGTTATAGTGTTTACAGCCCCCAAATCACTTCTAAAACTACCATATTTATTGGCATATAGGACACACCGGCATATAAGATGCAACTCATTTTCAAACAACACTTTTTGGGGGAAAAGGTGACTCTTATACATCAGCAAATACAGTATGTAACAGGAAGACTACAGTCAGCTGTCCACTTTTGCTAGTGTTAGGGATGCAGGACCCCCACAAAAGTGGGGGGGGGATCACAAATATTAAAATGTATGCATGTGTCTGTGGGAAGGTGGTCAAGACATGGTGGGGGGAGTGAGCCCCAGGAGTCCAAACTAGATCAGGGAAAGGAGAGGGAAAAGGGGTGGGTTAGGATGGGGGCCCATGTACTTCCGTTCTGTGTGTGTGTGTGAGAGAGAGAGAAATTGAGAGGGACTTTCCTAATGGCCTGCCTAGATTTTCTGCTATAATTGGTGCTATGGTCCTCAAGTCTTTATCCAAGGAAAAAAAAATGCCAAGGTCCTGTGGTCACGCTGCAAATCCCTCTTGAAGTATTTTCAGAGGCACCGATCAATTAAAACTTTAGTTGATTAATCAGGGTACATTCAAAATTACTACTTGGGGGCACATTTTAAATTGGGTCTGATGCGTGACTGTAACCGAGTGCAACGCACACACATTCTTACTTGGAAATACACACTCATGCACATATTTCTGGATATAAACATGCTCTCTTGCATATGTACATATTATACATATATATGAATTGGAACTTGGAAAACTTCTTTTTTGGAATACAGTTCTTGGAATTACAGTTGTAATGTGACTTTACATGAAAAAGGTACTAGCCAGGAACCAGCCAGAATGGTATACAAGAGCCCCTGCCTTTTGACGCCCCGTTATCTGATGACTTGCTCTTTTGATGCTTCCAGTTAAGGACAAGTTCCATTAATTGGATGGGGGTTCTGCTCTTTCATCAGTTCTTCTTGCCTATGGAGGCTTGCTTGCGACAGCTGGCATGCACTCCTTGCAGAGTGAGCTGGGGAGGGGAGGCACAGCCAGCTGAAAGACTTTGCAAGCAGCATGCGTGCCTGAAAGTGATGTCACGCCACTTTGTGCATGCCAGAGTGTGCCACTGTGGCCTGCTGGAGGGGCACAGAGAGGAAGAATCCCCCTGTCCCCTGCCCAGTTTCCCAATTCTGCTGTAGACAGATATTTGCCACCAATCCAACACCCATTCCCTTATCTTGTGGCACTGGGTTCCACAGGAACAGCTCATATCAGCTTCCAGGGCAGAAGCTGGAATGTGTCCAGAGGAGGGTCTGCGGAGAGGCTTAGGGAGCTGGGTATGTTTAGTCTGCAGAAGAGAAGGTGAAGAGGGGACATGATATTTGAAGGGATGTCATGTCAAGGAGGGAGTGGCCTTGTTTTCCATTGCACCTGAGACTAGGACAAGGAGCAATGGATTCAAACTACAGGAAAAGAGATCCCACCTGGACTTCAGGAGGAATTTCCTGATGGTCAGAACTGTTCAGCAGGAATAGGTTGCCTTGGAGGGTGGCGGAGTCTCCTTCTTTGGAGGTTTTTAAGCAAAGGCTGGATGGCCATCTGTTGGGAGTGCTCTTATGTGCGTTCCTCCATGGCAGAATGGAGTTGGACTGGGTGGCCCCTGTGGTTTCTTCCAACTCTATGAAATCAAACAGTTGTGTCACATCATGTGCAAGCAAGCATCCTGTGGCAGTGAGTTCCACAGGAATCCAGATCCCATCAGGGGCAATGTAGTCAAAATGTTGCAGTGTGTCATTTGCAAGCAACAATCTTGTGGCAGTGAGTTCCACAAGAATCAAATTCTATCACCCATTGGGGAAATGAAGTCAAAATGTGGTGCATCAAGTGTGAGTGACCCTTTCTTGATGTAGTGATTTTTGTTATTCACTTTTCCCCTTGGGGTTGGTTAGAAAAAATGTGTCTCACTGCTTCTCCCCTCACCCCCCGATTGTTGTCATGGTTTTCTTATTCTCTCTCTCTCTCTCGGTATGTTTTATTTTAAATAATCCTATTTTTGAACCGACGGATTACGATTGATCCTTCGCTCGTAATGCTGTGGTAATACAGTGTTACGCAGCTAGCGGCTCTTCCCTGCTGAAACACTTAAGGTAGTTTAAACCCATTTGTGCCTGGGAGTGCCGTGAATTGACAAAAAGGCACGCAAAAACACCGGTGCTGAAGTGCACAGAGGAGAGCCTCCACCGATGTGTGTGTGTGTGTGTGTGTGTGTGTGTGTGTGTGTGTGTGTGGACACAACAACCATTTAACTTTGGCCTGCAGGGGACACGAAAGAGGTGAAAACATGACCTTCCTTGGGAAGTACAGGCATACCTCAGTTAACAAACCTGTGAGCAAGAGTGTTCTTTGTACCAAGCTTTTAAAGGTAGCCCAGTGTCCATTTCCTCCTTGTTCTCTGCCCATCTAGATTTTTTTTTTAGCAGCGTTGGAAAGATCTTGTTTTGTCACCAAAAAGAGAGCAAGGAAGTGCCATCATCACTTCCCTAGGGAGCGAATTGCAAAGGTGGGAGCAGCCACCAAAAAGTCTCATCTTGTGCTTCTACTAACTGTGCTTGTATTCCATATTTTTGTGTCAATTTTCTCCCCATTCCACAAAGTTAGGCTGGAGTATCTCTCGTAAGGTTTAATTCCTGGCAGGATGAGCTTGAAGCTGAAATATGCTGGGGCGGGGTTTGGCCCTAACCAGTTTGCCTTTGGCCCGACCACCCCAGGGATGTGGCCCCTGAAAAATTCTATGCAATTGGGACTGCTTCTTGAACAGAAAGAGGTTTCCCACTCTTCATCCTTGATCACTTGGGCCCTCGTTGGACTTGAAATTTGTCTCACAGGGAGAAAGATAGAGCAATTCCCCAACATATATGGGAGCAAGACCGGGAGCGGTTGGCTCCACCGCTGAGTTCCAACTGCTGAATCTGGGTTTGCAGCAAAGCCAGTGGGAAGGGAAGTGGAGGCGAGGGAAGCTGGAGACGTTCTTCAAACTATTTCTTTCCCAAATTGGCCGGAGGGCTCTCCACAGCAAACTCCCTGGACACCGAAACACAACCGTTTCCATCCGGTGATAATTACGAATTAGCGCCAAGCCATGTCTTTATCAGGGTTTCAGGGAGGTTTGGGAAAGGTGAGGCGGTGGGGGGAGGGTGGGTAAGGGAGTTTGTAATGCAAGGCACAAGTCTGGAAGCGATAAATTGCACAGAGACCGTGCGTGATCTCTAGACTCATAAGATTCAAACAGGGCACTTGGGGGTGGGGGAGATGATCAGGGTGGTACAGCAAGATGAAATTAATTACACCTATTTGGAGATGCAGAGTCTTCAAGTGAAGGCTACTTTCTGCCTAGAAGAGAGCGCACATAGCAAGGATAAACAAAATGCAACCTTGGGCTATATGCAGGGCCACATATGGCTGTTTTTGCAGCATTAATCTCCTCCAGCCTATGCTGTCTTTTTCTCTTTCTTTTTTTAAAGATGGCTTGTCTTTCCTGGAAGTCTCCAGGAGCAGTATGCAACCTCTTGAATATTTTACTTCTACCCCTGCAGTGTTGCTCTTGTTCCAAGTCATTTCTGACTTATGGTGACCCTAAGATGAATCTGTCATGGGGGTTTCTAGGCAAGGTTTATTCAGAGAGGGCTTGCCTTTGCTTTCCATTGAGGCGGAGAGATTGCGACTTGCCTGAGGGAGCGGGCTTGTTTTCCGCTGCTCTGGAGACTAGGACAAGGAGCAATGGATTCAAACTACAGGAAAAGAGATTCCACCTAAACCTCAGGAAGAACTTCCTGACGGTCCAAGCTATTCGGCAGTGGAATGTGGTGCCTCAGTGGAGTGTGATGGAATCTCCTTCTTTGGAGGTTTTTAAGCAGAGGCTGTATGGCCATCTGTTGGGAATGCTCTGATGTGTGTTTCTGCATAGCAGGGGGTTGGACTGGATGGCCCCTGGGGTCTCTTCCAACTCTATGATTCTATCACTCAGTGGATTTCCATGGCCAAGTGGGGAATCGAACCCTGGTCTTTGGAAGCTGTAGAATGTCACCAGTTCCATGGACCTTCTTTATTTAGCTCAGCTTCTGGCACTTACAGTATGTTGGGGACAGGTGGACCAAGTGGTGTTGTTTAGATATGCATATATGTAGAACACCAGTGTTTGCTTTCCTAAACAGTAAGAAGAACTTCCTGGTGCTAAGGGCTGTTTAACAGTGGGATGGGCTGCCTTGGGAGTCTTCTTCATTGCTGGTTTTCAAACAGGGTTGGCTGTCCATCTCTCAGAAGCAGTTGTGTAATACCGCACGGGATGGGGTTTGAGTTATTCAGCAGTGGAATAGTCTACCGAGGAAAGTGGTGGAGATTTTTGGATAGAGAGTGGGTAAACAACTGCTCAGGGTGTTCTAACTGGTGTCCCACTGGGTAGGGGTTGGACTGGATGACCCTTGGGTCCCTTCCAACTGCAGGAGAAAACCAAGAGGTGGAATGAAATGGTATCAAATGAATGCCAGGCAGAAGTATTTTACTTTTCAATATTTCCACCAGGTTTGTCTCTGGATCAGATATTAATGTACCGAATCTCCTGTCTCCCACTCTACTTCCTAACACAGCAAGACGATGTCATGCTGGAAACTACCATTTCCTAAGGGGGTGTGGCTTACATGAGGGGTGTGGCTTACGTGAGGGGTGTGGCTCAGTGAAGGGGCGGGGCTTGATCACAGGACCAACAGCGTGCCAGGTGGTGAACTTTTGCAGGTTTCATTGGGACACAGGAAGGGCGTAGTTTCCATGTATGTGGGGTAGTGAATCACCCCTGGCTTTACTCTGAACTTGAAAGGTGCCATCCAAGGTACTGAATCAGATCCTCAAAATAACAGCACCTTGGAGAACTAAAGTTTGGACTAAAGCCCAGATATGGGAACCACTAGATTGAAAGATCTCACTCATATTTAAGAAGCAGATGGAGATATGGGGTGTGGAACCGTAAGGAGGCTTATTTTTTTAAAGAGAGTGTAAAGACAGAACAAACAGAAGTGAAGAAGTGAAATAAAAGGGGATCCTGGAGCTTTAATTCCAAACCCCCCCCCCCCACAGTTAAAGCCTGCATTAACGTTGGCAAGGTTGATAGATCCGTAATTGGTTAATCAGCAGCTCCAAAGGCTGCACTAAGAATATATAGGCTTTTGCCAGATCAATGAGGTTTGCTCTTACGTTCTGCAAAGTGCCTTTTAACTTTTTCTCTCCCCACCTCACATTAAAAAAATAATGGCTGGAACTCAAATACGGGACTTCAGTACAGGGCGTAAGTGGCTTTACGCCGGCAGAAAGAGAACGGAGCACTTTTGCAATGTTTGTATTCACCCAGGGGCTATCGTGGTATTACTGTGTGCGGACATCCATTGCGCAATGGTGTACTGATTGATGTGCCATGGCCCAATGTGCAGTTGGCTCCAAATGTGCGTTAGGATGCTCCCCAGGGTACTTCTGGACACTGTCTAGGAAGTACTGGAGCACAACAGAAGTGTGGCATAGGCCTCAGAAGTGGCCAGTGCATATGACAAGTGCCCAATGCACATAAGAAGTGGCCAGTGTGCATTACAAGTGCTTAACGAACATTATAAATGGCCAGTGTGCATTACATGCAATGCATGTCACAAGTGGCCAGTGTGCCTTAAAACGCCCAGTGCGTGTCAGAAGTGGCCAGTGCGCATTACAAGTGCCCAAGGCACGTGAGAAGTGGCCAATGTTCATTACAAGTGCTCAACACACATAAGAAGTGGCCAGTGCGGCTTACGAGTGCCCAGTGCATGTCACAAGTGGCCAGAGTTCCTTTCCAACTATAGATCATAGATTGTCCTGCTGAATCACATAAGAGAAGTGATCTTCTCTATGCAGAAAAAAAAAGTGCTCGGAGGCACAAGCATGCGCAAGCACACACACTCACACGCAGAGAGAGATGGCCCTCCTCTTATGCCACAAGGAGACTGAAGAAAGTTAAATTGCTCAGACCCAGACCTGGTACGGAAAAGCCTCTTGACATTAATAGCAGAGGCACATCCCCCAATCCTCAATTTACTGCCGCGTTTTGATCTATAAACCCACAGGAAATAGTCTTTCCCCATCCATTTCCACCACCACCCTCTCCCCCACCACGTTAGGCCGACATATTTATCGATCCACAACTCACTGCGTCACTCATGTAATCTGCCAAGGGATTTTTTTTCCTTTTTTGGGGGGGGGGTATGTGTATGTCTCTCCACTTCAGCTCATTGGCTTAGAAAGTGCACCCTCTAATGCCTTCCGCCAGTCCGCCCCAGCTTTGATTCCAAGCTTTGTTCTAATGCTGCCAAGTGGCAATCTGCCTCCTGGCTAAAAACAGCTCCAAGAGAACCTCCACATACTGAAGCAGGGTACCTTTGAATGCCGGAGGCAGCTGATAGGTAACAGGGGATGAGGGAGGGCATTCCCAAAGGCCTAAATATCCCAGAGGAACCCGACCCTGTGTGAGGCAGCAGCTAAAAAAGCCAATGAAGTGTCCATGTCAAGGGAAGTGAAGGTACCACTCTGTTCTGCTTTGGTCAGACCCCACCTGGAATCCTAGGTCCAGTTCTGGGCACCGCAGTTCTGGAAAAATATTGAGAAGCTGGAACGTGGCCAGAGAAGGAGGATCAAAATGGTCAAAAGCCTGGAAACCATGAAGCCCTATGAGGAGCAGCTGAGGGAGCTGGAGATGGTTAGCCTGGAGAAGAGAAGGTTAAGAGGGGACAAGATAGCTACATTTAAATATTTGAAGGGATGCCTGTTTTCTGCTGCTCCAGAGACCAGGACACAGAGCAATAGCTTCACTTCCTTTGACACAGATACTAGACTCCTCTTGATGCATTGGCTTTTTTAGCTGCTGCATCACACAGCTGACTTATGTTCAGCTTGTGATCTATTAAGATTCCTAGATCCCTTTCCACATGTACTGCAGTGTCACTCATCCTATCTCTGTGCATTTCATTTTTTTCTGCCCAACTTGTTAGCTTTGGCCCAGCTCTAATCTGTTAAGATCATTTTGAATTCTAAATTTCACTTGGAATCCTGTGTCCAGTTCTGAGCACCACAGTTGCAGAAGAATATTGATAAGCTGGAATGTGTTCACAGAAGGATGATCAAAATGATCAAATGTGTAGAAACCAACCCTTGTGAGGAGCAACTACAGGAGCTGGGCAGGATAGCCCCGAGTTCAAGGAATTGAGCTTTGAGAGTTCAAAAGCTTTATTCAGGAACATGAAAGCACAAGAGCACACCTTGGCCTTGCTAGGACTAAAGGAATATTGGATTTGCAGTGCTATGTAAACCATTATATTTCAAAATTAGCACGCACTAACGTTCTATTTGATGGTTTACCCAAATATCACCTTTCCCAGGCTTTCTGTTCCCTTTTCCAACTCACCTTTCCAACAGCCCATTTTTGCAGCCGTGCCTGCCTACTGTCTTATCACAAGTCATTACAATAATATTTCCGGGTTCCCAGCTTGCCCAGCCATCATCAGATTCCATCATCCCCTCCTACATAGCAAAGCACACAAGCACTAAAATGAAGTCATCTACCTAAAAACAATGGCAGGGAGAGTCCAGCCGAACTGACATTGGAAATGTTTAACTTGGAGAAGACTGAGAGGTGACATGATAGACATTTTTAAATATCTGAAGTGATAGTGATGTCATGTAGAAGATGGAGCAAGCTTGCTCTCTGCTGCTCCAGAGGCAAAACCCAAAATTTGGAACTAGTCCAAATTATAAAAAAAGAGATCACGCCAAAACATGAGAAAGAACATCTTGACTGTAAAGCAGTTTGACAGTGGAATAGGTTACTTTGGAGGTATTTAAACAGAAGTTGGATGGGCACGTCAAGAGTGCATTAGGTGTGCGTTCCTGTGAGGCGCAGAGTTGGATGAGTTACCCCTTGGCGTTCCTTCGAACTCTATAATTCTTTGATTCTATAACTGGCTTTTTGCCTGAGGGCCCCGAATCTGCAAACGAGAGCCTAGGGCAGAGAAGATACAGTTGGAAGAAACAAGAGAGCCAAGAGGGTTGGACTAGATGGTCTTTGAGGCCCATTCCATATTGAAGATACTATGATTCTATGGCACTTTGGAAAAGAAGATAACAAAATGGAGCAAATGTGTGGAGATGTCTCCTTTCTGTTCCAGCCTCAGGGGCCCAGCCCTGGTTTCCGCAGCTCCGTGCCGGCTAGACAGGGCCTGGTTTCCTTTCCCTGCCCGCAAAGAAAGATTCGTGATGTTCGCTTTGGGAATTTTAAAAGGACCCCACTGTGCCTATCCATCAGTGCTCTCCTTCCCTCTCCCTCCTTCCGCCCTCCCCGGTAGGAGAATGAATGAGCCTGAAAGTCCCAGTATGTTTTTGTGAGCAAATTAATGCTCAGGTCCAACGCTTGGGCACTCTGCACGCCGCATCAGAGACGCGATAATAAACTGTCCCTGGCAGACAACAAGCCCCATCTCATCCACTCCCTGCTGTCTTCCTTGCCCTCCGCTTCTGCTGTGAACATATGCTAATGCCTGGCCTTTCGCTTTGCTCCCCTGCCTGTCCTTTCCCAATTGTTCTTCAACTTCCCAGCCGGCAAAGGGACCGTCGCGGCCCTCCACACGTCGCTACACGACTGATTGAATATCAAACATCTATTTATCTCACTACAGAGCAGAAGATTCATTGATGCTAGGCGAGCGGTTGGGAGGGGTGGAGAGGAGAAGGGGGGGGGCCTGAACAGCGTCTCCCTTCTTCCTTCCCAACCTCTTCCAAAGGCACTGATCTCATCACGACTCTACTGGGGAAGAAAGAACACCCTCTCAACCACAACACGGGCTTTGTGAGCCAGCCGTTCTGGAAAAGCTCCAAAAAGCTTTCAGGCGGTGTCATTGAGGAGGCTTCTGAAATTTATTGTGGCGCTTCTCCGTTGTTGGAAAAGGAGGGCCTTTTTCGAAGTTCTCAGACTGCCGAAAGCGAAGGCAAACTGGGCAGTCGGGAACGGGCAAAGCCAAACGTGCCGGCTCTTCCGTGTGGTTGTGTGTCAGTTGTGTATTTTCAGATGATTCTTTGCAGCAGGAAATGAAGAGCGAAAGCAAACAGAAAGGGTGGAGCAAGGAGAATTTTAGCCTGTGTTAAGAGAAGCATAGTTTCCGAGTCTGGAGAAATAACAGTTCAAATATATTGTGCACTGGCCAGGCTTCATTTGGAGTCCTGCATTTAGTTCTGGATACCTTATTTTAAGAAGGATACAGACCAAGTTGGAGCAGGTTCAGAGAAGGGCTATCACGACTCATAGAATTGTAGGGTTGGAAGAGAGCCCAAGGGCCATCCAGTCCAACCCCATTCTGCCATGAGACGCCATCAAAGCATTCCTGACAGATGGCCATCCAGGCTCTGTTTAAAAACCTCCAAAGGAGAGTCCACTGCACTCCATTGAGGCAGCAGTGGATTCCACTGTTGAACGGTTCTTACCATCATGAATTTCTTCCTCATGTTTAGATGGAATCTCTTGTCCTGGATTTTGGAGACATTGGTCCATGTCCTAGTCCCTGGAGCAGCAGAAAACAAACATCCTCTATATGACCTCTCTTCAAATATTTAAGCATAGCCATCATGTCTCCTCTTAACCTTCTCTTCTCCAGGCTAAACATACCCAGCTTCCAAGCTGCTCCTCAGAGGGCTTCATGGTTTCCAGGTTTTCTACCCTTTTGGTTGCCCTCCTCTTCTGGACATGTTCCAGCTTGTCGATATCTTTCCAGAATTGTGGTGCCCAGAACTGGACACAGAACGCCAGGTGATCTGACCAAAGCAGAACAGAGCGTACTGTCAATTCCCTTGACCTAGACGCGGTACTGCTATTCATGCAGCCCAGAATTGTATTAGCCTTTTTAGCTGCTGTATCACACTGCTGAGTCATGTTCAGCTAGTGGTCTACTAAGACTCCTAAATCCTTTTGATGCATGATGCCTGATGCTATGGATGTGGGGAAACTTATTTGCTGGAGCACAAGGAGTGCATTCTGTTGACAGTGGTGTAGATAGCAACATGGCACATTGCGACTGCATATTGTGGTTGTGTATGGGGAAACAGGGCCCAGTCATTGACATGTGTTGTGTGGTGTTCTGTCCTAGGGGATGGAATACACCTCCAAGTGCAGATTTTACAGATGTTTACCCTAAGCCCGGGGGGTAATGGATAGCAGCCATCACTATATTATCACATAGATTTCAAGGACCTCTTTCCCACGCTGACCCAAAAATTATTTCAACCCATCCACCCTGGTTTACATGGTTGTATACCATACTGTTTCCAAAATCTGTGCAGCTCCATTGAGGTTAGTTGCCAGCGTTTGCACATGAATCCATGAAGCTAGATGGAAGGTCACCTGTTCAGTTTGTCCGTAGTGATTTCCGTGATGTTAGAGAACTGTTTTGTTCTTTTGTCATTGGTTTATGGGTTCGTTAATTGTTTTTAATTTAATTTATATCCTGCTTTCTCCCAAAGTGGCTTACAATGTCACTTCAATTAAAGGCTAAGTTAAGCTTGTTGCTGTGTGCCTTCAAGTTGTTTCTGACTTACGGTGATGCTAAGGAGAACCTACCGTGGGGTTTTCTGGGGCTGAGAGTGTGTGACATTCCCTAGGTGGCTTTTCATGGTCAAGCAAGGAATTGAAAGCTAGTTTCCAGAGTTTGTTACTACACTACACTGTCTGTCGCTGTTGCTTCCATGATCACTTTAGATGACCTAAAACGAAACCCCAGAACTGGGGAAAAGTCTGGGGTTAGCGGGTAATTAAACCTCTCCCTTTTCTTCCCCCATTTGGTGCAAATTTACAATACAACCATTTCTGGATAATCAACCAGAAGTCAATTCCACCCTCCTCTTGCTCCCACCCACCATAATTCAGCTCCCCCCTTGCTGTCTTCTTTCTCTGAGACCCTCTGCGATATGTATTTTTGCAATTTTCTCCTTTATTGATTTTCAATCATAGACGGAGAAAAACAAGACCCAACCGGATCAGTGCCTAACAGCCGGTCAATGTAAAACTAATAGCAGCAATTAGCAACGGGACTGAGGCAGGGCAGTTAATGAGTTGGGTTGGGGTGGGGTGGGGTGGGGTGGGGTGAGTCTGGGGATGAGTCAATTACTGCTGCTATCCCCTCTCCCGACTCCCAGTTCCCTTGTGGCCTGAGAACAATTAGATCGCTGAGCTATGTCGTTCTCTTCCTAGATTTAGAAGTGGGTAGAGCATTGGATGCAACTCCGGAGACCAGCGTTCAAATCCCTGCTCGGCCATGGAAACCCACTGGGTGACCTTGGGTGTGTCACACACTCTCAGCCTCAGAGGAAGCCAGTGGCAACCCCCGTCTGAACAAATCTGGGAAAATACCTAAACTGGTGGGATGATGTGAGATTTATGACTGTCAGCAGTCACTGCTATGTGTGCCTAAATGTGTATGACAAAACCTGTAACTGCTGGCTATTCTGCAGTCTCAGCAACTTTGAAAGAAGGTTGGGGTGCTGCATGCTTTGCTCCAAATAAAACACTTCTGTTTTAACTCTGAGTGAAGTTTGTGGGGTGCAAGTTATCCACGACGTGATAGCTTGCTAAGATGAGCGCCTGTCTTGGGACGGTTTGCTTATAAAGTGTTTTCCTTCATTGAGTCTCTCCATCTGTAATGGGGTTTTCCTCTTTTCCTACTGCCTTCCACCTTCCCAAGCATTACTGCCTTTTCTAGGGAGTCAGGTCTTCTCATGATATGGCCAAAGTACAACAGCCTCAGTTTAGTCATCTTGGCTTCTAGGGAGAGTACTACATGACTTTTCCTTTTTCTTTAAAAAATCGAAATGCACTCTCAAAGGAGTTTAAGAGGATCGCCCCCCTCCAAATTTTGAGCCATTTGCTTTGGTGGGATTCTTCCTTCGTTCCCTAAGCCAAAAAGCAGCAGGACATATCATAAGTATTGCACACTGAGATCCTGGATCAACTACTTAGCTATATACTTAATTAAATAGTGGCTCTAGGCCTGACCGTACCCACCAATCTTGCTTGCTTGCCCATTGATCGATTGATTTATTGATAGACTGCATTTATATATGGGCCTTCTCGTAGAATGGGACCCAAGGTGGCTTCCAGAACAGTTAAAAACCTTGACAATATTTAAAAAAAATTAAAATCAACCATATAAAGCAGTATAGAATTATGATAAAAACATACAAGAGTTTTAAAAAAATAAAAAGAATGTCCCAATAAAAATAAGAAGCTCCCCTGCTCACACGTTAAAAGCCTGCTTGAACAGAAATGTTTTTGCCGGCTAGCAAAAGGAAAGCAAGGAGGGGGCTGGAAAGCAGGAAATAGTTGCAGAGGGTGGGAGCAGCTACCAAGAAGGCCCTGTCTGCCGAGTCCTCACCAAGCAAGGAGCAGGGGGCACTTTTTACAACCGTAGAGATAGCACCATGATTGTGAATATGTAGGGACTGAGAATATGAATCAGTTAAGGATACAATATTCTTGGGTACGCAGCTATAACTGCAATTGTGAATTCTGACCGTAAGGCATTCTTAAATGGAGTTTTGCAACAACCAACCTACAAATCGATACGTCAGATCAATCCATTTTTATTGTTATAGTTGATGGCCAGTTATGTTTTTGCAACGTTACCAATAACAAACTGTTGGGGAGAGGGTTGTATCTAATTGCATCATGTTGTTGCTCTTGTGTGCCTTCAAGTCGTTTCTGAGTTATGATAACCCTAAGGTGAACCTATGGTAGGGTCTTCTGGGGGCTGAGAGAGTGTGCGTAATAAAAATTTTAAAATAGGAAAGGAAAGAACACACTGCTGTTTTATTGGTCCTTTCGCAGTTCCAACCACTATCCAGTCCCACCAGAATTACAACTAAATTGCTGCCTAATAATAATAATAATAATAATAATAATAATAATAATTTTATTTATAGAAGCATGGAGCTGGAAGAGACCCCAAGGGTCATCCAGTCCAAATCCATTCTGCCATGCAGAAATACACCATGAAAGCACTCCCAGCCAATGGCCATCCAATCTCTGTTTAAAAACCTCCCAAAGAAGGAGATTCCACCACACCCCAAGACAGCCTGTTCCACTCTCAAACTGCTCTTACCATCAGGAAGTTCTTCCTAATATTTAGGTGGAACCTCCTCTCCTGAAGTTTGAAGCCATTGCTCCATCTCCTAGTCTCTGGAGCAGTAGAAAACAGGCTTGCTCCTTCCTCCATAGTGTATTAACGTTCTTTGTCCTTTTGAATCCTGACATACCCTCCAATGTTTCAGAGCTGAAAATGGGGACATGTGTGGCCAAGCAAGATCAGGGTTCCCCAAGGCTGAAGGCACGGTACATGAATGATTAAAATACAGCTTAAAACACATCATAGATTAAAATACAAATAAACACATGATGCACAATTGTTGTAAGCAGGACCTTGGAAAGACAGCAGGACTCTACAGGGGCCCTATGGGGGAATTCGGCATAGCAGCTGGAATGTGCTGATGAGTCGTTCTAAGGTCCTGGTTTTGTATTTCTAGGCCTCAGAAATCACTGTTCCCTCCACAAAGAGCCCCATCATCTCCCATGACTAGAAGCCTGAAAAGGGGTAGAAGATTTCTGACCAACCTCATTTTCACGCTTGGTGCTCCAGTGAGACAATTCCCTTTTGCTCTTTGCTTCCCTCAGTCTTTTCCGTAAGGTGTTTTACCAGCCGAGGAGAGCAGCGGAAGCCCAGCTGAAGAGGCTGTTTCCCCTGCCAGCCATGTCCACAGTTCCTATATGATTGATGAGGTTGCTCAACATTTTCAGTTTTTCTTTATTAAAGACAGGTGGGGAGCCTCCAGGGTTGGTTTTGCTTCAATAGGAAGGCCAGTGAAGCAACAGCCCTGGAGGGAGAAAAAAAGAAAAAGTTACTTCCTCATCCTGTCTGCAAGAAGGAAAAAAGATATACATATATATCTGAGAAGGGATGAAATATTCACTGGCTCGGAGACTCGTGACCATAACGCTAATGCCGAACATCCTCAAACAGACTGTGAAAATGAGAAAGGGATTGACAAGACACTAGCAAGGCGACGAGTCTTCAGAGACTGTTTCAGGAGTAAAGGAGGTAGGACAGGGTGGATGAAATATGGCCAGTTGGCCAGATGTGGCCCTAGGCTATTTTTGTGGACCTGTTTCTCCTCCAAAAAAAATTTAAATTTAAAATTTTAGACAAGGGTGGGAAACTTGTCTCCCAACTGGCCATGTTCTTGGACTGCGATTCCCATCCTTCTGTGCCGTCACAATTGGAAAATCTTGCTCTTCTGGATGGAAGTTCTCAGAAATTGAGACAGCCCAGTGGCTGGCTGGGGGGTTCTGGTAGTTGTAGTCAAGAAAAGTAACTTCTCTAAATCCTGTTCACCTAGCTAGTTAGGGTCTCTGGGAGTTACATGTCCAACAACACTGGACAAGCAGAAGTGACTTGCCTCTGGTTTAAGAACATGCAAGATGGGGATAATTTGCATTATTACCCTGGATCCCAATGAGAAACTAGAATTGGAAATCCTTTGTGGCATGGAACGGCTGATCCCGCAGTCCACCTTGGGCAGCAGATTTGGGTTGTCATAAAAAGCAGGAAGTAAACACTGTTGTCATGTGCTGTCAAGTCATTTCTGACTTATGGTGACCCTATCATGGGTTTTCCTGGGGCTGAGAGTGTGTGACACGCCCAGGGTCACCCAGTGAGTTTCCGTGGCTGACTGGGGAACTGAACCTGGTCTCCAAGGTTGTAATCCAGTGCTCAGACCACTATACCAGGAAGCATACTGATGAGGAATACTGGCCTACATTTTTAACACTCACTATTCATAGAGTTATAGAGGTGGAAGAGACCCCAAGGGACATCCAGTCCAACCCCCTTGTGCCATGCAGGAAGGCACCATCAAAGCATTCCCAACAGATGGCCATCCAGCCTCTGCTCAAAAACCTCCCAAGAAGGGGAGACTCCACAACACTCTGAGGCAGTGCATTTCACTGTCAAACTGCCCTTACCCATCAGAGAGTTCTTCCTAATGTTTAGGTGAGATCTCTTTTCCTGAAGTTTGAAGCCATTTCTCCATGCCCTAGTCTCTGGAGCAGCAGAAGACAGGCTTGCTCCATCCGCCCTTCAAATATTTAAACATGGCTATCATGTCGCCTCTCAACTTTCTCTTCTCTGGGTTAAACATCCCCAGCTCCCTAAACCTCTCCTCACAGGGCTTCATGGTTTCCAGGCCTTCTACCCTTTTGGTCACCCTTCTCTGGACACGTTCCAGCTTGTCCATATCCTTCCTGAGCTGTGGTTGCCCAGAACTGGACACAGGATTCTAGGTGGGATCTGACCAAAGCTATTCCCTAGTTTTCATGAAGATCTGACTGCAAACTAAATCTTGGGGGCCGCCACTCTTCACCTGGTTAGCCCCTTTCCTTCCCTTTTTCCCAAAAGCAAACACCCCCCGTGGGATTCTTTGTTTATTTATTTAAGGCTTGGCAAAGCCGCTCATGTTCCTTCTGATCCCAGATCATCCCTTTGACGAGACAATAGCTCCTTTCAGGTTCGGATGCCGCCAACTACGTCGATGCACCACGTTCTGCCAATCCATCATCCGCCGACTCTCTCTCGCTCTCATTCTTTCTCTCGTGACAGTACTTTTAAGCGCTTCTCTCCGCTGTGCAAAGAATTTAATCCCGGCTTTCTTCGGCAGCTAATCCCAAAATTTTAATCACTGTCATCACTGTCCCTCATAAAGAGAGAAAGAAATATGTGGGATGGGGGCACGGAAGAGGGGAGAGAAAGAAGGTATTACCCCAGAACAAGTTTGCCAGGTGTTGGCTTCATCTCCCCCCCAAACAAGCTTTTCATGTCACATTAATGGCTCGTTTAATGAATTAAACAGGAGAGAGATTGACTCGTGCACCTCTTGGAAACTATGTTTCTACAGGAAATTCGTGTGGACATCATCAGAGAATTGCAGTGTTGGAAGGACTCTGAAAAGCAGTAGGTTGGTTCACAATCCTAATCTTTTGAGCTGTGTAGAATCCTAGAATCCAAGTTGGAAGGGATCCCAAAGGCCATCTAGTCCAACCCCCGGCTAGGCAGGAACACACAGGGAAAGCAAGAGGTCCATCCAAGCTCTGTTTAGACCTCCTTTCAAAGAAGCAGAAACCATCACCCTTTATTCCACTGCTGAAGAGCTCTGACAACCATCTTCTTAATATTTACGTGGAATCTCCCCCCCGCCAGATCAAGCACAGCCCTTCTCGGGCCCCTGTTCTGCAAAGGGGGCGATTCCTCACTTGGCAGCGAAGGGCAAGCAATTAATGTGCCTGAAGAACTGCTTCTTCTTGCCCCTGAAACCGTGTGCCCGCGCGGGCCTACGTGTTGCATTAATTTCGTCCCACACTTGGCATGCAGATGGCCCTCATTAAAGAAAAGAAAAGGAAGCAAAGCAAAATTAGTCTGTGTGGCCAAACTTCAGAGCCCACGATCAGCTGTATTATGGCACGTTAATGAACGCTGCGCATTCTCTCCGTTCTGCTAATTAGCTCGATGTCTTGGCATTCCGGCGCTGGAAATTAACACGGGTCATGCATGTGTTCACAAACTTGTTTTTAAAGTGGTTGCGGTGAGGGGGAAAATGAACAGAAAAGGTGTCTGTCTTCTTCCAGGACTCTCTTTAGGCCTGATATTTTCTTTTTTAAAAGGAAAAATAAGAATTCAAATTCCACAGGGAAAGAATGGGCTGACGGAGAGCGGTGCACCGCAACTGAACCTTCAGTGCTGCCAGTTCTTGCACAATCTGTTTTCCCTAATTGCTCGGTTTTAATTCTCAACACCCTCTCACACATACAAACACACACCCACACACACGAGAGGCTCTGAGATTGTCAGAAGGACTATCAAAAATGCCTGAAACTTCATGAAGAAGACAAAGGGACTGGCTGGAACTGCATCTTCTTGCATGGATTTACATCTGTGGGAAATAGAGCTGAATTGTTTTGCAACATCTGCATTCACCTAGGGCCGTGGTTCTTCCCCTTTTCTTTACCAGAGAGCCCCTGCAAATATAATTTGTTTCTGGGGGTCCCCCAAGACTTAAGATTTAAATATTTAAATTTAGATATTCAATTGTTCAATTGAATATTTGTTTAAATTGTCAAGTATTTATTTATTTATTTATTAACGGCTTTTGGAGACTAGCATTCCAGGCCCCACTCAGACACTGGGTGACTTTGGGAAAGTCACACTCTCTCAGCCTCAAAGGAAGGCAAAGGCAAACCCTTCTGAAAAAGTCTCACCAAAAAGAAAACTGTGATAGGTTCACCTTAGGGTGTCCGTAAGACAGAAGTGACTTGAAGGCACACAACAACAAAGAGCAGCTGACAGGGAGAGGTTCTTTCTAGCCACCCTGTCTCTCCCCTTTGAAGACTGACTTCTGGCAGCCCTAAGGCAAGCCCATCATGTGGGTTTTCTTGGCAAGATTTGTGGCCTTTGCCTTTCTCTGAGGCTGAGAGAATGTTGCTTGCCTGAGGTCACCCAATGGAATTTTTGCAAAGTTTAGCCTGGAGAAGAGAGAGTTAAGAGGGGACATGATAGCCATGTTTAAATATTTGAAGGAATGTCATATGGAGGATGGAGCAAACCTGTTTTCTGCTGCTCCAGAGACTAGGACACGGAGCAATCGCTTCATCTAAATGTTAGGAAGAACTTCCTGCGGGTGAGATAAGTTGGTTAGAGGAATCTACTGCTGCCTGGGAGTGTGGTGGAGTCTCCTTCCTTGGAGGCTTTTAAATCGAGGCTGGATGGCCATCTGTCGGGAATGCTTTGACGGCTTATTCCTGTATGGCAGGGGGGTGGACTTTGATGGCCCTTGGGTCTTTTCCAACTTTACAGTCCTATGATTCTGTGATTGTTTTTTAACCTCTCCAGCAAGCCTGCACTCATTCTGCGCTTCCGCTCCTCTGGCTTTCTCCCTAGACGTGCCGGCTATTTGTTTGAATTCCACTTTGGTGTCTCCGGCCGCTGGTTTTTTTTCCCCCCCATTTCTTGTGCGTGTCTCTTTTACAAATCTTACCTCAGGTTGAAAGTTCGTCAGGCATCCATTGTGATTTCTTTATATGCCCTCATTTTTCCTGTTTCATTGGAACGGCTCGAAATTGTGCCTTCAGTATCTCCCGCTTAGGAAACACCATTCTAAAATGAACTCTCTTCTCTCTCTCTCTCTCTCTTTTTTTTTTAGTATTCCTGACCTACAGGATCAGGTCCAGTATTTCCCTAAATTCATTGAAATCAGCTCTCTTAAGGTCTAGAACAGGCATCCGACTATGCTTGGCTTCCCTTTTCTGCCATATAGCAAAGTTCAGGAGAAAAAACGTCAGGCCCCCCTAAGCGTCCCACCACTTCCGCCACATTTAGTAGGTCATCATTCTTGGTTAGGATCAGATCCAAAAAACCTGATCCCCTTGTTGCCTCTTCCACCTTCTGGGCAGTGAAACTGCCTCCAAGGAATTTGTTGGATCTTATATTCTTGGCAGAGTTTGACTTTGACTAATGACAGGGCCGGCTCAGTATACAAATTTACCCATTATAAGAGGTAGGCTTGCCTTTTCCTTGCGACTTTTGTGTTCATAAATAGCCTTAGCATGTGTGCAAAATTGAACTGAGCAGTTTCACAGTGTTCCTGTTCCCCTCGGGGCTGCTGTGACATTACAACATATTGCATATCACAACATGTGTGACGGTTGAGCCTGAAAATTTAACACAACTGTGTCCCGAGTGTGCTTAGATGACTCTTGGTCATAAATCTATTCAGGTTTGTTTTGGGGAAGGATCTTTCCTAAAGAAACCAACCTGAGAAGAGAAAGCTATTGTTTTAAAATCTTTTATTATCAAAAAATACAGAATCCAAATAAGTTTGTGTGAGGTTTGGGGACGGAGGGAAGGGGAGAGAGGAAGGGAAAGTGGATTTTTACCATCAGCACAATGTCAGGGATGAAAAGTTGAGCTGGACGTGAGACCGAGCGAACCGGCGAATGCAAAAGCAGTTTTTTAAAAAAATGAATTCCAAGGAAGAAACAGTTTCTTCTGTCCTCTGCTCTTGCTCTTTGCAAGTTAAGAAATTGAGAGCAGAAAAGAAAAGATAAAGAAGCAAGGAAAGAAATGGGGGGGACAAACTTTCTTTCAAATGTATTTATTTTAATGGCAGTTGTTTCTTATTTCAGATAACTCCTCTTTCCGTTTCCCATAATTCTGAGTTCTTGTTGCTGAGTGCACGTAATGCGCATTATTTGAATTAAGGCTGGAGTTCAGCCTAGGTAGGAGTTTTGTCTTCAAGCGGACTTAGGCGTGTGGGAGATATGCAGATTGTCAGCCTACATTTGGGTGTGTGGTTTGTGTGTTCAGATGCTGTTGGACTCCGCTTCCCATCACCCACGCTGGGGGGATGATGGGGATTAGAGTCCAGTGATGCTAGACTGCTGGATAGGAAGACGCCAACTGCCTGTTGGAAGTGGTGCGTTCAATCCAAGCAAGAACTATATACCTATCCTTTGGAATTGCCCTAGAATGGGACCAAACAACCTTGGTGGGTACAGAGATAAAATTTTCTCCACAGGACCCTGCAGGAGTACCCAGGTGGGCCCAAAACACCCCCAAATACAAGAAACAGAAGTGCCAGAAGTGGTTGGAAGTTTCCTCCTGGTTTTGAAAAATGGAGGCCTGTTCACACTACAGAAATATAATGCCATAATTCCACTATAAACTGCCATGGTTCTGTCCCGTGTAATCCTGGTATCTGTGGTGGAGAGAGGGGCATTGTAGAACCCTTCTCCAAAGAACTCTAGGGCCTCCCCAAACTACAAACTCCAAGATTCCATAGGACGGGACAAAGGTGGTGAAAGTGGGACAATAGCGCTATAATTCTGTAGTCTGAATGGACCCCTACACCTCTTTCCAATGCCAAGTAAATGGAGTGCAAAGTACTTTTTCACTTTGAACTCAGTTTGCAGCAACTGAAGTCAGCTGAGGACAAAGGTGGGAGGAAGGGAGAGGAACTGGGAATTTTAAAAGCAGCTGAAAAAATGGGCAGACAGAGAATTAACTGGGCCTTTCCCTATCAAATTGGGAGAGGTGGAGGGTATGAGGAAGGGAAACCCTATCAGCTAGCCCCTCAAACATGACCCAGGATGAAGTGCTGCTGTGCTGCGAGATCTTATTCCTGCTGTTATGGGCAGCCCCCTTTTCTTTCTCCCCCATGGACCAAACAAGCCCACCTGTGCTGGAGGGCTAGAAAACCCCCTGGATTTGGGGTAACAGAAGGGGCTCCAAGGGAAAGAAAAGGAGAAGAATATTTCAATTTGGCTCGCATCAGGTTCCAGAATATTGCACTGGACCAAAGCTAGCCCTGTTCACCGTATCCTCCATGGGTCACGGTTTGGCAGGAAAAATCCCAACTGATCTGCTGCCTTCCTACTTTCTCAGCTGATTTTAAAGTGTCCCGGTTTCTCTCTCCTCCCTCTGCTTCATCCCCTTGCCTCAGCCTTTATTCTGTTGCTGCAAACTGACTTCAAAGTGCAGAAATAACGTGCATCCTATTGACTCAGCAGGACGGGGAGAAACCTTGCCCTTCCCAGTAGGCCCTGGCGCAAGCAAACTCCTGCAGCCTCTCCTAGCTTGCGTCGTCTTCCTCATGAATAGCTTTTGCCATCCTGACCCCACTCTGAGGTCGCTTGGCCTCACGGGGCCCAGTTTTCATCTGTGAAACGTCAGAGGCGTGGTTTGCTGTCGTCGTGTGCCTTCAAGCTGTTTCCGACTTATGCCGACCCTCAGGTGGGGTTTTCTGGGGCCGAGAGTGTGTGATGAGCCCAAGGTTGCCCAGGGGTTTTCATGACCTGTGGGTGCAGTCCTCCTTTGGAGGTTTTTAAACAGAGGTTGGGTGGCCGTCTATCGGGAATATATTGGTACCTGGCAGGATGGGTTTGGGCTCAGTGGCCCTTGTGATCTCCTCCATCTCTATGGATCGAAGAGCGCCGGCTGTGTACTGAGGCCTGTTGAGCAGCGGGGCTGCTGCAGCGCGTGGGGGGTCCCGATGCCCATTGATCTTGTTGGGCACTGGGCACTGGGCACCTTGCCAGCTCAGCGACGTAGCCATGTAACCGCAGCCCTCTCCTGGGTGCGAACGTCATTCGGCTGTGCAAGTCTCATGCCCACACGCACAAGTCCACTTGCGAGGATGTAATCCTCCAACGGCATCCCTTCCAGGTGTGGTTGTTTTTTATAACCACAGAGTGGGGGAAGGCTTTGCTCTGTGTGCGTGTGCTTGATTTTGCCACATTTTGCCATGCAGCCAAGCTCTGGATGGGTGGGTGCCGCTCGGAAGAGCTGGCTACAAGCAGGCCAGGATGCTGGCAGGCGGGCAGAGACAGCAAGGAACCATCCCTCCCAACATTTCACGCGACCCAGGATAGGGCTGCCCAGGGAGATCCGAGAGGGGTCAGCAGTGGCTCCAAGCCAGAGGAAAAGAGAGTCCACCTAAACATTCCAGGAAGGACTTCCTGAGCTATTCCACAGTGGAATAATACACTGCTGCCTGGAGGCGTGCTGGAGTTATGTCCGTGTGTGTGTGTGTGTATGTGTATATATATATATATGGAGAGAGAGAGAGAGAGAGAGATAAATATATATATATACATACCCAAGAGTCGGTTGGAGCTTTGTGCTCCGACCCTGGAAACCCAGTTCTGATTCTCTGCTCAGCCATGGAAACCTACTGCCCTGGGCATGTCACACACTCCCAGCCCCAGAAAACCTCACAATAGGTAAATCGGAAACTACTTGGGGGCACAGAACAACAGCCGTGTCTTCCAAGACAATCCCACCCACCGTCTACAGTCCTCCCTTGCAAAAGATTTGTCCCTCCCCGTGTCTGCCTTCCAAAGCAGATGAAACAGAACGAAAAGAACAAATCCCATTTCCTTTGCAAGGTATTTGTTTCTCCACCAAAAAACTGAGCATCACTGTGGGTGGGTGGGGAGGACGCTTATTAGACCAAAAAAAGGCAATGTCTGGTTCTATTGCTGTGTCTGAAAATCGGGTCTCATTTTGTCTGTGTGCGTGTTTTAATGTGCAAGGGATGGATGGGTTAGCAAGGTGATGCCATCGAAATGTATGCATCTGCTTGTAAGAATTGCTACCCGGTCTATATACAAAGGATGAAATGAGGGAGAAGGGAAGGGGGACGGGAGGGTCATTTGAAAAACATTTTTTGATCATTGAGAGATTATTGCAGTTTTTTTAAAAAAAAGAGAGAGAGAGAGAGAGAAAGACAGAGGGGGGGAGGAAGAAGAAAGACAGAGAGAAAAAAGAATTTAGGTTTCTAGATTTTTTTAAAAAAGTCAACAGCCGTCCCACCCCCAAAGGAAATTAACACTTAAAATAATAAAACCCATCCATCAAAATCATTCATTTTTTTTCCGGCAAATCCATTAAAAATAATAATAATAATAATAATTCATAATAATTCATAATCACAGTATTATGCCTGCTGGCACTATGTACAGAAATCTAACAAACCGTTCCAAGCGAGTCCCTCGGCTCATGAAGACGGAGCGGAGTTGTGCGTTGCGGTGGCGGCGGTTTTGTTTCGCTTTCTTTGCGGGTCCCTTGCGAGCAAAGACAACGCATTGGGAAGATTGTGGGGGGGGGGTTGGAAAGGCGGGGATTTTGGGGGGGGAGACACCTTTTCCCAGGAAAGGAGTTGTGCTAAGTTTCCCTGAAAGGCCGGACTACCCTTTGGTGAGGTTGAGGGTATTGGTCAGGGGTTTGGCTAAAACTCAAACGATCCCCTCCTTCCGGGCCACATCCCTTCTTTTCTCGGTCAGTGGGAACCGTGCAGTGAAACCCAGCCCTCTCTTACCGTTGAGATCGCAACACCGGCCCTGTCTGCACCCACAGGCATTCTGGAGCACCTCTTGGGCTGCTCTCGCGTTCCAAATACACGCGATCAGAAAGAAGACCCTGCAAACCATAACCAGTCTTCAGACACCCCTTAACTGACCTCCGCCTGGGGCCCTTCCACATCATACGGCTGTAGCACCGTGGTTCCACTTTAACTGCTGCGGTTCCATCCTACGGAATCTGGAATTTGTAGGGTTTTTTTCCCCTCCCCAAACTACAAGTCCCACGATTCCACGAGATGCAACCATGGCAAGCAAAGTAGAGTCATACTACCGTAATTACATGGTGGCGCCAAGTTTCTTTGTTCTCAACTTGTTCCAATGTACATCTTTCCTGATTGGGGCCCCCTCACACTATGCCAGTGGTTCCCAAAGTTTGGCTCTCCAGACGTTTTGGACTTCAGCCCCCAGAATTCCTGACTGTTGGCCCAGCTGGCTGGGGCTTCTGGGAGCTGGAGTGCAAAACATCTGGAGGAGCAAAGGTTAGGTACACTTCAGCATTATAGCACCATGGTTCTGCTTTAATTGCCCTGGGATTCTGGGATTTGTAGCTTAGGGGGGTGTTTAGAATTCTCAGCCAGGGAGAGCTCTACTGACTCTCCAAACTACAACTCCCAGGATACAATAGGATTTTGCTGTGGCAATTAAAGTGGCATCGTAGTGTTGTAACTGTGCAGTGTGGAAGGGCCCCAGGCCTCTCCCAGCCTCCTGCCTTTTCTTCTCTCAACTGGCTGTGGGCCCGATCTGTCCCTCTCTTTTTTTCAAGTCGCGATTATGGCGCGGATGGGGCCTTCCAGTCAAGGCACAAGGAGGACAATATTTCCATCTGCCTCGTGGAAATGTCATCCCCCTCATGCCCCAGTCGGAAGCGGAACGGATTTCCTTCACCCAATCCGGCCGCTGGCTCTTAAGGTAAACCGAGAGGGGACCGGCCAGTAGATGCTACTCAGTTACGCAGATGTAAACAAGTAGCTGATTTTGGATTCCAGCAATGGACAGTGACCCCCACCCACTTCCCTTCCCCAAAGCCAAAGCCCTTCCTGTACAAGCCAGGGGATGCCTCACTTTCCGGGGCTGAGGCCGTCTCCCATGCGCCATGCCTGTTGCGCCTGCGGCTGCAGCAGCAGCTACTGAAGCATCAACATGGTTGAAACGGAAACCGACATTTTAATCGGCGGTGGCAGTGATAGAGCAGGGATGAAGGGGCAGGGCAGGAATAAGCGGGGACGGAGGGAAGTCCCAAATCTTCCACTTAACCAATTCACATCCTGATTTGGATCATGCTTTGTTCTTTTTTCTTTTGCGCTGACGTATTAATTGTTGGGAGCACGGAAATGTGGGTCGAGGGGGCGATTCTCAACCCCACATCTCTAAGGTGGCAACCCGAACTCTTGTAAAACCTGTGGCGAGGCAGTGGCGGAAGAGAAACCCCCGGGAAGCTGAGGGTCTTTTGCAGGCGGCAGTACTCCGCGTTCCCGTTACGTGGTTGCTTGCTTTTGCTCACCTTGTCGAGTCAAATGCAATGATTGTATTGTGCTTGATTCTCCTCCCCCTCCCTCCCCTCCCCAATTCCTTATGAAAAGAACGACGATTTTCGGAAGGTCCCACCCTCCGAGTTCCAGGGGCAGCATCGCCTCTCCGGCCATTGCGTTAAAGTCCAACGTCCTCTCCTTCGGAAGTGACGGACAATCCGCCGCCTGCAGTTCCTCTCCGCAGAAACGGAAGGACCGTTCCTGGTAAGTTGGTATGTTCATTTATCACTGTTACTGGATGGCGGCGTACCAACAGACACAACCAGGCTGGCTCAATTGGGGCAGAGCAGTCTTCTAGTCCTCAGTGAGGCTTTTCCAAAGTGAACACTGTGCTTTGTGCCCCCCGTGCCTTACAGATCTCAGTCCCAACAGCCTGACTGATGGTTTCATTAACTGAGAACGGTGAAGTCGGTCACGGCGTGAACGCGTGATTTTCTTCTCCTCCCAGAAGTTCAAAGTAACCCCATTGAAAGGGAAAACGCACGGAGAGCGGATTGGGATTCCAAATTAAGCACCATGTAGGAGAATACCCCTCTCTTCCCTCCTCAGGGTGGTGTCCTGATTGCAGGAAAGAAGTTCGGAATATAGAACAAAACAGGGGTGGGGGAAGTAGACCTGGAAGGGCAGGGAAACCACAGGGAAAAAATTCACAACTATATTTGGTCTAGAAATCTTTTCAAAAAGTAAAACCCCATTGCAAGGTAAAGAGCGGGGCGGAGACGGATCAGAATTGGTCCGCAAAAGTTTGAGAAGCATGGAATCAGCTCAGCTCCCTGGATGCTTTTTCTTTAAATTCTCTTTTCCTCTCTCTTGCCTTTTCTGGCGCCCAGTTCTTCCGGGGGACCGATTTTTGCCTTTTCTTGCACCAGATGAAAGCTAGGAGGGAAAAGGAAGCCGCTGGCCTGTGTTCCCCCTTTCCTGTAAGCTGTGGTTGAGATCACAGTCCAATAAACATCACCGTAACTAAACCCCCTTCCCACCCCCCAAAAAATCTGGACAATTTTTTTTTCCTTTTAGCCGATCCGGTGAGAAACACTGTCCTCTCTCCCGTTCACTTTCTGTCTCTGTATCTCATTCTCATTTTCCCGAAATGTTCTCTCATGGTTTTGTTCTTGCCGTGGTTGTTTCCACCCCAGCGGCCGGCCAGAAAGAGACGCCAGTTTGCTCTTCCCCGTCCTCACGCTTGGGCTAGGAGGTGAGAATCGTCCAAAAAACGGGAGCCACCACAAAGAAGGCATCTGGGACGGTGAAGCTACAACAGGAGTTATTGCTGGTGAATATTGGCTCTGGGGATTCGTAGAGGGAGTCGTCTGGATTGAGGAGAAAAAAAGGAAAAGAAGGAATTTAAAAAGAGAGTCAGAATCCTCTGGAAAACATACAAAGGTGCCCTCTTCAGCCTTCCACTTTTGGGTTGTTGTGTGTCTTCGAATCGTTTCTGATTTTTGGCTACTCTACGGGGTGATGGGGTTTTCTCCCCCATTTCTTTATTTTTAAAAGAATATATAAAAGAAACATATAAAAACAACAAGAAAAGAATAGAATCATAACAACTGTGCCTTGGCCCCCTTCCCACACACACACGTATACTTTTATATTTGCAATTTCCCCTCTTTTGTAGGAATTCTGGGTGCACGCGGAGGGCTAACTGTACTTAAGCACCTGGTCCAGGGTCTTGGTCTACAGCTTTAGAAAACCAGATGAAGTTTTTAAAGAGGGCCTGGGTTCATCTGTTCTTAACTTTGCCTCTGCCCACCCTCCCCTTTCCACCACGTAACTGATTTCCATCGTGCCGTCTTCTGTTCTGCCGGGTGCCTGGCGGCAGACAAAGCTGCTGCTTCCTCCGGGGGGGGGCTGTGGATCTATGGAAAAGCAGCGGTGGGTGGTAGCTTCCACTTTGGGGCAGTAGTGAATCCGCTCCAGACTTTAATCGGAGCTTTCCAAGATCTCTCCAAGGTGCCAGACCTGTTTGAGCTCCTGCCTGCTTCCTTTAGGGTTCAGAGCAAAACCCAGAGCGGCCTTGCCGCCGTAGCGGGGTTGCGGGCCGGACCACGAGAGCAAAAGGGCAACCTGTTGACAGTCCCAGGGGCTTCGCCGTCTTTGCTGGCTTCGGGCCTAAGCTTCTCTCCCAGACGAAGGAGTTTCCCTTTCAAAACGCAGGAGAGGCATTTTGCGTGGTGGCACCAAGCCAGCGGGTGGAGACACCAAACGCGTTTGCACGGCAGAGGCGCCTCCAGGGATCTGGCGTGCTCAAGGTTGCTCTTTTTCTTAATTTTAATTTTTGTTTCAGGGAGGGGAGAGAGAGGAGCCAGCTTGTGGTCAGCCCGGAGTTCTGAAGGTCAAAGAGCCATCGCTGGGTAGAGAGCCGATAATCCCGTTTCCAAAAGGCCCTAATCAGCCCGGCGCTGCAAAGTGCCTTTGGGGGAATCTGCTAAATTACAAGGAAAGCAGTTTTAGTGCTGTCCCTCCCAGCTCGGCTCCTCTTAAGTTTATTACTGGATTAAGGGTGGTTTTGGCAGGATCACGGCTCTGGCGGAAGAGGTTGGGGGGGGGGAAGAAGGAAGAAAAACTCCACGGCAAAACTCAGTGTGAATCCCCGCCTGTGCCTTTTCCCTACTTCTCTCCACTGCTCTGTTGTCTTGAGTGTAGCAGTACTGGCCAGAGAGACGGCGTTGGGTAGTGGTTTGAGCACTGGACTACGACCCTGGGGACCAGGGTTCAATTCTCCTTGGCCAAACTGGGTGACCTTGGGCTTGGCACACACTCTCAGCCCCCAAAAACTCCTTAATAGGGTTACCATAAGTCAGAAAGGCACACAACATCATCATCATCATCATTATTATTATTATTATTATTACCCACAATAATATTATCATTTAGAGTAGTGTTACCAGCAGTATTACTGCTAGCAACAGGACTGTTAGTGGTAGAATACTGCTACTAGCAACAGTAGTATGATCATTAACACAAATGCTATGTTTGATGCCAACGGTATTGCTAGCGATGTTGGTATCGTTGCTAGAGGATTATTACTGGCAACTGCAGTATCATCACTGGCAAAATAGCATTATTTCTGTTGTCCCATATCTTTTCTAACCGATGACGATGCTGCCGAAGGGTTTTCTCAGCAAGATTTGCTTGAAGGGGTTTGCCGTGGCTTCCATTGAGGCTGAGAGAGTGTGGCTTGCCCGAGGCCAGCCATTGACTTTCCTTGGCCAAGCAGCGATTCAAATCCTGGTCGCCCAAAGTCGTTGCCCAACACTCAGACTGCCGGCTCTCAGAACAGTATTATCACTGGAGCATTAGTGCAAGTTAGTACAACTCACAATATTTATAGCAATAGTATTGTTACGAGGGCATTATTTACAGCTGCCGTTGTATCTCTTCCAGCATCACCAGAATACAGTTACTAGCAATAGTATTGCTGCTGTGGCTTCATTGCCAGCATGATAGCAGTATAAGTAGCAACAGTTGCATTGTTACTTGAGTACTATTACTAGCAGCAATGCGAAATGGGGGAAGGGTGTGGAATTCGCGACCTCCTGGGCTGTTCTGTGTCACCATCAAACGTCTCTTTCAGTGAAGAAGTTCTAATAGTTAAAAAGAAACCTATCCAGAATCTTTTTTTTGTTAAACTAGATTTTGCATTTGTCCGTTAAAAAGTTCTGTTTTCCTTTCAAAGCCGGCTAGAATCACGTCCTTCCCCCCCAAAAAAGGCAGGGGAGACAAAGCAAGAAAAGAAACAAACAAACAAAACTGTTTCTTTTCCTTTTGATGCTGACATTTCTGGCTACTTAAATGCTCCCTGGGAAGAACTGTAGCCAAATACCAATTAGCCATTAACAGGAGGGGGAAAAATTATTAATTTGTGTTTTCCTTTTTCCAACAGCTGCGCCATTGATTCTAAGAAAACACGGGCCCTCTGCAGAGAGCTGGAGGTTGCTGCTGTTTTCCCCGGCTTCGTGGAAGTCAAATGAAATGATTTGCTCTCTTGTTCCGCCGATCAAAACGAAACAGCTGGTGAGAACCCCACGGGTTCCAATCGGCACCAATCTTGATTTCTTTTTTTTTTCTGTTTCCCCCCTTTGAACCCCAGCCTTGAACCAGGCCTAAATTAGCGGAGATCTGAGTGCCCCCGGCTGCCTGCCTCTCAGGTCCAAAACCTGGCATTTCGAAAGAAAAGGTTAAAGTTGGCTGGGAAGTGTGGCAGAGTTGCTATCAAAGCGGTCCTTTAACTCAGCGTTTCTCAACCAGGGTCCATGTGGCCTCCTGGGGCCCCCCAGGATATTCCAAGGGGGCCACAGGTGAAAGTTGCGTAAACGGGGGGCCACGGCACAAGGCTAGGGGCCCCCAGAGGGAAGTGAGAAGTGAAGGAAACAGAGAAGTGACCGAGGAAAGAAAATAGAAACGCTTGTTTCTGGTCATCAAGCCTGAGAGTGACATTGATGGAGACATACTTGAAAGTATAAATGTTTATGTAATTGTATTTTGTATAGATTAAAATAATTATGAATAAAACAGATTCCGTTTACAAGGTCAGAAGGGGGCCAGGGTCGGAAAAAGGTTGAGAAACTCTGCTTTCGCTGATTTCATCTCAAAAAGGGGAAGGAAAGGTTATATTCTTCTACTCTTTCCTTCATTAAATTTTATTGCAGCCGTGGTTAGAAACCAGGGAAGGGGGGCACCCAGGCCACGTGTGGTTCTCAGACTCCATTTTGTCACCCCAGCAAGCACTTTGGGGGAAGCCGTGGTGTAGGGATGGGGGGGCAGAAAAAGAGCTGAATGTTTCTGTGATGATTTCCCCATTCTCCAGCAACATGGAAATAGCGGTAGAGGATGGAGTCGCGTGGCTCAAAAGGTGGGTTTTAGGGGGAGCTGCCAGAGGTCCGTCTCCCATTGCGAGATCTCATCGAGAGATGGCTGAGACGATTTGGTCTGATAAGATGTATCGTAATAATTATTCTGATATGGCTTTTGAGCTGAGAAGCAACATTTATATCATTCTCTTTCATTCAGTAGATCTAGTCTAGTTAGGATCCTGGCCTCTTAAGTCCCCTTTGGCCAGCTCAGCCACGGAAACCCACTGGGCAAGTCATGCTCTCTCAGCCTCAGAGGAACCCCACCCTGAACAAATCTTGCCAAGAAAACCCCATGAAACAGTCACCGTAAGCTGGAAGTAACTTGAAGGCACACAACAACAACAATGGACCTAGTCTGCTCATACTGGAATTTCTGGAGCATTCCCAGCGGAGAGAGTTTGCGCTGCTTACTTGTCGGTCGGACGTAAACCTTCAACTTTAAGCAGGGCTTGTCAACCAGGTTAGGTGGGGTGGCCGCTGAAAGAAACCACAAGCAGAGGGGAGGCAGAGAGAGAGAGCGCGAGATTAGGTTAAAACACATCTTTGCCATTCCAACAAATAATATCTCAATGTTTTAACAAACAATATCTCCTCAGGATTTGCAGAATCAAGCAGCCATTTTCCTTCCAAAACTTTCATATTTTTTTTAGTCCTACAGTTAGCCCCTAACTATCTACGAAGACGAGTAGGTTCCCAACCACCAGAAACTTTAGAAGTAGAGCTGATCCTCCACTTTTGTTAGGGTTCATCATACCCCATTTGGGACAAAAGTGAAATATAGAATTTTGCAGTTGGAAGGGGTTGCAAAGTCCATCTAGTCCAACCCCCCTGCTGTGTAGGAGTACTCCCACCACCCACAGAAGTCTGTTTCCCTGTCAAACAGCTCTTACAGTTTTTTAAAAAAAGTTTTTCCTAATGTTGAGGTAGATTCTTTCTTCTTCTCATTAGAATCCACCGGTTCGTGTTCTAGTCTCTGGAGCAGCAAAAAAAAAAAAAAAAATCAAGTTTGCTCCATCTTCTGCCTGACATCCCTTCAGATATTTAAAGACAGAAGTTGAATGTGGTGGCCCTTGTGGTGTCTCCCAGCTCTACGATTCTATGATCTTACTCCAAACCAGTGTGTTGTAGTAGTTTGTGTTGGACTACAACCCGGGAGTCTAGGGTTCGATTCCCTGCTTGGCCACGGACCCCGCTGGGTGAGGGATTCCATCTAGACGTCAGCGAGAATTTCCCGAAGGTAAGAGTGGCCTGACAGTGGAATACGCTGCCTTGGGGTATGCTGAACTCTCCTTCTTTGGAGGTTTTTAAGCAGAGGCTGGATCAGTGGCGGAGGAGGCACGGCCACTGTCCATGTACGACAGTCATTTTACCCCTCTCGGTCTTTTCTTCCCCAAGCTAAACATTTCCCTGAGTCATTTCTTATAGGGCTTCATGGCTTCCAGGCTTTTGATCACCTTGGCTGCTCTTCTCTGGACGTGTTCGTGTTCCAGCTTGTCAAGATCCTTCTTGAATTGGGGTACCCAGGACTGGACACTGGATTCCAGCTCAGGTCTAACCAAAGCAAACTGGGCCAAGGTCACCCGGTGAACTTCTGTAGCTCAGACGAGACTCTTGGCTTGTATGCCAGCACGGAGAGCCAGTGTAGCATTGTGGTTTGAGCATTGGACCGTGACGCTGGAGACCGGGCTTTGATTCCCTGCTCGGCCATAGAACCCCACTGGGCGACCTTGGGCACGTCACATACCCTCAGTCCCACAGGACCCTACAATAGCATCCCCTTAGCGTCTCCATGAGTTGGAAATGACCCGAAGGCACACAATGCTGACGCTACAACCACACATCAACACAACAGGAAACAGTTGTACATTGACCAAAGTTGTATTTAATGCTGCAGGGCATCACCTTATACCGGTGTACTTAACATAGGAAGTCCATGAGGGTGAAGAGAAATGGACAGGCAAGGGCATTCTCCTGGCATTCCCCCCGCCAGCAAATCTGTGGGGTTCAGGTCTGGAGGACAGACCCACACCCTGATAGCTATTATGTAGCTGCGGAGTTGAGGGGGGAGTAATTGTGCAAACGCTACCTGGTACCTCCTTACACAGCATCAAATATATACATACACACACACACACACACACACCCCTACACGTACACGTATACGTATATATATGGGAGGTTACAGTAGCATAAGTCTCCAAAACAAGATTCATCATTGGGGCCGTATTTGGGGGGTTCTTTGCCAGCAGGATGTCCATCAGACAACATCTCTGCCGACTCCGTGGAAGCATCGGGTTTGCCGTTTGACCCGCCGATGTTCACGGACACTGCTAAGAAGCTTAGAGATCTCCTAGGTGCCCCCGGTCCCTTCCGCCTGAATGGCCGGCCTGGCTTTGCAAACCGCATCTTTGATCAGCCACCGAGACCAATGCCCGGAGTTGTCTGACACCCCAGGCGAGATGCTTTCGAACATCCTCAGACATGTCCGGTCTCCCCCTATGCAAGCCCCACCCCAAATAAAACCCTGCCAAGGCCAATGATATGCTCTCCCCGGGCCTTCTGTCATCCGAGCGGGTGTGAGACCCGTTGTGCGGAGAGACAGGTTGGTTTGCAACACGCAGGCCAAGAGAAAGAGAGAGTAAAAGTCTGTAGTTATTAAAAGAAGGACTGGGTGGGAACACTTCGGGGCGTGAAATTTGCTTGGATTAGGACAGCCAGTTTGAGAAAGGGGAGGGGCAACAACAAAAAAAGTCCAAGGGAAGGAAAATTAGGGTTGGGGGAATGAAGGGGGTAAGATTTGACAAGGTGGATTTTTAGCTTGCTCTGAGACAGATCGGATCTGACAGCACGATTCCAAGCAAACCAGGGGGACATCCTGTCGGAAGAAAAGGATGGCGTTTCCTGTCCGTCCATGGGTCATCCAAAATGAATGTTGAAGCCATGCCCCAATAGCGATTTGTACTTTTGTTTCTCCAGAATTGCAAAATGAAACAGAGCCCCCCCTCCACTCTTCCATCCCTGTCTTCTCCCATCTACTCTGCAACTCCTGCATTGTTTAATGGAAAGGGAAAAAAAACACAATAGGAGGCTGGTTTTTTTTTTCTGATGCCTTGAAAACAGAAGAATGCTTCACCCCACAAAAAGAGCGTTTTCCAAGATCAAATTGACAATGGTTCTCTTGCAGCAGGCACCTTCCAGATGGCAGAGTGCTGGATATTTGAGTACGGCATGTGTTTTTAATCTGCCTTTTAAGTTTTTATCACTTTTCAGTAGAAAAATTTTTAATATTCTGATTATTTTAATACTATTTAAATATTCCCCTTTTCCATATTTTTGATTCTATTGTTCTTTTCAATTGTAAGCCACTTTGACTCCCAATTTTGGGGGAAATTATTACTACTAATAATATTACCAGTTTATCAGAGTAGTAGGAAATTCATAGGCAGGGATGGGGGAAAATGTTCTTTGAAAGGGTTTGCCTTCTATTATGTGTGCCCTTTTCACAATATTTTTATTTATGAAAATGTGGCTTAAGTGGTTTAGGGAGGAAGGAGGAGAGCATTTCAACGGCTTAAATGTGGGCTAAGGCAATTTAAAATAGTTTAAAAGAGTAGGAGTAGTTTCAACAAAGTAAAAGCATCTTGAAGACTCCGCCAAGTTAAAACAAAATGGTGTTTCAAACTGTTTAAAGTTCACCTCCATCCCAGGTATGAAGAAAGTCATAACTTTTTAAATTATTTTTTTAAATGCCCAAGCCAACTGCACAATTGGCTGTTTATCCACATGGGAAATCCAACTCCGCTTGCTTGGTTGAGCAGCTGAAGTTCAGCACCTTGACTGTGCAAGTGAGGTCTGGCAAAGCTTATCCTGATTCAAACACCCTAATTAGAAACACACAAGAAATGGGTGAGAGGAAGCTGAAAGTACAGGAGAAAGACATTTCATACTGGAGAACGGAGAGCCCTCTCTTTCTTTGGAAGCCTTTAAACAGTGCTTGGATGGGCACCTTTCAGGAGTGCTGGTGTTGCCTGTTGCTGCCTGGCAGGGGGTTGGACTAGATGGCCCTTGAGTCCCCTTTCAGCGCTAAGATTCTAAGACTTTAAGACTCCAAAGCCTTTCCAAGCTCTCAGGGCTACCATCCGAGGCAAAGGCAGGCAGCTGTTCCCAGGACATAACAATATGGTTCCCAGCGGCTTGCTGAGATATTGAGACCCAACAATGCGGGGGCTTCTTGTTAATTCCCCCTCTCCCTCCCTTGCTCCACACCCATCATCCACCCCTGGCGAGAGGGGCTGCATTGTTGCTGGGCAAGAGACAATGGGACGGAGATGTCACCTTTCTTTATGGGAACCCACGGGGGGGCTTTCTCAAGGGGGGGTCGGCCCTGCATGGAAAATGGTCTCATTTGCTTAGCCACGCCCCCACCGTTTGCATATCTGTCCAGGGGGTCTTTCTCCCGGCACAAAAAAAGGAACCCCAGGAAATCGGTCTTAAGGAAGAGAAGGGCAAAGACTGGCTGGGAAATTCAATGGCGCTGGATGGTGACTCGCTGGAACTTGCCCCTCTTCTAGATACTCCATTCCTTTCTTCTTTCTTCACCCCCTGCAACTCCCATCAGCCTCTGTTCTGTGGCCTCTGAACATGCCAGAGCTTGGGAAATAATAGGCTTACAACTCCCAGAATCCCACTAGCCAAGGTGGTTGGGGGATTCTGGGAGATGTAGTCCCAAACCATGGATTTCTGGTTGCTTTACTGTCACCAGTCTGCAGTGGGGAGATGGGTCTGCTGATGGTTTTAACCCAAACTTTCAAGGAGCTATCCAAAGGGAGGAGCCCGTTTTCGGGACAAGAGGTCAGCACCACAGATAGCCTTGAAGTTCAGGCTATAACTGGGAGTGGATTGCTCTACTGACACTGAAGAAACCAGCCAGTACATTTGGTTCGGGTTGCTCTGTTACACCTTATTCTAAAAATATATTCCTTCTCTCCTCCAAGTGCTTAAACCTGCTGACACGTCCCTTTCAGGTGGGATTAGTGCTGTTTCAATGGTATGAGGATCAGCACTCACCTCCTGGACGTGGAAAATGAGGGGAGGGTAACAGAGCCACGGTGGGCAACTGCAGCGGGCTTGCGGCCATTTCTCCTCTTATGCCACCCCAGCAGCCCACACGACTTCATTTTAGCATGCCAGAAGTGACACCGCATCCCTTCTGGCTGCTGTTTTGACCAATTTTCAGCCATGTTTTGGTTTTTTGGGGGGGTGGTGGTGGTTTGGTGAGTTCTGGTGGTGCCGGAAGTCAACCTAGTGGGACCTTGGGAGACAGGGCCTTCTCAGTGGCTGCCCCCAGTCTTTAGAACCCCCTTCCGAGAGAGAGGCAAGCCTGGCACCCTCAAGCAGGTAAAAACCTTTTCATTCCAGCAGGCCTTTGAGAACTGATTTTTCGGGGGGAATAGGCCTTGTATAATGAAGCTGGACTTTTATTTGACGGTTCTTTATCTTTTATATTTTAACTGGCTTTAATTTTAATTTTTGTGGAATATTAGGATTGGAAGGGACCACATGGGCCAGCCAAGCCAACCCCCTTCCTAATTTTTTTACGCCATCAATTTTTAATTATGTTTGTTTTCATCCCAAATGGAGGAAAAGATGGTGTACAAATAAAGATCATGATGACGACGACGACAACAAAGAAGATGATGAAGAAATTGACTGCATCTTGTATTGCACTTACAGATTCATAACACAGAGCTACAGATCTATAAGTGCATTCAGTTATAGTACATATTCATATAAATGTCTCCCCCAAAACCCACCTGAAGAGCCAGCAGCTGCTCTGAGCAACAGAGGTCTGTTCTCCCGGTGATCAGGACACAGCAGAATGACATTTTAAGGCTCCTCCTACCAGCAAGGGTTATCAAGGTAGGTTTGAGGGAATCGGATCCACTGCTTGGAGTGGCTGCTGGCTCACAGGGTGGGTTTGAGAGAGTCAGGCCAGGAGAGGATATTTAGTTATGCAGTCATAACTAATATGGCAATGTAGGATCTTGGCAAATACTAATACTAATACAGGTTTCCCCCACTTATCTGGTAGGTTAGGGACTGGTGCGTGGTCAAAGAGTGGAACCCATCAATTGTAGAGAACATGAAGGACTTACAGAAGGAACTAATTGCACATGTGCACTGCTTGTAAAGGGCCATATTTTGGCCACTCTGATACAAAATCTTGACCTCAGATTTCAGGCTCTGGATCTGGGTTTGCGATGACATGCCCTCTGGCAAAAACAGGGACAGCCGCGGCCAAGCAACCTCAGAGTGTGGCGAAGATGTTTGAACCTCTTTTCCTGAAGTTTGAAGCCACTGCTCTGTTTCCTAGTTTCTGAAGCAGCAGAAAACAGGTTTGCTCCATCTGGTCATAGGACATCCAAGTATTTAAACATAGCTACCATGTCATCTCTTAACCTCTTCTTCTCCAGGCTAAACATCTCCAGCTCCCTAGCTGCTCCTCAAAGGGCTTCATGGTTTCCAGGCCTTCTACCATTTTGGTCACCTTCTCCTCACCATGTTCCAGCTCGTCAGCAGAGGATTAATTGTGGCCGTTCCTGCCAAATCGGGATAGTTGGAAGGCATGTCCTGGACCTCCATTTGACTTTTTGAGACCCACTGAAATATTACTCAGATGGAAGGCCCTGCACTCAACAGTCAACCCTTCCCCTTGCCGATTTTGGCCTGGACTTCATCACTGGTGTTCCCACCGAAACCGCCCCAACTCCAAAGTCGCACTCCCAGCCCCGAAAGCCACTGGTTAACCTTGACCTGGAACCGCAGCAAATGCCCGGAAGGTTAATGGAATTCCAATTTGCAAGCTGCCGAAAGAGGTAATGCTGTTTCTTTCATGTCTGCTAAATACAGCTGCCCTCAAAGAAGCGTAATTTCTAATGTTCCACATGACGTGAATTCTAACTGGCTTAGCCATGATGGGTTTTGCTATTTACTCCTGTGTAATCTCTCCCTAACCACATTAATAAGAAAGGGGGGAAGGAAGGGAGAAAGAGCGACAGAGTAGTACATGTAGCTATTTTACAAGTGACATTTTACACAGGCGGAGGGGAGAGAGGAAAAAATGTAATTTAATGTAGATAAAAGGAACAAATTAAGAGGGTTGAAAAACAGATGCATTGGAGCAAGAGAAGAGGGGGGTAAAATATTATGGAAGATAAAGTCTGCCCGTTCATCGCTGGACCAAGAGACGGGGCTCAGTGTCGTAGAGTGCTTCGGGGTCGGAGATTTTTAATTAATAATGTTATTATTATTTTAACATTTCTTCACTGATTGCAAAGGGGGGAGAAAATGGAAGGCGTCTCTCTGGTTCAAGAGGCGCTCTTGACGGCTCGGAGTGGGTTCTGTGATGTGAAGTTTTCCATTCCCAACGCTGACCTTGAAATGGACAACGTGGGGGCCCGATTCTTTGCTCCTGTCTCCCGAGGGTCCCGATGGAAGTAAGTCGGTGCTGATAAAGAGAAGACTGTCGCCCTGCCTCACTAGGCCCTTGCGGGGGGAAGCAAACCCCTTTTTAAAACTATAGAGGAGTTTTGGAGGAAGGAAATCTACATGTTTTTTTTTTGAAAGCAGGGAATTTTTAACCACATTTTTGCCTAGGATTCTCTTGGGAAATGATTATGTGCCCCCAACAGTGCACCGAAATTGGTGGGTGGAACTTTATGCTCCACCCAAGTCGGTATCGCCATTCCATGGCAAATAGACGAATGTGGAATAGGTTTTACACAGAATGGAACTAATATTAACATTATTATAGTATATTACCTAATATTCCATGGGAAACTAATTATATAATATAATATATAACATAATATTAACAAACCAGCGTGGTGTAGTGACTTGAGCGTCAGCATAGGGCTCCGAGAGACCACACTTAAATTCTCGCTCAGCCTTGGAAATCCACTTGGTGACCTTGGGCAAGTCACACTCTCTCAGCCTCAGAGGAAGGCAAAGGCAAACCCCCTCTGGATAAACCTTGCCAAGATAGGTTTGCCTTTGGGTCACTGTAAGTTGGAAACAACTTGAAGGCACACAGCAAAAACAACATTAATTAACAAATGTGTTTCCCACAGAATGGAATTCATATTAATATTGCATATTACAATATTATACTATGCAATATTATATTACCTACTACATGATATGTAAGATAATATTGCAAGATAGCATTATATAATATGATGTAATAGTATATATTATGATAACATATATTAAGATTTTATTATATGATACTTATGATATTATTTGATATTACAACACTATATTTCCCATGGAAAACTAACTAAAAATTAATTAAATAACTGATATGTTTATTAATATCTACAGTGGGGTCTCCGTATATGTGGCCCGTGAATGGTGGAATTTGAAAATGCTTGCATCTCATTCTGTTCAATGGCAGCAACATGCCTATGCATTCTATACCTACGTTACATATTATACTATTAAAACTGGCCCTCTAAATCTGCAGATTCTGTAGCAATAGCAATAGCATGTATACTTCTTTAGTGCTTATCAGCTAAGTATTCTCTAAGCGGTTAGCTAATTGCCCCCAACGAGCTGGGCACTAATTTTACCGACCCGCGGAAGGGCGGAAGGCTGAGTCGGCCTGGAGCCCAGCAAGACTGAACTCTCGACCTTGTGGCTGCAGTACCGGCATTTAGCCCCTGTGCCACCAGGGCTCTCTGTGCCCCCCATTCAACCTACCATGGCTTGAAAATATTTTTTTTAAAATTCCAAAAAATCAAATGTTGATTTTTGCCATTTTAAATAAGAGACGCCATTGTACATAACGGGACTTGAGCACCCACAAATTTTGGTAACCAGCAGATACCAAGGGCTCGCGCTATATAATATGACATAGTAACTGTAACACTGTCCAGAATCTTGTTGGGAACTTATGTCTTCGTAAGTGGACTTAATTTCATGGGAATTAGAATTGCATAGTTCCATACTGCCCGTACCCCAGTAAGGGCTGCTGTTTCATTATGACGCAGGAGAGGAAGCAAACTGGCCGCTGCACGTTGGTACCGTTGTGTTTTCAAGACACCAGCCAGGAAGTGCCAGCGTGCACTGACAGAGCCCAATGCGTGCTGGTACACTTTTCTCGGTATCCCAGTGGGCACCGTCACATTTCACTCACAGCCTTTCTTAGTGCCTCTCCTGTGTATCTAAGTCTAGGTAAAATTACAAAATGCAGATCGTGATATACAGAATTCCAGTGATTAATATTAACTATGTAATATTAATTATGTTTCTCATGGAAGGGAGACGTTGGAGATCCAATATATTGGATACTGGAAATCCAGCATGCCAAAGACAATTAATAAATTAATTTTAATTAATCAATTTTTAAAATTAAAACAGCTTACTCCTGTGTAATCTCTCCCTCACCACTTTAATAAAACAAAGAGAGAAGGAGAGAAAGAGGAGAAACGGGGATTGAGAGTGGAGCAGTATCAGATGTGGCTATTTTCACACATGACATTTTCTTGGGGGGGAACAGAAAATGGTAATTTAATATAGATTTAATATAGATAAAAGGAACAAATTAAGAGGGTTGAGAAACAGATAATTTAGAACAAGAAAAGGGGGGAATGTTAAGAAAGATGAATTCCACTCAATATTCCATTTCAAAATAGCAACTCATTTGAATCAATGGAACTTATTCAACAATTCCCTTACTTTAACTACTATTGAATCATGTGAGCGATGATATTTTTAATCTCACCTAGCAATCAAATCCTCTGGGCTTCATCCCTTAAATCTGGAGGATTTTAAAAAATATATCGGAAAAGGTAAATGTAAATAATCTTCAACAAATTCTCTGCTTTCTGAGCATCGTAAGTCAATTGAGCTTTCAAATAACAAGCCACCTCGTATGAGTGCAGATAATGAGTCGCTGATATTATGGCACAAATAATTAAGTTACTTGTAACATGGCAGGAGTAATGAGTTACTTACAATATAGCACAAGCAATGCGTTATGTACAATATAGTACAAATTACTTATAATGAAATCTGCTTTGCACTAGCTAAGGCCTAATGTTATTAATATGACTGTGATGTAATGGGGGGATACCTTGAATCATAGAATCCTAGAGTTAGAAGAGACCCCAGGGGTCATCCAGTCCAACCTCTTTCAGCCATGCAGGAACGCCCGCTCAAAGCACTCCCCACAGATGTCCCTCCAGCCTCTGTTTAAAAACCTCCAAAGAAGGAGACTCCACCACACTCCATTGAGGCAGCAGATTCCACTGCTGAACTGCTCTTACCATCAGGAAGTTCTTCCTAATGTTTAGACGGAATCTCTTTTCCTAAAGTTTGAAGCCACTGCTCTGTTTCCTAGTCTCTGGAGCAGCAGAAAAAAATGTTTGCTCCATCTTCCATGTGACATCCTTCCAAATATTTAAACATGGCTATCAACAGGGAGAAGTGTAGGGTGCAACACTTGGGTAGAAGAAATGAAGTGCACAGATCTAAGGTGGTGACACCTGGCTTGACCATAGTACGTGTGAGAGGGATCTAGAGTCTTAGCAGACCACAAGCTGAACATGAGTCAGCAGTGTGATGCTGCAGCTACAAAAGCCAATGTGATTCTGGGCTGCATCAATAGAGGTATTGTGTCTAGGTCAAGGGAAGCGATGGTACCACTTTATTCTGCTTTAGTCAGACCCCACTTGGAATCCTGTGTCCAGTTCTGGGCACCAAAGTTCAGGAAGGATATTGACAAGGTGTAACGGGTCCAGAGGAGGGCTACCAAAGTGGTAGAGGGTATGACTTGCCCAAGATCACCCAGTCAGTTGCCATGGCCGAGCAGGGATTCAAACCCTGACCTGCTAGAGTCTTTGCCCAACACTGTAACTATGGGACACCGTGCTGGGTTGCTAGGGCTCGAGTTATAGGGAGGGCAGTGACCCCACCCAACAAGAATGCTTCTCACCAAAAGAAATTCCCCTTCACTTCCCAGATTTCTAAAATCACAATATCTTAACACTTCAGCTGAGTATTTGGAAACACAGTTTTGGGCATCCGTAGAAAAGTGAGGTGGAGTGATGCTGAACTGATGAGCCTCTCCAATCACAGCTTTGCACGCCTGCATTTGTATGCAAAGGTATAAAACCTGTGAGCTCCATTTATGCTTTAGTCTCAGCAACTTCAGACAAAGTGTGCTACGCTGCTTGCGCTGCCACAAATCAACACCGCTGTCTACCTCAGAGGGGAGTTTGCGGCTTGCGGTTATCTAGGGCATGACAGGCAGGCAGTCATTTTGCTGTCACCCCCGTCTTAGAGTGTCACCTGGTTGTCTACACCCCCCCACGCCCCCAGTGATGCCCCCCTTTCGCCTTTTTGAGCACACTGTGATGTTGCTTGGATGCGCATGTTCTCGTTTTCATCTGAGAAATGTTGGATGGTTTGCTTTCCAGAGGCACATCTAGGGTGGGGCAAGCTGGACATGTACCCTGGGTGCCAGTGCTGGGGGGGTGCGCACAAAAAAGCCATGTGTGTAATGGTGGGGCTGGAAGTAGGGGCGCAACTTCCATGCTTGCCCTTGGCGCTGTTAAAGCTAGATACGCCACTGCTGCTTTCCTTCCTTGGAGGTTTGCAAACTGATGTTAAATGGTCGCTTCTCAAGGGCACTTTAGCGGGGATTCCTGCACAGGGGGTTGGACTAGATGGTCCTTAGGGTCCCATCCGACTCTGCGAATCTACGGGGAGGCTGTGATCGCAGCTTCTCATGTGACTCACTGACCTGATTTTATGCGGGCCGTGACCTAATTTCGAAAAGCCTCTGCGAGCGATCAGACCTCTAGCAAAAGTCTTCTGTTCCTTTCAGGGTGGGGAAGAAGAGGGGATGAGAGAAGGGGAGGTGGCGGAGTGGGGAAGATACAAAGAAAAATGGAGAAAGAGAAGGGGAGAGGGAAAAGGGATCACCGTGATGGAAAATGGGGGGTGATGGAAGTAAAGAGGGAAGGTGGCAGACAAGAGAGAAAGAAAAGAAGATGGCAGAGATGAAGGCGGGGGGGAGAGGTAACAAGGGGAGAGAGAAAGGAGGGACAGAGAGCAAAAGGGGGGCGAGAGAGGGAGAAAGGACTGGGGGGAGAGAGAGAGGGAAAGAGGATGCTGGAGGAAGGAAGGAAGGAAGGAAGGAAGGAAGGAAGGAAGGAAGGAAAGAAGGAAAGGGGTGGCAGAGACAGGGAGAGAAAGAAATCGGGCTGTGACCGTCCTTAGCTGGCCAGGGAACGGCTGGTGGAAGAGGAGGAGGACCAGAGGTGGGTTTTTAAAGGGTTGCGCTGCCTGATCGGAACTGCCGAGAGGGAACGCTCCCCCAGAAAAGAAGTGCCTGAGATCTGGGGAGGGGAGGCAAGAACTGGAGAAATTTGCAAATAATCAAATCCATGAATGTCAAACCTGCAGATGTGGAAGGCTCACTGTACAGAGAGAGAATATATTTTCTTGTTTGGAAATTAAGGGGGAAAAAGTAGCTAAAGGGGCTGTTCTCAGGTGTGGGTGAAATGAGGGGGCTATTCCTTCTTACTTACTTAGAGAGATTGGATAAGGAATATTTAATGTGGCCAATTTCCTTCTTGCCAGAGCAGAGTGGAGGGTGAGCCCTGGAGCTACAATAGGAAGGAACAGGCAAGCTTTTTAAGTTGTCACACCAAATCAATTCAGCCTTAGAAATCGTAGCAAGCTGGTGAACCAGAGATTCACACCCAGCCCCTTCCTCTTGCTGAGCTCACTCAAACTGGAGAATTTGCACCCTTGCCTCTGGCCTGGAGACATCCCATGAAAACTGGAGACTCGAGGCCACAGCAACCCAAACCCTAACCTTAATGAAGACTAGTAAGGCATCCAGCTGCTTCCTGACAAAGGCAGAGTTCCCCAACGCCATTCCCCCTCCTTTTTTAGAAAAAAGAAAATCAAGATAAATGAATGCTCTTAAATCAGGGACTTCTTAATGGGTGGTCTGGGAAGCTAATTTCAGGCGTTTGATTATTTTTCCTCGCCGGTAGCCCGGCAGGGCAGAGGACTCAGTGGGAGGCCCGAGTTCAAATCATTTACAACCTAAAACATGGCCTGGGAATGGAATAATCTTGAACTCGTCCCCTCCCTGTACACCATTGCCAGGCAAAACTATGGGTTGCTATGGGTCTCTCTCTATCTCCCCCCCACCTCTCTCTCTCTCTCTCTCAGCGTACCTTCCCTTGGTTTATTTTTATTATTTTTCTTGGAATGTGTGTCCCAGCTGCGTCCTGGAGTTTGCCGCATTCCCCAGTCGCCAATAGAGGTTAAATAGAGTCGTTCTAGCTAATTACACCAGTCCCCGCAATTTGCTCAGGTTCTGACTGACAGGGTAATCAGAACTAGTTAATTGGCTGTGTGGCTTCCAATTTTATTTTATTTTATTTTTAAATGGATGCAGGGGCAGTCGGGGAAGGGGGTGGGCAGAACGGGGGTAGAGTTCTCCCCGTTTAAAAGGAACGAAGGGGGGATTGTATCCTCAAAAGACGCCACAAAGAGGGGTGACTTGAAACAGGGGGGTGATCCTGGGCTCGCAGTTCAGAGGTGTATAATGGTCTAAGTTCCTTTTAAACAGAAATGATGCTACCCTCATTCTGCCCACCCTCTTGCCCAGCGGCCCCTCCATTCACAATGGGACTCAAGGGAGCTTGCGGCAGATTTGGGGGGCCCAGAGAGTTTAGGGAGCAAGGTGCACCCCCCAAAAAAAGACCAGAAGGGGAAGAGGCACCAGGAAAGGAGCAGCCTTGGTGGGGCGGAAGTGAATTAGCAAAGATGAGAAGGAACAGAACAGCCAAGGAGGTCAAGAGAGAAGGGGAGTGCAGATGTGGAACGAAGAGGGTCCATTGTTTTGTGAGAGGGCGAAAGGGGACTGGGGACCGACAGGGATTTTTCCTGCATCCATGGGCCCTTCTATGGAACAAGACTAGAAAACCAGCTCCCAAAACTCCACATTTTCAGGTTTAACTGTCATGGATTTGATTATTTGAGAGTTTCTCCAACCCTTGCTCCCCAGCTCACCTTTCTGGAGGAATCTTCTCTCTCAGCAGCTCCGATTAGGCAACGCAACCCTTTAAAAACCCATCTCCAATGCTTCTCCTCCTCCTCCTCCTCCACCAGCGTCTGCCTGGCCAGCTAAGGACGGATCACAGCCCAGTTTCTCAGTGCCACAAACCCTCTCCTGATGCCCCCCACACACCCAAGGAAAGAGATGGGCAAAAGAGAGGAAGCGTAGGGCCACCGTGCCAACCTAGCCCTTTCCCTGACCAGGTTTGAACCCTGAGTACCCGTTCACCATGCCTCAGCCACCTTCGCACAAACACACACACACCTGTTGAGATTTGTGGTTATTCCACTTTTGCGGGGGTCCTGCACCCTAACTCTAGCAAATGTGGAGGGCTGGCTATACAAAACATGGCTATACAAAACATCCGAGGATGTAAACAAAATTCCTAAGTTTTCTCCTACACGATGAGAAAGGGTGTCTTGCATTATCGTCACAGGTTACGAATGTTTTTCATGGATTTTCTCAGGTCTTTTTTTCTCCCATTCTCCCATTACTGAAAATTTCAATTTGTACGACATGTTGTATACAGTGAAATGTGCCAGCTTGTTGCATGAAATTATGTTTCATGTGAACAACATGCAACGAAAGACAGATTTTAAGTAAAATGTGATATTTTCACAAAAATCAGGTTTGGTTTTTTGTTTTGTTTTTTTGGAAGTCCAGAAATGCAAATAAATAATAGGATAACCCACAAAAACTCTCACAGTCCCACCCAGTGTGGAGGATATGTTTTACATTTAGAATCATAGACCACAGTGGTGGAAGCGGCCGCATAGAGTATCTGGTATGACCTCAGTGCAGGAACTCCTGCTGGACACCCCCCAGCAGCAGGTAGCTGTCCAGCTTATTTTGGAAGACACCTGGAGAAAGAGACCCCCACCCACAATTTTTCCTCTAAGATTCTGTCTCCATATTGCTTACCATCCTAGTTGTTCTTCTCTGAACTTGCTCCAGCTTCTCTACATCCTTCTTAAAATGAGATGCCCAAAACTGAACATAGTACTTCAGATGAGGCCAGACCAGGGCAGACTGTAGTAAGAGTACTACTTACCTTTCTTTTTTGTTGGAAACTGTAGTTCTATTAATGCAGGCTGAAATATTATTTGCCTTCGTTGCTGTAGCATCACGCTGCTGGCTCAGGTTCATCTTATGATCAACAATAACCCCAAGGTCTTTTTTCACTTGTACTACTGCTAAGTCAAGGATCCCCCCACTCTATACTTGTGCATTTGGCTTTTGTGGCAGTGGTGTCTGATGAATTTCATTCTATTAGTTTCAGCCCAGTTTTTTGTTTTTTTTTATCAATGTCCCTTTGAATTCTGTTCTTATCTTCCAGTGTGTTAGCTACCCTTCCCAGTTGAGTGTCATCCACAAATTTGATAAGGATTCTCCTAGAACCCATCATCTAAGGCACTGATAAAAATATTGAAGAGTGTCAGCCCCTGCAGCACTCTGCTCAAGACCTCCGTCCAGCTCAAAGTACAGCCACTGACAACTCTCTGAGCATCATTTTCCAACCAATTGTAGATCCATCTGATAGTGTCTCTATCGATTTTATATTTAATCAGTTTGCTAACCAAACTATTTTGGGAGACCATATCAAATGCTTTGCTGAAATCCAGATAAATGATACCGACAGTATTCCCACCGTCTACTAAAATAGTGGGTCAATCAAGAAAATAAAAGATATAAAGTTAGTACTTACATATATAATAATATTCATGTCCAGGCCGAAATTCGAACCCCAATGAGAAAGGAGTGAAGAGTTGGAACTTTTCGGAGAACTTCAGCGGCCCGTTGGGAGAATCTGGCCGATTACACTCCCAGCGCTTGAAGCCATTCTGCCGATGGTCGCAGGAGTCGTGGCCTTCATAGTTGACCATGTAGAGGATGTACCGCTCCATGCGGTCCATGGGGAAAGGGATCTCGTAGTGCGGGCAATAAATATCCAGGTAGTCGTTGATGCTCACTTCCACGGTGTAGTCACCCTGATGGAACCTACGGTGGGAAACAGAGAGGAAGAGTTAGAAGAAAGAAGAGGCAGGGAAGGATCAAGAGCTACAATGCAACCATTTGATATAAGAAAATGAGAACTCATAGGATCAGCCAGCTTTAGACCTTTGAAAACATCTAGTTCTATTCTCTACTCTAGAGGTTTGACACTGACACACCTCTCCTAAGGGTTTGTTACTGGCAGTGAGGAATTATATCTAAAATAGTCTGGGACTAAAAACTTTATAGGGTTCCACTCCTCATAATTCTGCATAAAGGAAGCACTTTAAAAGGACCATTGGATGTTGCTTTCTGTGGAGGCAGACCACTGCTCCATACCTGGCTTGACCACAGTCCATGTGAAAAGGATCTAGGAGTCTTAGTAGACCACAAGCTGAACATGAGTCAGCAGTGTGATGCAGCAGCTAAAAAAGCCAATGAGATTCTGGTATGCACCAATAGAAGTATAATGTCTAGGTCAAGGGAAGTGATGATACCACTTTATTCTGCTTTGGTGAGACCTCACCTGGATTTCTGTGTCCAGTTCTGGGCACCAACACTGATCTCAAACATTCTTAGACATTTTTGACAACTTTTCTGGAGTCAAATACCATCCATATGTTGTCTTGTACACATTTTCTGTCAAATTACTGAAAATGTTACGCCTTGTGTCCACACTTTCCCCATACCTCAAAGTTCTGGGCCCACTTTATCATGAACTCTTTTACAGGCTCATCTTCCATCTCTGATTTCAAGACATTTGGACACTTTTTTGATTAGATGGTCATCATCCTTACAGAAGTCTAAGTAGAAATCATTGGCTCCAGCTTCTTTAATTAGATCTTGTTTAAATCTCTTTTTAAGCTGCAAATAAGCTGGTAGGATGTGTAGCTCCTGTCATAAGGTATCCACTGGATTGTGTATTAGAATAGTTCGGGTAGCTAGCATAGGCACTGTTAGAGTGAAGTACTGATTTTTGATTCCAACCACCCTGCTTGTGCATTCCAGTGTATCAAATGGTTAATTGCTTTATTGCCCACTGCTACAAGTATCTGGTTGTGGGTGAGAAGATCAGAGCGGAGGAAAATGAAAGGGCCAAAAAGTGTTGTGAGAACTGGAAGGGTTCAGAGATAAGGGGCAGGAAACATGTCCCGGCCTCAAGGATGAAAGAAGGGTAAACAGCTCTGTGTCTGGGAAATGTCTATACGATGCAGAGAGCTGTCAGATTTATGATCCTTTCCCATCACAGCTTTGCGCACCTAAATTTGTATGGCAAGCTCTAAAACCTATAACATGAATGCTTCAGTCTCAGCAACTTTGGACAACGTGTGTTGTGTTGCTTCCTTCGCCACTTCTGAGTGAAGTTTGTGGATTACGAGTTATCCAGAGCACGACAGTGCAAACCCCAAGGCGTATTGCTCCTTTTAAGCGACCCCACACCATGTCTCGTTTGGTGTAAATGCTGGGACATCTTCCCATTCCCAGTTACCACTCATTAGATTCTGCTGAGCTGATATCAGCACTTGCTGGAGAAGCTCCAGAGCAGCCCAACCAGCCTCCTCTCCGACCACATGATTCCCTTAATCTCCCTTCCTCCCATTAACTTTACAAGATTAAAGCGAGCGCCTCTTAAAATTAATAAACTGGCAATGGTAGGCGATTAGTCAAGTACGGGAGGGGGATCGTTCCTCAACATCATCTCAGGTATTGTATTCAGAGACGCACACCAAGCCGAGAGATGGGTTTCCCTTCCTCTTTTTTTGTTGCCTTCCTCCCCCTACCCCTTGCAATTTTCGGACAGATCAACTGAGAGATTAAGGGATTAGCGAAACTAAGGGAAGCAGACACCGGTACCTAGATTCCAAAGAGGCGAGGGCTGCAGTCCATCGGACGCCATCGCTAATTTGCTTTTGGGGAATGCTGCCCAGCCACTCACGCCAGTCTCCAAACAGCTCAAACTTACCTCAGTGTGAGTCTCTGGCCTCAGCATCCCTAAAAAGGTCCAATTTCTTAAAAGACCAGCCTCTCTCCCTCACATATAGTGATGATGGGGGACGCTCCCCCTTTTCTCTGCCCATCCCCTTTCTCCTTCTTTCTCCTCATCTCTCATTCATGCCTTTCTCTTCCCTGTTTATTTCCCTCTGCTGGCTCTTCTCTCTGTCTGCCATTTCCACCCCAGTCCAGGCATTTTCCCTCCCCTGTGTCCCCTTTTCTCTCCCATTCCGTCTCTTTCTCTCCACTCTTCCACTTCTCCACCTCTCTCATTCCTTCTCTCTCTGCTACACTTTCTGCTCCCTTCCTCTCTCGCACGCCTCTTTCCCTTCTCACACCCTTTTTCTCTTGCTGCCATCTCCACCTTCTTTTCTTTCTCTGCCACCCTTTTGCTCTCTCGCTGTACCCTTGGGCCTCCCTGTTTGCGGGTTTCAGTTTCACGGAGTTGATTCTTTCCGTGTGTCATTCGTGCAGGACTGCCGTTATAGCCGGCCCTCCTCATTCGCTAGGGTTAAGGGCGCAGGAGCCCTGCAAAGGAAGATAAATTGCAAATATCAAAATGGACATGTGTCTGTGGAAAGGGGGCCGAGGCGTGGTGGGGAGAACAGGCACCCAGGACCCAAACCAGGTCACGGAAAGAAGAGGGAAAGGTGGTGGGTCAGCGTGGTGGCCCTATACTGTCGGGCATCAGGAGAGGGTTTGTGGTGCTGAAAAACTGGGCTGTGATCCATCTTTGGCTGGCCAGGCAGTGGCTAGTGGAGGAGGAGAAGGACCCGAGGCGGGTTTTAAAGGGCTGCACAGCCTGATCAGAGCTGCCAAAAGGGAAAGTTCCTCTGGAAAGCTGGCACTTGCAGAGGGGAGGACAGGGGTTGGAGAAACTGGCAAATAATCAAATCCGTGAAAGTCAAACCCACAAATGTGGAGGTCCAACTCTATTGGATACCTCCTTGTACAATATCCAAAGAGCCTTGGTTTAACCCCACTCAGGTTCAGGATTCCGGCTATTCATAACCTGCCTGCAGCCATTCCACGGACCAGTTGGACAGGTTCAGTTCTAGGGATTTCATCTTCCTCCCCGCCTGTCAATATCCTCCTCCTCCTCTTCACACACACCCCTATTTAACCCACTCTTCCTTCTTTCCACTCTGCTGGAAGCTGGACCTGACTGTTCCCTTCACAGAGGGAGGTGGGCATATGTCAACTTTTGTTCTCCCTCTTCGCCCCTAAATGTTGCAAAGGAAGCGTGGCAGCTGACAAGATGCCCCATGCCAGTGTTTATTCCCCAAGTTTTCTTCAATCCCCTCCCAAGCAAAGAACAGGAGTTACATATTTTGTGTCGGTCGCTTTTGCAAAGGTAGTGGAGTTTGTAAAAAAAGAAGAGGAACAGAAGAGAAGACTGGCTCCTGAGTTACAATTAGTCCTCTACCTTTACTAGGGTGGAGGGTGCCAGGCCCCTGCAAAAGTTGCAAATTGAAAATTTCAAAAAGCATGTGTGTGGCTCTGTGGGAAGGGGGCCGAGCCATGGTGGGGAGAGCGGGCATCCAGAGTCGAAACCAGGAGATGGAAAGGGAAAAGAGTGAGTTGGCATCACCATGTACTTCTCTCTCAGCCGTCTCCTTCCTTGGTTGTGGGGGGCATCGGGAGAGGGTTTGTGGTGCTGAGAATAACAGACCCATAGAATTGTAGAGCTGGAAGAGACCACAAGGGCCATTGAGTCCAATGCCCGCCATGCACAATCAAACCATTCCCAACAGACATTGGGCAGCAATCCATCCTTAGCTGGCAAGGCAGTAGCTGGTGGAGGAGGACCAGAGTTGGGTTTTTAAAAGGCTGCATGGCCTGATCGGAGCGATCAAGAGGAAAGGTTCCCACAAAAAAGAAGTGCTTAAAGTTAGGGGGCAAAGTTTGGAGAAACTCACAAATAATCAACTTCATGAAAGTGACAAGTCACCACACCACGCTGGCTCTCTTTTGACCTGCCACAGCACCGTAACATGTATATGTCTCTGTCCACAGTGATGGTGATGATGACCATTTTTTGTTGTCGTCGTTGTTACCATCATCACCATCATTTGAGTCTCATCATTTTCACAATACTGGGGCTCAAGTTGTCTTACAAATGATTAAAATCAATTATCAGGCCCACGCTAATGCTACAGCAATGTGTGCCATTTAAAAACCTATTAAATAATCTATAGAGCTAAAAGTATTTAAAATTCATTAAAAGACGGAGCATTAAAAAATCAACCAAAGAGCACACTGTTAAAAATCCATTGCATTCCGTTCAAGAGCCCATCTCTGCCTATATCTTTTTATCTGCACTTTTCCAGCACATGCATTTTATCAGATGCAGGCACCGCAGTTTGGTATTGTAAATATGCATCGAATCTGTGTCTGGTCCGGGCAATGTGGATGAAGGAAAACTGCGCATGAAACAGGGCAAATTCTGTCTCATGCGCTGCCTGCTCTCACCTAGGGAGCATTTTTGTATCACCTCATTCAAACTCTTGCATGCCCCCAAATCCTTGCACCAAAAATGGTGCCAGGGAATCACTCCAAGAATAGGAAATCCCCACTCCTGGAGGCTTGTCATGTACTGGATAACCCACACTCCATAAAACTCACTCTGAGGTAGACAATAGTTTTATTTTGATAGATAAGCATGAGCAACACAGCACACTTCCACTGAAGTTGCAGAGACTAAAGAATACACACGGCTTGCAGCTTATGTAGGTTAACATTACTATTAAGGCATGCAAAGGCATGACCGGTGAGAGCCATAAATCCATACACAACACCACCTCCCCAACACGTTCCCAGGCCAGCCCCTGCCACCTTTCCCTGATCCCATCCTTGACCAGGGTGACCCAATTGTGTATTTCCTGCTCTTATCTTAAAAGCACTGGGTTCTCAAAACAGCATACCTCTCTGACGCAAACTTTCATTTCCACTCTGCCTGCTCTTCCCTCTCCCACCATCCAGGACGCATTGTTGTATACACATCCAGCAGACTATACCCATTTCTATATGACGGAGGCGAGCAACCTGACAAGGCTTCAAGTAATGTCAAGGAGGTGGCACCTGCCTCTAAACACCCACCTAAAAAGGATGTAAATCAACCCCAAACAGCTAGAACTGGAAACTGGAAGTCATTTTTTTTGCTGTGGTTTTGGCCATGGAGAAACTAAAGGTGTGTCCCCATGCCATTCAAAGTTGCCCCGCAAAGACAATCCACTGGATCACGTCATTTGTCCATCTCTCATGTATTCCTCTCCTCTCTGGAGGTCTGGAAAGCAAGCTTTATGAGTTAAAACTAAAGGAGCTAGGAATGTTTAGCTTGGAGAATAGAAGACAGAGAAGTGGCATGGTGGCCATTTTCAAATATCTGAAGGGAAGTCATGTAGAAGTCGGAGCAAGCTTGCTTTCTGCTGCTGCCGGGATGAGAACACAAAGCAATGGATTCAAGTGCTAAGCAAAGTTTTAACACCTAAACATTAGAAAGAAACCACTAAACCATGCAGATAGGGCAAATCAAAAAGTTCTAGCTCCTATGATGAGTGCTGTATGGCTCAGAAGTCTGCACAGTTGCCTCCCAAGTTTTCTCAGCTTTATCGTTCCTTCACCCCATGCATGTGCGGAGAGGGTACTCCAGAACTCCAGGGTGGTTGGGCTTTTTGAACCCCCTGCCTTCCCTCCACAAGAGTAGAAATGCATTACCTCTCGCCATACATACATGCATACATGCATAAGCCCGGCTAAGAGATCTATAACTCTCCGTGAGCCATTTCTCTGCCCAGCGGCGGACGCGTCTGCATCTCCATTTAAATGGAGCTGGCGGTAGCACTGAGCGTCCCACTGTGCCAAGAAGTGGCAATTGAGCACAACAGGGCGGGCCGGTTTCTCCCGGATCCTCGGCCTGCCGACGAGACGAGTGCGCACTGCTGTGTGTGTAATGCAACCGCCGCAGGGGAAGGACGGTCTGTGTGCGCAGGAGAGAGATTGACTCTGGAAGGGAGCTGGGAAAAGTTCCCTCGGGAGGGTTTGAATCCAGCCGCTACGGACCCTCCAAATTTTCATAGACAAAAACTGGGATGTGCTTGGCCAAACAACATCAGAGTGAGGCCAAAGGGGCAAAAGCTAGAAATGAGGAAGAGCCCAGTAAGCGAGGAGAGACTGCAGGAGTTTGCTTTTGCCTGAGTCTATAGCTGAATATGAAGAAAGCAACAACAATGGGCACAAACAGTTTATGTAAACTTAAAATAGATGATGAAAGCACTGAAATAGTACAAGATTTTCTGTACCTTGGCTCAGTCATTAATCAGAATGGAGGCTGCAGTCAAAAAATCAGAAGAAGGCTAGCACTTGGAAAGGCAGCTATGAAGAAACTAGACAAGATCCTGAAGTGTAAAGATGCATCACTGAACGCTAGAGTTTGGACTGTCCGGGCCATCGTATTTCCCGTTTCTATGTGTGGTTGTGAAAATTGGACAATGAAGAGCACTGATAAGGAAGAAAATCAACTCCTTTGAAACGTGGTGCTAGAGAAGAGTTCTGCAAATTCCCTGGATTGCTAAAAAGGCCAATGAATGGATCTGAGAGCAAATCAAGCCTGAACTCTTCTTAGAAGCCAAACTGACCAAACTGAGGCAGTCGTACTTTGTCCGTATCATGAGAAGCCCTGACTCCCTAGAGAAAGACAATAACACTTAAGGTAGAAGGCAGGAGGAAAAGAGGAACAGCACCTTACAGATGGACAGACTCTGCAAGGTCTCCCATTCATAGGGCTGCCACAAGTCAAGATCAACTCGATGGCAATTATCAAGGGCAAGATTCTGTCCCATCTCTTCTCGGCTTCTGCTGAGTTGACTGAGTATAGTACAGAATACTTTTGCACTTTGCAGCAATTGAAGTAAGCTGAGGAGATAAAGTGAGAGGAAGAGACAGAATATTTTAAATCAGGAGAGTGGGAGGGTATGCTGTAGGGAACAGCCAGCACAGAAACTGTGAGGCTACAGCATGGTGCCGTGATCAGAGGCAGCATGGCATAGGGGTTACACTGATGGGATTTGAGAGATCCAAGTTCTAATTGTCATTCTGTCCATTAAGTTTCCTTGGTCTCTCTCTCTCGCTCTCGCTCTCTCTCTTTCTCCTTCCCTCAGTCTCAATCTTGCAGCCTGGCCCACTCCACAGGGTTGTTGTGAGGATCCCATAGGAGAGAGGAAGAGACCCATTTGTGCTGCCTTTAACGCATTGCAAAAAGGCAGGGCACAAATGTAACAAATAAAATGCATGCTCTTGTATATCGGTGAAACACTTTACCAAAAAAAAGTTATTAATGAGGAAGAACCCACAAGTGAGGAGGGGCTGCAGCTCGTCTGTGATGATGAAGTTGGGCACTGGAATGAACAACCAACTGTGCACTTAATGGGAACTTCTGTCTGTGTTAGTCACCCGTGGGACTGAATCCCAAGTCTGCAAGCGGAATTTCTACCCTATCTCCCAATGCCCCGCACAACCAAGAAAGGAAATGGGTGACAGAGAGGAAGTATAGGGCTGCCACGCCGACCCACCCCCATTCCCTCTCCTTTCCCTGGCCTGGTTGGGACCCTGGGTGCCCCCTCTCCCCACCGTGTCTCGGCCCGTTCCCACAAACACACACACATACACACTTTGATATTTGTGGTTTTCCCAATTTGCATAGGTCCTGCACCCCTAGCCCTGGACAATTTGGAGGGCCAACTGTAGAAACAAACGGAAGCCGCCAGCGTCTCCCCTCCTTCTGGGCGCCCTCTCCGCTCAGCACTCCTCACTTCTGCCATCTAATGACATCATTACTCAAGGCTGCCGGAGTGCGCTTCAACATTTATCTCCCTCTAGGGGGAACGGTGGGCTCGGTATGTCTCCTTCAGACTCGTGCCTCGCCATTAGGATAGCACTCATCAGCTCTCAAAAGGTCTCAGAGCGCCGGGAAGAGCCGCCGAAGAAAGTGGTACACTCCCCCAACCGCAGCTTGAATATTAAAGAGAGTACGGCATGAGGCAAGAACATGTGGGGCTACATGCTGTTCCATGCACCTGAGAGAGAGAGCAGAAGGTGAGGGGAATGATCCCCTCTGCTTGCACTTTCCACTTTGACAGAATGTTTTGTCCAAATGCACACACATGCAACAGCAGGCTGCTTTAATTTTGGCGCTTGGAAATGACGCGTGAGAGGAAACAGCATTAATTAGGTGCCCAAGAGCATAGACTCCTAGAGCTGGAGGAGACCCCAAGGGCCATCCAGTCCAACCCCATTCTGCTATGTAGGAAGATATAAGCAAAGCCCTCCCAACAGATGGCCCATCCAGCCTGTGTGTTTAGAAACCTCCAAAGAAGGAGACTCCACCACACTCCCAGGCAGCAGCTCATGCCACTGTCAAACTGCTATTACCATCAGGAAGTTCTTCCTAAGGTTTAGGTAGAATCTCTTCCTCTGAAATTTGAAGCCATTGCTCCACAACCTAGTCTCTGGAGCAGCAGAAAACAGGCTTGCTCCATCCTCTATATGACATCTCTTCAAATATTTAAACCCAGCTATCATGTCTCCCCTTAACCTTCTCTTCTCGAATCTAAACACCCCCATCTCCCTAAGCCGCTCCTTAGAGGGCTTCATGGTTTCCAGGCCTTTTACCATTTTGGTTGCTCTCCTCTCGATACGTTCCATCTTACCAATCTCCGTCTGGAATGGTAGTGACCAGAAAAGAATTCCAGGTGGGGTCTGATCAAAGCAGAATAGAGATTCTACATCATGGTCTACCTTTCATATCTTTATGAATCAGTAGCTATGTGGCAGAAATGCAATGAAATCCCATATGTAAGTATTAACTTCACAGCAGCTCCTAAGTGAATATTGATGTTGCAAAACTGTTTGGTTCTATTTCCCACCTATGCAAGTCCACTTTGTTACATGCCTTCAAGTCAGGTTCCAGCTAATGGTGAGCCTAGGGCGAACCTATCACGGGGTTCCCTTGGCCAGATTTGTTCAGAGGGTGTGTCCCTTTGCCCACTTCTGCGGCTGAGAGAGTGGGACTTGCCCAAGGTCACCCACTGGTTTCCATGGCCAGGCAGTGATCTGAGCCCAGGTCTCCACAGGCCTAGTACAAAACACTAAACCACCCCACCAGGCTGGCTCCTATGTGTCCCGTGCTGAATTTCAGCTATTGTAGCATTCCTTTTGGGAAAATAATGAAGAGTGGAAAATGAGACGGAGAGAAAGAAAGACAAGGAGGGACTCTGGGGTCCCTGGACCCCAGTTTAAGAAGCACTGGTCTAGAAGATTCAAAATGTTTTTATTTGCATCTGCAAGGCATGGATCATAAGAATTTTAAAATACTATTTTTAGAGGGTTGGGGTGTAATAAGAAGAGAGCCCTCTTCACCCCCATGTGTTGCTCATAGGTTTCCAGAGGCATCTGTAGCTGTTCATCAGCGGAAACAGGACACTGGGCTTTAATGGAATTGGGTTGCTCCAATGTGGGTCTCTTTGGGATCTTACAGTACCCAAGAAGGGAATCCCTGTGGTCAGATGCAGTCTAGATGGCTAAAAAATCAACTGAGAAAGCTAAGCAAAACCTCCACATCTACCTATCCATATCAGCTGGCTGTGGCTTACATGTCTATCTGTCTATGGACTACATTTAAACTCCAACTTGCCTCCGGTGAGTTCAGAGGGGTATACACAGCTCTCTGCCTCCCCATGTGTCCTCACAACAACCCTGCGAAGTAGGTCAGACTAAGAGAGTAACTAGTGTGAGGTGAGCCACATAACGTTTTGGGGACTAGAACCATTTTATTATCTATTATTTAATCTACCAGATGCGCTTCTATCCAACTTGCCCCACCTATCCAAACCACAAGTGTTCTCTTCTTCTTTACTTTATTCTCACAACAACCCTGTGCGGTAGGTCAGGCTGAAAGAGACTGACTGCTCCAAGCTCCCCCATGGCTGATTTGGGGATCCTGACCTGAAATCCTAGCTCGACACTATACCACACTCCCTCTCTAACCGCTACACCACACTGCAAGAGAGTGGGCTTCCCAGAAGGCAGTTGGTTGGCCACAGTGTAAAGCCAGATCCTGGTCTAGACAGGCCCGTAGTCTGAAGTCGTGGGGCTCTGCGTTCTTACAAAGCAGCAAAATCATCTAAAAGCCATTAAGCAAATGTGCACAATTGCTTTTAATTAAATTAATTTGCTTAATGAAATTAAAGCGAATCTTGCATGATTTCCCTTGCTTTGCATAGTTGATACAGCCGCCTCTGCTCATTTTTTGCACAAGGCATGGGCCTTCGGCAAGCTACAAAGAGAAAAATAAAGAGGATACTATCTATTCACTGTTGTGTGCCTTCAAGTTGTTTCCAACTTATGGTGATCCTATCATGGGGCTTTCTTGGCAAGATTTGTTCAGCAGGGGTTTGCCTTTGCCTTCCTCTGAGGCTGGGAGAGTGTGAATTGCCCAGTGGGCTTCAATAGCCAAGTGGGAATTCGAACTTTAGTCCCCAGAGTCTCAGTCCAGTGCTCAAACCACTACAACCACACACTGGCTCCCTTTACTGACCCCCGTAAAACCTTTTCAACTTTTCCCTTTTCTCACTGTCTAGCCAGTCACAAGGACGAGCAACTTGCATTTTTAAATAAAAATAAACATATCCCATTTTTAGGTATTCTTAGGTATGTAATATCCTGTAATACCCTGATTCTGTGTTATTCCAGAATCCAGATTCCTACGAAAGTACAGGCCAGCTCCGAGTTCAGAGAATCAGCTCAGAGGCTTTATTCAGAACAATGCAGAAACATCAGCACAACTTGGCAACTGCCAAGACTAAGGAACCGTTGGATTTGCAGCACTATATACGAGATTACACTTCAAAATTAGCACATACTGTGATTCCATTTGTTAACAAATCAAAATAACCCATTTCCTGGGCTTTGTGGGCCCCTCACCATTTTTTACCCAGCCTGCCGACAGAATGACCTTGCAGCCATGTCCGCACACTCCGGGGTTCCGAACTCATCCATTTCCACCTCCCATCATCCCTACCTCACCTACCAAGCAAAGCATCTACATACAGCAAAAGCTGTTGCCTAAACCAGGCAGGGAAAGCGCAGCCAGTCTCATGCGCTCCCAGATGGGACACGGAACATTTAATCTAATTTCTAGATGGAAAGTGGCTGCAGAGCAGAGTGGAAGGTAAGCCCTGGCGCTGAGAGAGAAGGAGGGAGCCAGTAAGCAGATACAGAAACCCTTGGGAGAGCTTTTGCAAGTTACCACAACAAATCCATTGTACTTTGCAGATGGTTCCAAGATGCTGCTCTGCTAAAAGAGTCAGAGACAGACAGCCTTTTCCTCCTGCCTGTAGCTGAGCCCCCAAAACTGGAGAATTTGCTCCCTTGTCTCCTGGCTGGAGAGTACTCAAGAAAGCTGGTGATTCCAGACCAGGCCCTAAGATCTGGCAATCCCACATTTATCTCCATGCTAAGCTACAACAGTATTCTGGCCTTTTTCTGCAGACATCCTGGTTTGAATTTCTGAAGGAGACTTTAAGAGCCTCTCTGCTTCATTACTTGTTTCATAAGCACTCCAATCACATAGGGAAATAAACTAATTAATGCGAAGGTCTCCCTTCCCCCATTTTTTTCTTTTTTTTGGTGGGGTGGTCTTTGTGTGTTTGCGTGTGTCTCTCTCCCTTTCCCTCTTTCTCGGTGTGTCTCCTGCCCTCCCTGTTCCCTAATCCGTCGTGCCAACCCTGCCCCCGGCAAGGTAACTTTTGAAAATGTGAAATGAATACCTCCCGCCCACCCACCTTTCCACATGCACAAAACAGAAAAAAAAAATCTCCATTCGTAGAAGCAAATGTTTCTATTATCATCAATGCAAATCGTATGGCGGCGAACACAACAAAAACAGACTTGCCTTTTTCCCTGGAAAGAATTAATTGATTTGTCCAACTGATGCAGGGAGATAGATAGGCAGACAGATAGACAGACAGTGGTAGTGAAGTGAAAACGGATGGATGAAAGACAGACAGACAAAAACACAGACACAGGTACACAAACACACACATAGATGGAGGATACAGATGAACTGACAGACAGATAGTACTGAAGACAGACAGACAGACAGACAGACAGACAGACACAGATGGAGGATACAGATGGACGGACAGACAGTAGTAGGTTTCAAGTGAAGATAGATGGATGGACGGATGGACGGACGGACGGATGACGGAGAGAGAGAGAGATGGATGGATGGACGGACAGACAGACAGACAGGGAGGAAAATGAGATAGCCATAAACATTTTTTTAAAAATTAAATCTCCATGCATCTCGGAGGACTCTGTACAACGGAAAATAATTAAAGGTTTGAAAACGACACGACACCGAATCAAGGACACGATCCCCAGAACCAAGGCCCTGGCCAACCGTCTGGGGCTTCTCCTTTGGAGGAGCCCCTCTCAAAAATACATCATTGATGGAAAAAACCCCAAGAATATAGTGATAGCACAGCATACTTTTGAAACAGTCCTGTTGCTTATCAACCCTGGAAACCTGACTGCAGAGAAACAGCTGCTGGAAAGGACAGCCGGGGCCATGCTGGAAACAGGAGACCTGGGGCCAAGTAATATCAGGGCACATTCAAGATGGCCAAAGTTATTAGTGAGGAAGATCAGACAAGCTACAAGAGGCTGCAGCTGTTTGCTTTGCCCAGAGACTCCAGGGAAGGACAAGCATATGCCCCTGCATTTCCCTCCACCGAGTTAACGACTTTGGCACTTTGAACTCATCTTGAAGCAACTGAAGTACGCCGAGGACGAAGGGGGAAAGTGAGAGGTGGTAAGAAAAACCTGGACGTTTGAAAAGCAGCTGAAAAAGTGGGGTGGCAAAGGATTAATTGAGACTGTCCCTGCCGGATCCAGACAATTGGAGGGTATGATATTATATAAAACTAGTGTATATACACAGCGTTGCCCGGGGTTGTATTTTCTCATAGGTAATACTTGTTAGAAGAATTGGAGATCCTGTGTCTCTAATTGCCCAAATGGTCTTGTCTGGTACCTGTAAACTTTCCCCCATATTTCCCAATCCAATCTGTATTCAGAGTTGTTAACATAGAGAGGTCGGGTTCCTAAGGGCATACACTGCCCTCCTCCTTGCTGCTAGGCCACATCTCCACAGCAACTGGGGTATTCAAGACAGACCCAGTTGACTGAGGCCCAGGAGCTCTCTGGCTGAGAAGTCTAAAGGCCCCTCCCTAAACTGCAAACCCCAGGATTCCATCTTCTTTTTAGGCAGCCAATCATATGAGGTCTTTGCCCTGACACAAACAAACTTTGACTTTTATATATTAGATGATGTCATGTCTAAGAAGAGGCACAGAGAGGCAGATGAGAAGAGAGCCGGAGAGCTCTCCGTAACTGCACACGCTTCTCCCAAATACGTTGACCAAATGCTGAAATTCCAAAGGTGTCAAAGCCCAGGCCGGCAAGATGAGAACTCCACTGAATCCGCGGCCCTCCCGGAACAAAGGCAGCTCTGTTGTTGGCCTCGACATCCCAGCTGCGAGATACAGACTCTATACAAGCCCAGAAAGAATGTTATCGGCCAGTTATCTGCCGGCGACACCGAAACACAATCCATGTTCGGGATGTTGTTCAACAGCACGGATAGAAGTCTGGAGGTGTGCCAAGCACATGAGAAGGCCTAAGTTACTCAACAGATTATTTAACTTGAGGGGCCAGGAGCACAACTTCAGGGCCATGTATTCCGTATGTGTGGTGGAATAAGGAAAAGAAATTTGGACAGCAATGTGGATTTTGTTTTTTTTTAAATGCATTAATTGAGGTGCCCTTGCAGAGGGAGCAACATTGTGAACAAGGAAAAATACACCTACTTATTTCCATTTCTCATCACTGGGAGGAAATGACAAGCAGGGGGGTTTTTCTTTTTTATTTCTGCACAAAGGGGAAAAAAGGCACCCACTAAAAACACACACATTAACGGCAACATGTATGAAAAAATGCACAACGAAACACAAGAGCATCAGGACAAGAGTTTAACTATTTCCCCACCTCTAAACCAATGGCAAGAAGATTCAACAACCTTTTCAACATTTGATAGAGTGACGTATCAATGCAATTTATAAGGGGGCTTATATTTAGATATTTGGTTGCTTGTATGGAGACTTATGAGTAATAACTTGTCTTTTTTATCGTCCTGTTTTTTATTGCTGCAATGTTAGAATATCGCAAGATGCAACTGAGAGCATTATAATATAATTTTATTTTGCATAACATTTTGAATAATTTAGGTTTGTTTGTTTTTTAAAGAAAAGACAAGCGTGTAGCTAAAGGGGTGAGGCAAAATGAGGGAATTGTACAAAGGAGGATTCTGCCCAAATGACATTTTCTTTTGGCGCCCAAATTCCTAGCATTGCTAAGATTGAGACCTTGAAAATCCTTCATATCAAGCAGGCATTGATAAATTGATAATTTGGAGTTCTCTCTCTCTCTCTTCCCCCTCTGGTTTTCTTTTGGTGTTTTGTTGGTTTAGAGAACCTCCCTTGTTTTCTGCTGTTTGTCTTCAAACTTCTAGCAAATGGCAGGAATATCTATCTCTAATCTATATCTTACTCTGCTTTGGTCAGACCCCGCCTGGAATCCTGTTTCCAGTTCTGGGCACCAAGGAGGAGATTGAGAAGCTGGAAGGCGTCCAGAGGAAGGCGACCAAAATGCTAGAAGGCTTGGAAACCATGAAGCCCTCTGAGGAGCAGCTTAAGGAGCTGGGGATGTTTGGCCTGGACAAGAGAAGGTTAGGAGGGGACATGATAGCTATGTTTAAATATTTGAAGGGATGTCATATGGAGGATGGAGCAAGCTTGTTTTCTGCTGCTCTAGAGACTGGGACATGGAGCAATGGCTTCAAACTTCAGGAAAAGAGACTCTACTTGAACCTCAGGAAGAATTTCCTGATGGTAAAAGCGGCCCAACAGTGGAATACACTGCTGCCTGCGAGTGTGGTGGAGTCTCCTTCTTCGGAGATGTTTAAACAGAGACTGGAGGGCCATCTGTCAGGAATGCTTTGAGTGTGTGTTCCTGCACGGCAGAATGGGGTTGGACTGGATGGGCCTTGTGGTCTCTTGCAATTCTACAATTCTATGATTCTATGATATATAGAGATGGATGGATGAATGGAGAAAAAGAGAGAGGGAAGGAGACACCTAGATAACAGAGAGAGAACTAATCTATCTAAATAGATACAGACAGATGGAAACAGACAGAGAGACAGACAAAAAGCTGATGAGCTAATAAGATAGAAAGACAGACAGACAGACAGACAGACAAACCGTTAGAGGATGCTGATGGACAGACAGACAGTGACAGATTCTAAGTGAAGACAGATGGATGGACCAATGGACAGACAGACAGGTGTAACTTTGACTAGCTAGCTAGCGACAGAAAGAGAAACAGAGATGCAGAATGGAGCATAATGATGGAGATATGTAAGATACTAGGGGCAGGGAACTGTCCTTTCTGTTGTGTGTGTTGAATGTGTAACTCAGTAAAGAGTTCAATTAATTAATTTATGCAAGAGGAGCCTGGACCACACATTCCTCCCATTTTCTAAGATCTTCAGAATGTGCTTCCAATCTGGAAGCAGCTGATGCTGCCAAGAGGGCCAACAGGGAAGGAAGAGATGGTGGCGTAATTTGCTGGGAAGTTTAATCAATCCTCTCTCGGCTGTCCTTTACCGCCGTGTCCCCTGGGTCCAATTAGCGTTCTGTGAGGCCTCGGGAAAAAAAATCTCCCTCGCCTAATCAATCCAAAGGCCCTGGACTGCCATTTGCAATACAAAAGACCCTCCAGGCCAGGTCAGCCTTATCCACCCTCTAGTTCTGGTACTCGGAGGGAGAGCTTGCCAGCTCCAGTGCCGTCTGGGCTAGGAACAGAGGGACAAGAGGTTGCGTTGTGCGGTGGTTAGACGGAGGGACCAGAATTTGGGACATCCAAGATGATAGATCCCAACAAGCCATGAAATTCATTGATTGGAACCCCACATATCTCAGAATCTCTTAACACTGATGAAGCTACACTTTCTATTAGATTGCTTGTGGGAATGCAGAATGATTATCCAGGGTTATCTGGGGCTGAGAGTGTGTGACGTGCCCAAGGTTCACCCAGTGGATTTCCATGGCTGAGCAGGGAATTGAAACCTGGTCTCCTGGGTCATAGTCCAATGCTCAAACCACGCTGGCTCACAGGTTCACCTTAGGGTCACCCCAAGTCAGAAACAACTTGGATACACACAACAACAGCAAAATGAGAACAATAGCAAGTTAAGCCCAAGGTCTGTTGGTGGAACTTCCCAGAGACCCCTACATATTGGACTAGAGAAGCCTTTTGTCTGACACAGCAGGGCTCAGCTCAAGGGGTGTGTGGGGATTGCAAAATGGAGCCTCCATGGAGAGGAGCAGTCTATCTCACAGGGTGAAATGCTGAAGACAAAGAGCCAGGAAAGGTTTCCAATTGGGGTAGTTAATCCACCATTGCAGAAACAGAATGCTAGACCAGAAAAGGGCTTATATATCTGCACACTTGTTCTTTTTGACTCCTGGACACAGATCGTCCCTGTCTGACCAGGTAACCCAAGACAAACTTCTTCTTTCCTGCGGATCTGGCTTTCGGAGCAGACAGCACACGCGGATCCAGCTCAGCATGGTGAGCTGCCTGTTAATTTGTTATCATTTTAAACTCATTCCCTCCGTTAAATGTCATCCGAGTTTTAAGAGGGAACCACCTGGCAGGCTTCCTGCCAGCTCGGTGTAATTCCCTCAGCGGGCCTGCCAAACCGCTGTAATTAAAGCGAGTGGGATTTGGGAAAAAAGTCACGGCATAGCGCGTTGCTAATTCGCCGTCTTTGTGCAAGGGGTAAAAAAAAAAATCCTTGGAAAAAAATTAATATATATAAAAAGTCTGTCACAGAAGCCAGACACAATAAGAGGAGAAGACTCAGCGGGGTTGTTGACACAGCCGGCATGGAAAACAAGAGGAAATCCGTTGTCTTGGCAGCTTCGAGAGTTTGGCGATGGATGTACATTAACAGCCGCAAAGAGTATTCCTATTGTCTTTCTGAATTATAACACCTCTCTCTCCTTTTTTATGAGCCTGAATTCTGTTTGGAGTTCCAACTGGAAAAGGGCCATTGAAATCAATCGGATTTACTTCCGGTGGTCTCACCTGCCAACAAGTTGTTTCAAGGAGGTTATTGGAGCAGTGCCAACTCCTGTATCAGAGGGGTGGTTACTCCACCTTCGGCTCTAACCCAGTGGTTCCCAACCTGGGGGTCCCCAGATGTTTGTGGACTTCAGCTCCCAGAAGCCCCAGCCACTATGGTCAATGCTCAGGGCTTCTGGGAGCTGAAGTCCACGAACATCTGGGGACCCCCAGGTTGGGAACCACCGCGCTAACCCAAGCTCTCCAGGCGCTCTCCCAGGTGCTGAACCCTCCGGGTTTTAACTGGCGCTGTAAAGGAGCTCTCCCAGGTGCTGCACTCCATTCCCACATGGGTTCAGCACCGTGGAGAGTTCCTTCAACGCTGGCTGTGTTCTGTCTTAATCTAACTCAATCTAATTTAACTGGGAGAACTGTAGGGTGCTACCCTTAGGAAGAAAGAATGAGACGTACAGATATAGGATGGGCGACACCTGGCTTCATATCTGGCTGCTTTGGTTCGACTTCGTCTGGAATCCTGTGTCCAGTTCTGGGCATCTCATTTCAAGAAGGTTATCGACAAGCTGGAACATGTCCAGAGGAGGGCGACCAACATGGGAAAGGGTCTGGAAGCCATGCCCTAGGAGGAGAGGCTTAGGGATCTGCTAGATTCAGCCTGAAGAAGAGAAGGTTGAAAGGCGACATGATAGCCATGCTTAAATGTTTGCAGGCATGTCATGTTGAAGATGGAGCAAGCTTGTTTGCTGCTGCTCCAAAAACAAGGACAAGGAGCAACGGATTCATACTACAGGAAAAAAGATGCCGCCTAAACTTCAAGAAGAACTTCCTGATGGTCAGAGCTACCTGGCAGTGGAATATGCTGCTAGCACTCCCCAGCAAATGGCCATCCCGCCTCTGTTTAAAAACCTCCAAAGAAGGAGACTCCACCACACGCCATTGAGGCAGTATATTCCACTGTCGAATGGCTATTACCATCAGGAAGTTCTTCCTGAGGTTCAGGTGAAATCTCTTTTCCTGTAGTTTGAATCCATTGCTCCAGGTCCTAGTCTCTGGAGCAGCAGAAAACAGGCATGCTCCATCCTCCATTTGACATCCCACAAATATTTAAACATGGCGATCATGTCCCCTCTTAACCTTCTCTTCTCCAGACTAAACATCTCCAGCTCCCTAAGCTGCTCCTCATGAGGCTTCATGGTTTCCAGACCCTTCAGCATTTTGGTTGCCCTCCTCCGGACGTGGTCCGGCTTGTCAATTACCTTCTTGAAATGAGGTGCCCAGAACTGGGGACAGGATTCCAGATGAGGTCTAACCAAAGCAGAATAGAGTGACACTATTACCTCCCTTGATCTAGACACCAGACTCCCACCGATGCAGCCTAGAGTTGCATTGGCCTTTTTGGCTGCTGTATCCCACTGCCCTGCAGTATGGGAAGTGTATAAACATGGAAAGCTTCCATGTACAAAGTTTTAGCAAGTGTGAGAATGGCTAGTGTTGCAGTTTTGCAAGATTCTACTATAGTTTTTTCTCTGGATGCCTTAACTACGTCCAAATGTTCAAACGCAATGGTAGAAATTTGAGAATTGAAGAAAAATTTCATAGGGGGAGACAGAATTCATACTTGTTACTAAAAACAACCACATCAGCCGCAATGGGAAAAATAACTTTTGTTACATTGGGGCATCTCGAGGTCTAATCGGGCAGCTAAAATGTTCGTGTCTTCATCCTTGGGGGGGTGATATATATATATATATATATAAAAACGAAATACAGCATCCAGCTACAACCTGTGATTAGAGAGCACTTTGCAGACGGCAGCAGAGAGTCAAAAAGAAATGTAAGCTCGTTACAGCTCTATAAAACTCGAGCCATTTAACAGCCGCTAATCGCCTCTGTTTCTTCTCCTCCCCCCCCCTTCAACTCTGTCCATCCTAGAAGAAAACAACCATTCGGGGCAGTCTGGGACTGTCTGTCTCTCTCCCCCCTCCAACATGCTCTCTTTCTCCCTGACTTCTCCAGATGAAAAGTTTTCCTCCTCTCTGACCGCCTTGTAATTTTAACTTCACTCTTCATTTCTTTCCCTTGGTTGACTCTCCTGAGGAGCAGACCAGACAGTGCGTCTGGAGCAGTTGAGCATGGCAGGCGATTGTGAGATACAGATGTTTGCGAAGGAGGGGAGAGGGGACAAGGCAAGGCGGACTCCAGATATTTTGGTGTCTGAGGCAGAACAGGAAGTGGTGCCTGCCCGCTCCACTCACTTGTCCTGGCACATGGCACATAGGACCATACAGCTGGAAGAGACCTCAAGGGCCATCCAGTCCAACCCCATTCAGCTATGCACTCTCAGACAGATGGCCATCCGGCCTCTGTTTAAAAACCTCCAAAGAAGGAAACTCTGCCACTTCCCAAAGGAGCAATGGGCAACACTATCGTACTGCTCTCACCATCAGGAAGTTCTTCCTAATGTTTATATGGAATATCTTTTCCTGAAGTTTTAACCCATTGCTCCATGTCCTGGTCTCTGGAGCAGCAGCAAACAGGCTTCCTCCATCCTCCATATGACATCCCATCAAGTATTTAAACATGGCTATCATGTCACCTCTTAACTTTCTCTCTTCTCCAGGCTAAACATACCCAGTTCCATAAGCCGCTCCTCTTAAGACTTTATGGTTTCCAGGCCTTTGACCATTTTGGTTGCCCTCCTCTGGACACATTCCAGCTTGGCAATCTCCTTCCTGAATTGTGGTGCCCAGAACTGGACATAGTATATATTCCAGGTGGGGTCTGAGCAAAGTAAATGGTTCAAACTTACTTGGATGCAACAAACATGTTTCTCAGGAGCCTCCAGACAGATTTAAAAGACCAAAAAGTCACTGGTTTCTGTTTGTTCCAATTTTCTTTTGGAGAGCCATACATGTCTTGTTTATCCCAGATTGTTTTCTGTCAGCTCCCAGTACAATCAGAGCCTTTTTATACCAGTTTCCCAGGTTGGTTTAACCCAGTACAAAATCGAAAAGGACAAAATGTGGTACTTTTCAGTCAGTCTGGATGTGCCGGAGTCATCAGATAATCTCAACGGCAGGATTAAAATCTCTTTGCGTGCTGATCTGAGCTAGATCTTTGAATACTACTGTCAAGGTACTGAGTACCTAAAGCCAGCCCTTAAAAAGCAGTTCACTAGAACCAGAGAAAATTGAGGGACTCTCTGCTGCCCCTTTGACGTCCCAAATTTGCTGCCTCAAGGTAGGGCCGGCCCCACTGTTGCAAGACCCCAGCACATGCTGGAAATTGTTTTTTCGGACCAGGCAGGAAGTTTAATGGAACAGTCATCAGGTGTGTGTTGTATTTTCCAGGTATTTATGTTCTATTTCTTCGTTACGTTTGTATCCTGCCTGTTTCATGATAAAGCTTACAACAGATTAATAGCAAGCTTAAAGTTAAAAAAAAACCCTAAACAGTTCTGTTTAAAACACCAATATAAAACAATTGAAAACACACTCGGATATCATGGCGCAATGCCCTGCTTATTGGACTAGGATTCTGAGAGTCCAGGGTTCAAATCCCCACTCAGCCATGGAAACCTACTTTGGGCAAGCCCCACTGTCTCAACCTCAGATGAAAGCCATGGCAAACCTCTTATGAGACAGTGTGGTATGGTTGTTCAAGTGCTGGACCAGGACTCCAGGAGACCACGTTTCGAATCCCCACACAGCCATGGATACCCCCAGGTGACCTTGGGCAAGTCATACTCTCTCAGCCTTGGAGGAAGTTAGAAACGACTTGAGGACACACAGCAAAAACCCAAGATGTCCACCATCCCAGTCTCATCTCTCCCCCAACCCCAACCCCATTTCTGCCGCCCTGAGAGAATACGGACACGTTCGTAGCTATTGTGTCTCTCTGGCCCAGAAGTAATTTCAATTGCGATGCAGGTCTGACGCTCCCCAGGAAGCTGCTAGGTAATTATTTCTAGCTTTTTTCCAACAGCGAAGGTGTAATTACCAGGCCCTCAACAGCTGAGGCTAAACGCTTGTGAAAATGGAAATAAAATAAAATAAAATAACAGATAAACACATATCAAAAAGCAGGAGGGGGAGGGGGAATCACAACATGGAGAAAAAAAATAAAAACGAGGGTTATAATCGCTCTCTGTGGGTCAGACGCCAGCAACGGAAGGCGATTCTAATTGTTTTCGAGGACTGGAAGAAGAAGGGGAGATGTCCCTGTCGTGCCTCTGTTGGGATTTGAGTGATGCTACAGAAGAAATGACATGGGGAGAATGTGAGGCCTCATCCTGGCGTTTGGGGGGACCCGGGCACAATCTTAGGGGGCATGAAGAGTGGTGGTGGTGAATCCACTGTATGCTTTAGTGCCAACTTTAGTGACGTCCCTTAAAATATTTAAACGTGGTTGTCATGTCCTGTCTTCACCTTCTCTTCTGCAGACAAAAATTCCCAGCTCCCTAAGACACTCCTCATAGGGCTTATGGCTTCCAGACCCTTCACCATTTTGGTCGCTTAATCCTGTTCAATTGCTTTATTCAACAGACAGAGGGATGGCTGGCTGGATGGATGGACAGACAGACAGATACATAAACATACACATAGACGGAGGATACAGATGGACAGACAGTGAGAGATTTCTAGTGAAGATAGATGGATCAATGGATAGAGAGAAAGAAGGAAGGAAAGAAAGAAAGAAAGAAAGAAAGAAAGAAAGAAAGAAAGAGAGAGAGAGAGAGAGAGAGAGAGAGAGAGAGTTGGATAGATGGATGAATGGATGGATGGATGGATGGACAGACAGACAGACAGAGAAGGGGAGGAGGAGATGGAAACTGCTTTAAAAAGCAGGTCAAACAATGAGGGGACAGAGGACTGCCAAATCTGGACAGTTAGAAGATATAATATATCCACACTACAACACACTACTTTATTTGCCGCAGCTCCATCGCATGGAACACTGGGATGTGTAGTTTGGTAATGCACTTTGAATTCTCTGCCAGAGAACTCTAATGCTATAGTTTCAGGGAGGGCACTAGAGAATTCTAAGTACCCCCCCACGAAACTACAAATCCCAGGATTCCTTAAGAAGGAGCCAAGGCAGTTAAAGTATCATCAAACAATTATAATTGTGCAGTGTGGATACAGCATGAAAGAGACTGAGATTGGGTCAAGGTTACCCAGCGAATGACTCATTTCAGTGAGGACCGGAGAGCAGATCTCCCACATCACAGCCACACTGTTGTTGTTGTGTGCCTTCAAGTTGTTTCTGACTTATGGCGACCCTAAGGCAAACTCATCATGTAGTTTTCTGGGGCTGAGAGTGTGTGACGTGCCCAAGGTCAACCTGTGGGTTTCCATAGACAAGCAAGCATCACATTGCCTTCCTCCTCCTCTCTCTAGATGAATACTGTGGCTTAATGGTGCGGTATCTATCTTAGCTATTATTTTGTTAGTGCAGAAAAAACATGATATCGCAGCCCAAAATGATCAGACCAATGTAGAGAATACATGAAGCAATTAAAAAAAAAAGATTGCAAGGATTTAAAACTCTATAAATCTTACACTAACAATGAGATGCCACTAAAATACAGTTCTCACTGCAAAACCACACTGCAACTAAACAATCACAGCTAGAAAATGAAAGTATTATAATATAGGTCATTTCTTTGGATCACTCTGCTGCAGTGGTCTAAAATACCTCGAAATAGCTTTAAAATAAACACTGAAAACCAGACACCAATGTTAAGTAAACACTTAAAATTTAATTTTTTAAAAATTAAACAACTTTTTAACTGGCAAGGACAATGGTGTCATCTGCAGCCCTGGTCCATCTGCACTCCTCCTAGTAACTGGAGAATGATGAAAGAAACTTATTTTCCCAGCAATGGGACATGGATTTGAATCCTATTCCCTTTGAAATAAAGACATTTCCATAAATGCTGACTTTCCATTCAGCAAGTGATGCAATGGGTCTACTCTAGCTGGGACTCGCAGGATTCGGGTGAGTCCTGTGAGCTTTACCTTGTTGTCATGCAAATTTTGGGCAGGTAGTTATGTTTTAAATGGGTCATTATGACCCTTAACCTTACAAAAGACCTGCTCATGCTGGAAACAAAAGCTGCTAGAACTGGTTTGTTGATATGAATCTACACAGTGGCGTCCACAATTCTGGACTCTCCTTGTGGGACCAGTTTGGACCCCTGTAGCTCCAAATTTAGGCACCTGCACTTTTATTGGAAATTTGTTCCAAAAAGTAAAGCCATCGTCTTTTAAATAAATTCCTTTTGCTGTTGTCACTGCTGCTGCTCTCTCTTCTTTAAGATTCTCAGCCGACATCCAGGTGCATGCAATATGCAAACAGCGTAACCTAATTATTAATAAGTAATGCCCATCCCGCCCTGTCTCCCTTGCTGCCCCCAGCCACCCGAGAACTGCAGAGTGCTTTCTAAATATTGATCGTTTAAATTACACTATCAATCCCATCCACACCTCTACCACTGCAACGGGTAGCTGAGGTCATCCCTGTCTGACACCCATGGGAGGAGAGGAGAAGAAAAGCAAGGCTTAGAAAAGGGGAGCGGGGAAATGCCCCACAGCTCAACAGCTTGTGAGTCTGGGCAAAGATAACTCAGCCACGTGGCTCAGTTCGCATGCAAAATGCACTCCTCAGCAGCTCGGGTTCAGCAAAGCAGACGCAAGGCTGCTTCCAATGTAGGAACTGTTCAGCAAAGTGCAACCCCATTGCAAGAGAAGCTGGATAGATTTTAGAGCTGCAATGGAGTACAGATCTCGCTTAGGGAAAGCAGGTCTCACTATCAGTCTCAGCTGTCTAGCAGCTCCTGTTCAAAGTGTCACTACTAGGAGCAGCGCTTACTAGTACTAAAGTACTTACTACTAATTGTACTACACCTAGGAGTCAAAAATGAAATGTGCAGATATAGGATCGGTGATAACTTACTTGAAAACGGTATGTGTGAAAAGGATCCAGGAGTCTTAGTGCACCACAAGCTGAACATGAGTCAATAGTGTGATGTGGCAGCTAAAAAGGCCAATGCGATTCTGGCTGCATCAGTAGGAGTATAGTGCCTAGGTCAAGGAAAGTGATGGTACCACTCTATACTTCTTTGGTTAGATCTCACCTGGAATACTGTGTCCAGTTCCAGACACCACAATTCAAGAACGATATTGACAAGCTGAAATGTGCCCAGAGGAAGGTGACCAAAATGGTAAAGGGCCTGGAGACCCTGCCCTATGAGGAGCAGCTTAAGGAACCAGGTATGTTTAGCTTGATGAAAAGAAGGTTAAGAGGTGACATGATAGCTATGTTTAAATATTTGAAGGGATGTCAAATGGGGGTTGGACTGGATGGCCCCTGTGGTCTCTTCCAACTCTATGATTCTATGAGAATGGAGCAAGCTTGTTTTCTGCTGCTCCAGAGACTAGGACATGGAGCAATGGATTTAAACTATAGGAAAACAGATTCTGCCTAAACCTCAGGAAGAACTTCTTGATGGCAAGAGCTGTTTGACAGTGCAATATGCTGCCTGAGTGGAGTGTGATGGAATCACCTTCTTTGAAGATTGTTAAACAGAGTCTGGATGGCCATTTGCTGGGGCTGCTTTGAGCGTGTGTTCCTGCATGGCAGAAGGCTGGCTGTTGTAGTCTCCTCCAACTCTATGATTCTCTAATTCTAGGAGGGCATGTGAGTGTCAACGGAATAGTGGCTTGAAAGTTTCTTCCAATACGCTGGAAGTTACTAATGTGTCCCTGGGCAACTCCGGCTCCCAACTCCTGGTTCTCAGTAGGTCAAGGAACACCAGGGCCTGTGGCTCTGACACGTCCAACCGCTGGGTTGTAAAAAGGAGGCTGATGCAGGGAAGTGAGGAGAGGACAGAGAGCAGCCTGTTCGTTGCTGCTTCGCTCCGGTTAACAAATTCCTCTGACAAAGCTTCCAATTAGCACCGATCCTGGCCCTTAATGGTAGCTGACAGAAGGGCGAGCTTTGGAACAGTCAATTGATGAAGCCTGCTGTCCCATCAGGAGGGAAAAGATCATTCATCTATGTCACAGCAAGAAAGAAACACACATTTCCTCACTCCGCATTAACCCTTGGCTGCCCCTCCCACGCACTGGTCCACATGTCTGAGCATCTCTATCGATGGTGGGGAAACAAGGAGAAAGTGACCAAAGACCTCGGGAAAATGTGGTTGTACTAGACTGCCTTCTCCAGCAGAGCCAGGCTGGAGATGAGATGCCCAGAAGGACCAGAACGAGCAGAAGGACGTGGCCATCTAGCTAGCAGGAAGTAATCACATGATGACAGGAAGTCATCATGTTCAGAGGAAGATAGGGTTGCCAAAGGGAAAACCAGAGAGGGAGTTACTAGATGAGCTACAGATTTGCACACTTGCCTAGAGCTGTACCCCAAAACCTGGAGAATGTGAACCCTCATTTTATGCCTGGAGATACCCCATGAAAGCTGACGCAAGGTTTTTCCATTTTACAAGGGTTCTGCACCCCAATATTTGCAAAAGTGGAGGCGCCGTTGTGCTAAGTCTTCCATGATCAAAACCCCACAAAACTTGCAATCTGATACATGTCTCTCTTGGAAAGAAATCTGAGGCAGAGATAAGAAAATCTTGAAAACTTCAATTTTTCACATTCCTACTCCCACTCAGGTTGGACAACAGGAAGTTCCTCAAACTACTACTTTGATACTTCCAACTTAGTTTGCAGTGATGGAAGTAAGCTGAGGACAAAGAGGGAAAGCTGCAGGAGGAGAAAGAAACTGGGACGTTTTAAAAGCAGTTGAAAAAGTGGGATGACTAAGGATTAATCAGGACTGCCCTTGCCAAATTGAGAGAGCTGGAAGGTAAGCTCTTAGAATCATAGAATCATAGCCTTGGAAAAGACCACAAGGGCCATCCAGTCCAACCCCCTGCTATGCAGGAACACCCACCAAAGCATTCCCAACAGATGGCCATCCAGCCTCTGCTTAAAAACCACCAAAGAAGGAGACTCCACCACACTCTGAGGCAGCAAATTCCGCTGCTGGGTAGCTCTGATCATCAGGAAGTTCTTCCTGAAGTTCAAGTGGAATCTCCTTTCCTGTAGCTTAAATCCACTACTCCTTGTCCTAGTCTCTGGAGCAGCAGAAAACAAGCCCGCTCCCTCCTCGATATGACATCCCTTCAAATATTTAAACATGGCTATCATGTCCCCTCTTAACCTTCTCTTCTGCAGAGTAAACATACCCAGCTCTCTAAACTGTTCCTCATAGGGCCTCATGGCTTCCAGACCCTTCACCATTTTTGGTCGCCCTCCTTTGGAACGCGCTCCAGCTTGTCAATATCCCTTATGAATTGAGGTGCCCAGAACTGGACACAGTATTTCAGATGAGGTCTAACCAAAGCAGAACAGAGCGGTACCATTACCTCCCTTGATCTAGACACCAGACTCCTATTGACCACATTGGCTTTGCTATTCCCATTTATTCTCTTGTGGAAAGCTGCAACACTAACGGCCACAACGATGCTCATTTTGGCAGCTTTTTAAGTGCTGTTCCAGACAAGTGGGGGGGAAATGTCTCCAACTTATTCCAAATGGCTTTAAAACTTCTGCATTTCTGATCTGTTTTAATCAGCTCTTTTAGCCTCTTTGTAGTTCTTATTGGCTTTAGAGATTTTGAGTCATTTTGTTAGCTTTCTACACACTGTGTTTATTTCTGTGGTTTAAGCGTTCGCTCTAAGCCATTCGGAATGCCCTGAATCACAAGGGAGGGATTGAAATTTGAAAATCATCAAATCAATTTTTTTTATCAAAAATGATGGGTCACACTTATGGACACCATTTCCTTCCCTCCTCAGAAAACAATTCCCCGGAATTATGCAAAAAGGAAAAAAAAACACAATGCATTCTGGGTAGGGATGTAAATATTTGACTATTTAATCCTTGCAAGTGAGGACAAATACTTCCACAGTTTTCTCCCCACTGCAGAGAAAATTAATACTGAATTCCAGCCAGTGTTTCCAGATAGCCATGTGTGTTTTCATCCAACAAAGATCCAAAACAGCGGACGAATGGTCAAAGCAGTCTGGAGTCTAAGCACAAAAGACAATCCAAACAGGGTCAAAAGCCAGTCCAAAGGCAAGAGAAGAGTCCAAAAAGCAAGCCAATGTTCAGCAAATGAAAAGGTAGAGATTGCCACAAAGATGGTGATGCTGTTGCTTTGCAGCACAGGTGCAGCCTTGGCTGTGCTCATTTATATATGGCCCTAACTCAGCACAGTTGGCCTTATGACCCCAGCATTTTCTTTTTAAGGCAGACCACAGCATTTCCTGTGTCTTTTTCCCCCTGTTGTTACAGGCTGTGATGCTTCAAAGGAAGAAGTTGCTCAACCTCCAACTCCGTCTCTTCAAGGTCAGTATGTAATGGTCAAGGATTTGTTTCCAGTGCACAGCCGCCAGCCTTCTTTGGCTCTGCCTGGAGCCGATCATCTGGGATCACCTCTTCGAATTTCTCATCTGAGGAGGCCTCCGTCGGGTAGGACATGACAATAAGGGATAGTGCAAGGGAAGGGAAAGTGTGGTCCACAGGTCACATGTGGTCTTGATGCTGCTGGGCTGTCCTGATATGCTGAATACACACACACACTTTTTGTTATTGTTGAGAATGAGAAAACTGAACCCTACTGAAGACGACGCTGAAACATAGGCACCAAATATGTTTAAGGACTGCCTCTTGAGTGTTGTTTCTTTTTGCAAAACTAGAGATCACTTGCCTTAACCTGTGACTGTAGATGAAACCCTACATCAAACAAGTGGGGAATAATGCTACATCCATGCAGCTCCATGTCCTGGAAGTTATCAAACCCCAGGAGTTGACTGTGCTGCTCCCTGGAGGAAGCAGAGAGGCAATTCAGAGGAGGAAGAGCAACTGAACTCTGCTCAGAAGGGGAAAGAAACAAAGGGGAGCCCAGGACAGCCACATCTTCATTGTCCGAATTGCCTCTCCACCAGGAAGCAGTAGTGGTGACCCTCCCAACCTACCAGGGAGAGGCTTTGGATGGAACATAAACAGATAAAGAATAGTCCCCTGTGACCTGTCCAAAAAAGGGCATTCGTATACCTAAGCCACACTTACATGCATGTATGTCAGTAATAGGATCCAACCAATGTTCACATTACAATACTTCTTTCAAATCTCACATAAAGATGGATAACAGTACGTGTGAAAGCGATCTAGGACTCTGGCTAGATCACAAGCTGAACATGAGTCAGCAGTGTGATGCAGCAGCCAAGAAAGCCAATGAAATTCTTGGTTGCATCAATAGGAGTCTGGTGTCTAGATCAAGGGAGGTAATGGTACCACTCTATTCTGCTTTGGTTAGACCTCATTTGGAATACTGTGTTCAGTTCTCAATTCAAGAAGAATATTGACAAGCTGGAGCCTGTCCAGAGGAGAATGACCAAAATGGTGAAGGGTCTGGAAGCCATGAAGCCCTATGAAGAGCGTCTTAAGGAGCTGGGTATGTTTAATCTGCAGAAGAGAAGGTTAAGAGGGGACATGATAGCCCTGTTTAAATATTTGAAGGGATGTCATGTGGAGGAGGGAGCGGGCTTGTTTTCTGCTGCTCCAGAGACCAGGACAAGGAGCAATGGATTCAAGCTGCAGGAAAGGAGATTCCACCTGAACCTCAGGAAGAGCTTCCTGACAGTCAGAGCTGTCCGGCAGTGGAAGGGGCTGCCTCCGTGGAGTGTGGAGGAGTCTCCTTCTTTGGAGGTTTTTAAGCAGAGGCTGGATGGCCATCTGCTGGGAGTGCTTTGATGTGTGTTCTTGCATGGCAGAAAGGGGTTGAACTGGATGGCCCCAGCGGACTCGTCCAATTCTATGATTCTTTGATTAAGAATACATCCAGCAAGTTTAACAAGTTCAGAGTTCTTGCTCAGTTTGGAGCAACATCCAGCAGCCAGTTGGAGGTTGTTGTCTCCAATACCCACGGAGCAATGAATCCAATCTGGGGTTTAGCCTGAGCTCCCATGTGCTAAACTTTATCCTCAAAATATTTTTGTGACCTCTGTGAGCATAGAATGTGCTGTCCTAGCCTCTGATCTTTTCACTGAAGTCTGAGGAAGTTGGACACGTATGTGTGTATGCTAGCAATTTTTAAAAAAATGTTATTGCTTCACATCTCCCCAGGAAAAGGGGGAAAAACAAGAATAAGGTATGACTTCAGACAAGGAACAGGTTGTGTCTGTCCCCAACAGTAATAGATGATGTCCTTGGTAATTCAGGAAAGTTGTGGTCTGTGGAGTTTGCCAATCAGCGGGTGATGACTTTTAAGACATTTTCGTGGCAGGAGGAAGCTATCCACTGGGAAAGAGAGAAAGAGATGCTTCATGGATTAATCCTCTGATGTTGAACTGAGCAGCAAACGCAGGCAAAGAAAGGCATCCCGCAAATTGTGCTTGCCAACAAATGGAGGCCAAACACAACACATTCTGGGCAGCATGGATCTGAATAGAGATTGATTGTTAGGTTTTTCTTGTCTCATTTCTTGCTTCGTTAGTGGCATTCTTTTCCTTTATGCTTCCCTCTGAAGGAAGTTCAAGGCAGGGCACGTGGCCCTCTCCGTCCACTTCATTCTCACAACGACCCTGTGAGGTAGCTCAGGTCGCAAGAAAGGGCTGGGTGAGGATCAGCCAGTGAGTTTCATAGCTCAGTGATGATTTGAACCTGGATCTTCCGAGTTTGGCCTTCTCGCTACCGCACTGGCTCTTGCACTGACTCGCAGTTACTTCCAAGAAGACCCATTAAGTATTTAGCTGCCTAAGATGTACACACACATATTTTAAAATAAAGAAGAGGAAAACACCATTTTGATCGATATTTTCCAGGCTTTTGGCCTAAAGAGAAAGGAGGAAGAGGAGGAGGAGGAGAGGAGGAAGAAGAAGATGGAAGAGGAGGAGGAAAAGGGGAGGAAGAGGCAACTCAAGAAAAGGGAAGAGGAAACTCATGAACAATGAAAAGGAGATCATAGAGAAAGAGGAGAAGGAAGAGGAAACAGAAGAAGGAAGAAGAAGAGGAGGAAATTCATGAAGAAGGAAGAGGAGAGAAGAACAAGAATAGGAGGAGGAAGCTCATGGCAAAAGAAGGAAGAGATTTTGGAGAAGATGAAGAAGCTCATGAAGGAAGAAGAGGAGAAGGCCGTGAAAGCAAAGAGACGACTAAACAAAAGAAGGAAGAGAGATGAAGAAAGATGAGACTGAGAAGGAGGAAAATAAAATAAGATGTTGAGGAGGATGAAGTTATAAAGCTGATGCTCTTTATGTTCAGGAGGAGAAGCCACAGCTTATAAAGAGGACGACGAGGAGGAGATCATGAAGGAAGGGGAAGAAGAAGAAAAAGAAGAGAAAGAGCTCATGAAGTAGAAGGAAGAAGAGGAGATCACAAAGGAGGAGTAGGTAAGGAAAAGAAGAAGAGGAGTACCTGGTGGGGGTGGATGAGGAGAAAGGGGAGGAGGAGATCATGACAAAGAAGGGGAAAGCTGCAGAAATCCCTCATGGAGGAGGAGGAGGCAAGATTGTGAAGAAGGTCATGAAAGCAGAAGAAAGGATGAAGAAAGAGAAGAAATAATTTGTTTTTTTAAAAAGAGGAAGAGAGGGAGGGAAGGAAGGAATGGAAAAGAATTAGATTTTGCACAAAGGACTCAGTCATGGAGGTCCCACATTTTCTGAGCTTTTCCAGGTGGAAACATCCCTGGCCTGTTGTGCCCCGAGAGGGATATCCCAAGGCATTTTGTCATCCACCCTGAAGGACCAGTGGCCACCGCCTCCTTGTGTACACATGACTGCAAAGCACCCGGGTATCAGCGTATCGGCGGTTTGATTGCAAGCATAAGCCCACACAAGGAGGAAGAAAGAAATCATGCCCCATTCTCTCTGCCTGCCTGATCACACTCACCCAGTTGCTTCAATCTAGGAGCCAGGGAGCGTGCACGGAACCATCCCACCTTCCTTACCCTGCAAAGTACAGCAGCAGCAGCAACATACCATGAAAGAGGGGGTGTATGATTCATATTAATAATACAAAATCTTCTGTGAGATCAAAAAGCATTGCCCCTTGAAAAAGCTGCTCACAGCAACACTCGCAAGCAGTGAAGGAGCTTTGCACCCACTCTCTGTGACTGAAGCACTGGAGGAACCCTGTGATGCCGTCCCCCAGCATTTGCTGCCTGAGGTCGCTGCCTCTCTCTGATGTCTTAATGGGCAGGAACCCCAGTTCTCAGTCCAAAAGAGCTGTAGAAGGGGCTGAAGTTTCCACACCCACCTGTTGTGGATGTTTAAATAGGCCTGCTGTGAGTTGACAGAAAAAGCCAAGAGGGTGTGGCTGATGTTTGGTTTCTCCTTGATGTTAAAGACGTGTGAGAGAAAGAGAAAGAGAGGGGTGAGATTATCTTTCAACAGACAGTTTTTGACAGCTCAGGGTATGCCCTGACTGCAGTAGCATTTGAAAGAGAAGCTCAGCCTGGTGCCCACCTTAAAGCTAATTTTTGTGCATTCATTGTATGCAGGTAATGGCCTAAATCCAGCAACATGGTGCTCCTCACCACCAGCAATTTATCCTTACCATAACAAAAAGAATCACTCATTATGTTACCGAGAAACATAAAATCATTGAGATGGAAGGAAGAACAAGGTCCCCATCTGGTCCAAACCCTGCTGTGTGGGGATACAGAACGAAAGCACTCGTGAGAGATGGCCACCCAACCTCTGTTTAAAGACCTCCAGGGCAATCTGTTCCACTGCCAACAGATCTTATGGTGAAGAAGTTTTGGTGGAACTCTTGCATTTGGCTCACATCCTTGCCTCTAGAGCAGCAGGAAACAAGGTTGGTCCTTCTTCTACATCATGTCTCCTCCAAACAGAACCATAGAGTTGAGAACCATAGAGAACCCTGAGAGATGCCCATCCGAGAGTCCCCCACGACCCAAGACTGTCCACTCCACTGCTGCAAGAGCTCTTACAGTCAAGAAGTTCTTCCACGTGTTTAGGTGGAATCTGTTTTCTTGCAAACTGGATCTTATGCTAGTCTCTAGAGGAACAGAAAACAAGCTTGCTCCATCTTCTACAGCTATTTAGAGATGGGCACCATATATCCAAAATGACTTGAAGGCACACAATCACAGCAAATGGTGTCTCCTCTTTGTATTTGCTTCTCCAAACTAAACATATCCAGGTCCCTAAGCCATTCCTACCATCTTGGTCACCCTGGAATCACAGAATCATAAAATTGTAGAGTTGGAAGAGACCCCAGGGGCCATCCAGTCCAACCCCCTGCTATGCAGCAACACCCACCAAGGCATTCCAACAGATGGCCACCCAGCCTTTGCTTAAAAACCTCCAAAGAAGGAGACTCCGCCACACTCCCTGGAGGCAGAAGATTCCACTGCTGGACAGCTCTGACTATCAGGAAGTTCTTCCTGAGGTTCAGGCGGAATGTCCTTTCCTGCAGCTTGAATCCCTTGCTCCTTGTCCTAGTCTCCGGAGCAGTGGAGGACAAGCCCACTCTCTCCTCGACATGACATCTCTTCAAATATTTAATACGGCTTTCATGTCCCCACCTTTGGAAATGTTCCAGCTTGAGAAAAAAGGGAAAGGGAAAGGAAGGAAGGAAGGAAGGAAGGAAGGAAGGAAGAGGCAGGCAGGCAGGCAGGCAGGCAGGCAGGCAGGCAGGCAGGCAGGCAGGCAGGCAGGCAGGCAGGCAGAGCAAAAAATAAGAAAGAGAGTGAAGAGAGAATCAGAAAGAAAAGAAAAGGAGACAGAGAGAAAGGAGAAGAGAGAAGAAAATAGACAGGGACAGAAAAAAGGAAAAATAGAAGACTAGGAGAAAGAAAGGCCATTCCTGTACCACACTCTTATAGTGCTATTATTTCACTTTCCACATCCTGTGGAATTCTGGGGTTTGTAGTTTACTGAGGCCCATGAGCTCTCCGGCTTAAAATTCTAAATGTCCCTCCCTAAACTCCAAATCCCAGGATTCCTCATAGGATGTTGAAAGTAGAATGATAGCACTGTAACAGTGTAGGACGGAAATGGCCAAAGAAAAAGTGACAGAAAAGGAGAGAGGTGGAGGAGAAAAAGGAAATGAAAGAGATAAAAGGAGAGAGAGGAAAGAAGATTTTCTGTGGCTGAGAGTATGTGATGTCCCCAAGATCACCCAGTGGGTTTCCATGGGTGAACGGGAAATCAGACTCTTGTCTCCAGGGTCATGGGCCAATGCTCAAACCACTATGCCATGTTAGCTTTTACAGCTAGCTCCTATCTAATAGCACTAACATGAAGCATTGTTCACTAAGGAACGAATTCTCGGAGCTCCTTGAACAACAACCAACAGAACAGCGGGATTGCAGGACATATAGACTCTGCCGACCAAAAGCAACTAAATTTTAACAAGATGTAGTTCCAAAGGGAGGGGAAACCAAAATCTCAAACCCAAGGAATAAAGGGAAATGGTTGCTACGGATGGTTAGCACAAGTGGAACTGATCTTTTCCAGGCGAGGCCTCAGAAACAAAATATTTTGCTAAGAAGAAGGCTGTTTTCTCCGTTAATCCCTTTGCTCGGTTGGCTGTTGGCAAGGACGGAGCCAAGAAAGCGATTCACGCTGAGCTTATTTAAGCCCATTTTTCCAACCGCTTGCTCACTTTCTTCCGTGCTGTCCCAGGACGCGCTGGATCTGTATTTCCACGCGAAGCGAAACTCAATTGTCTGGGCGTAATGTTAATAGGCCAAGATAAAATAATAATCATTATTATAATAGTAAAAAAGAAATGAAAAACGAAGCCACGGTTTCCCTATACCCTCCAGTAAATTGGCAAGAGTCCATACTGTGCACCGAGGCCTATAAAATAAATCTTTCAATTAGCCGTATATTGACCGACGCGCCTTCGGAACGGATTTTTCTAAATCGGAAAAGGCTTTGCAATCTCATTTAGCTTTCTTTTATTTTTTATTAAACAAAGTCCCTCCATCTATTAAAACTTGGTTATTTTTTTTCTCCTTTAGCAGCTCCAGAAGGAAAAATATAAGAACAGGCAAGTTTTTGAGAGACAGAAAAAAAATCCCTAAATTGATACAAATATTCAAGGAAGCAATGGTGATTTTCATGTCTAGGCTAAACACGGGTACAGTTGGCATACTGTATCCACAGATTCAACCAACCATGGCTTGAACATATTTTTTAAAAAATCCAAAAAGTAAAGCTTTAGTTGTTCACCATTTTATATAAGGGATGCCATTTTGCTACGCCATTTTATGTAATGAGACTTGAGCATTTGAGTATTTTGGTATCCATAGATCTTAAAACCAAACTGCAGCGGATACCGAGGGCCACTGTAGCTCCCTAAGTTTCTCAGAAGATCTTATGTCTGGCTGGACCTTTGCTCATCTTGGTCACCCTGCTCGGAACTTGTTCCAGCTTGTCAATATCCTTCCTGAACTGTGGTGCCCAGAAATGGACACAATTTTCCAGGTGAGGTCTGCTTCACTTCTGGGATGGTTTTGGGGCACAATTTTGCCCCTCTTACATAAGGAGAAGGGGAATCTGGGGCAGTTCAGCTATCACTGGACTGAAATTCCTAGCAGCCCCTCCAAGCATAACTTGCAGCTAGTATAGTTTCCGTATCTGAGAACCTAACCTCTCTTTATCCAGTTCTCAAAGTGAGGGGAGGAATTTTGAGGTGAGAGTGCAGCCTTCTGCATCCTGACATTTCCCGTCACTGCTAGAAACTCAGGGAGAGAAGAAAAAGTTTCATTTGGGGTGGGGCAGAATTCTTCTTTTGGGGGGAAGATGGCACCAGTTTGACTCTGCTGCAACCCAGAATCGCTGAAGACAGATTTTGAAATCCAATAAACAGATAATCCAGGAACTTGTGGGGTGAGGAAGGGAAAGGCCATCTGAACCAGCAAAATCTCCAACACCGACCACATTCCCTCAAGAAGTGAAGCAGAAAAAAGAGAGAGAGCATGTTTGCTATTTATGGTGCATGAAATTTTCCATTGTTCAACCCTCAAACCACTACACCAAATACAGCCATCAATATGCTGGCTGTATTTGCAGTTTAGGGATGAGTATTTAGAAGTCTCAGCCAGAAACTTCCAGTGCCTTGCCAAACTACAAATCCCAGGATTCTACAGAACGCAGTCATGGCAGTTTAAGGGGAATCACAGCACTGTACAGTCAGCCCTCCACATTTGCAGGTTTGACTTTCACAGATTTGATTATTCACAAGTTTCTCCAACCCCTGTCCCCCAACCTCAGGTGCTTCTTCTCCAGAGGAATCTTCCCTCTTGGCAGCCCCAATCAGATCCTGCAGCCCTTTACAAACCCACCTCTAGTCTGTAGACAGGGGTGTAGTTACAGTGGAGAGGGACAAAATGAGGGAACTGCCTCCCCAGATAAGAATTCTTCCCTCTCCCAAATAAGTTATTTCCAATGCTAGAAATTTGGGGACTGGAGAAAAATGTCATTTGGGAGAGGGAAGAATTCTTATCTGGAGAGGCAATTCCCTCATTTTGTCGCTCTCCACTGTAACTACACCCCTGTCTATAGATGTAAATTTTCCTTACTCCCTTCTTGCATGAAAGAACAACTTATTTCAATTGATTTTTCTCTGCTGATTAAGATTACAATTGTTTGCAATGTTTTTTTTTCCTTTTCATCCCCCTCTTTTTTTTTTTGCTCTCTCTCCCTGCATTCCAAGACTGTCTTTGTGTCAATTTTGCAATATTTCTTTGCACATAAAACTTGGATGCAATATTTATAATGACCATGGATGATTTACATAACCTTAATGTAGATGATGAAGACATTGAAATGGTTCGCGATTTTCCATACCTTGGCTCAGTCATTAATCAGAATGGAGAAGAAATCACAGGAAGACTAGGACTAGGAAGGGCACCTGTGAAGGAACTAGGCAAGATCCTGAAGTCTATAGTCAAACAACCAAGCCACTATACTATCTTGGCTCTCACAGAGGAAAAACGGTACAGAAATATTCATTTTCTCCCCCAGAGCACAAAAAATTGTGGAAATTATTTTTCCTTACAAACACAGACAAACTAGTTGAGATCCAACTTCCCTTGTCAAGACATGGGAATGAGAAAAACTGAACATTTTCTTCACTTGGTGACTTATATCTTGTTTTTGAGATATTCACATTTGTATAAAATCCTGGGAATCATTAGACTTTTGCCCTCACGTTTCTTCAATGGATTTCCCACCATAGATCCTCATGACAATTGGCCAGGCGCCTTGTCAGTCCAAATGGAACCTTGTCTTTTTATTTGTACAAATGCCCAGAGGGCGGGGAGACCCAGCAGGACAGGGATTGGCCCAGCGGGAGGGAAACGGGAGCACGGAACTGGCCAGTGGGGAAAAAGATTCTTACGCCAGCGTATCTTGCGAAGTCTGCAGCGCCGTCTTTGGGGACTCACTTTGTACACACATGGCCTAAATTATTTAATTTCTCCAAACTGCCGCACCTTTATAAATCATTAACAGCTCCTTTTGATCTGTGTTAATGAGGTTGCTTGATTGTGGTGCTTGGGAAAAAATAATCATCATCATCATCGTAACGGCGACGAAACGTGAGATGGGGGGATAAGTTCGTGGAGGAAAATAATTAAATTAGGAAGGAGAGGGAAGGAGAGGGAACAAAGGAGGGAATAAGGAAGAAGACAGTCAAGAAATAAAGTCTGGGTTTTGGGGGATAAGAGAGACTCAAGCAAACTGGATGAATGTAGAGATTCCTTTGGGACCGACACAGGCATCTATAGATCTTATGATAGGGTTGCGTTGCAGAAATCTCCTTATCTGAATAATGTATTAATTGCACACACCCATCTGTCCTGACTTAGCAGGGACAGTTCCAATTAATTCTCTGCCATCCCATTTTCTCATCTGCTTTTAAAATGTCCCAGTTTCTCCCTCCTCTTTCCTTCCTCATCCTCAGCTTATTTCAGTTGCTGCAAACTGAGTTCAAAGTGTAAAAGGGGGAGAGGAGAAGGGAACAGAATCTTGCTCTTGCCAGGAGGCACAAAGCAAAGCAAACTGCTACAGCCTCTCTTAGTTTGTGCATTTTTCCTCATTCATTACTTTTGCCATCTTGCCCACACTCAGTATTGCTTGGCCAGACGTCTTGGATTTCATCTGTGAAATCATAGAATCTTAGAGTTGGAAGGGATCACAAGGGCTATCCAATCCATTCCACTACCGTGTAGGAATACACAACTGAAGCACTCCTAAAACGTTGAAGGGTATGTGATTGTGCTACATAGATCCTTGCGTTGAATGACAACACTGTGCAATGGAATGCAGAACACAACATGCACCCACATTTGCAACGGCATCACATGTACAGCTAAGGCTTTCAGTTTTAGAGATACTGCAGACATTGTACTTTGAGGGAGGGGAAAGACCCAATGGATTCTATCATTTCCTCCCAGACTTCCCCATAGGCTCTACCTGTGAGGCACAGGATAGCTCCAAGTTCAAGGAACTGAGCTCAGAGGTTTCAAAAGCTTTATTCGGGAAACATCGAAGAAACAATAGCACACCTTGACGGTACCAAGACTAAAGAAATATTAGATATGCAGTACTTTATAAACTGTAACATTTCAAATTAGTGCATGCTAACATCTCATTTGATGGCTGCCCATAACAACTCCTTTCCCAGGCTATTCTGTCCCCTCCCCATTTTCTTATTCAGCTTTCCAACAGTTTGACCTTACAGCCAAATCTGTCCCCTGCATCTGTCTTCTTATTGTAGTTCATTACAGTAGCATCCCCGTGTTCCCAGCACATCACTGACCAGCCAATGCTATCATATCCTCATAGCCCACAAGCACTGAAATAAAGTAGCTACCTAAAATTATGACAGAGAGAGCAAAGCCCACCTGATGCCTACAGCAAGCCCAAATACCTCCATTTTCCCCTGCCATCCCTCTCAAAATGGCAACAGGACATGATGTCGCACCACTTTCTGTTGCCATTTTGAGAAAGAGTGCAGAGGAAAATGGTGGTATTTGGAGGTAGTATGTGATTCTTTGGTGCTTCTGGTATTTTCATATGTTTTCCCATGTTTTAGAGGGATTTCTCCATGGTCTCAGGGCAAAAATTGCTTGAAAATCATACTAAATTTCTTGGACTGATCAGCAGGGGCTTCAAATGCCACAGAAGTGGAATCTTAGAGCTGCATGAGACCCATAGGTCACTCCATCTGTCCTACACCAAAGACCCTAAGGAAAATCCAAAAAAATTGTTCCTCTTTATGTCTTCCTCTTTTCTCACTCTGCCTACACACACACACACACACACAGCAGTTTTGATCCTGTCCACCAGTAGGTCTTTTGTAAAGTTAATGGATCTTGGCCATTCAAGACCAAAACACCACCACCTTGTCCAATTACTTCGGAATTCAACAGAGATAGGTCAGAACAATTCACTAATATTGGGGAAATCAATTTCCCTCCCACCTACAGTAGGGATTGCAACAAATTCAGAAGGATTATGGGAGTCCAGAGTGTCAGAGTCCCTGGTCATCAACAAGGACTTTGAACCCACAAACCTGGTTCCTGGGTCTGGTCTCTTCTGGTATAAGAAAAAGTCCCACACATCCTTAAATTGAGAGGGTGAGAAATGGAGCAAAATGGGAAATCACAACTGAGAATGGGAGAAAAGAAAAAAGATTAAGTTTTATGGCTTGTGTGTCTGTGTTTCAAGAAAAAAAGGGAGAGGGAGAAATAGGAATTAAAATCCATGTCAGTTTCCCTCCTGAAATTTCTTCAGGGACGGCGCAAATTTGCATTTGAAATTGTGTCTGTGTGCATAGGGTGGGGGAAGCGAATGCTGTTTAAAAGAGGTCAGGAAACCAATGAATTGCTATAAAAATATACGATAAACCTCCTGAATGAAACGGTATTAGGGGATTGTCAACAGAAATGAATGGAAAGACAAAAAGCTGGACCAGAATGGAGAAGTGATGTGATTTAAGTTTGGGGAATTTAAGGGGCGGGATGATGGGGGGTGTTTCTAAGCTTGGGAGAATAGAAACAAAATCCCAAAGTTTCTTGGAAGGGGGGGGAACCTCCCTCAAATCTAGCAATTGGAATACATTATGCAAATTAACCCAATCTCAAGATGTTTAATGAATTTTGCATTTTTCATTCTCATGCACATTTGTGGGCTGAATGGTTTCTCCCCCTTGCTTTTTTGTGGGGCGAGTATTCTTTGCAACGGGAGTTCTTCATTCTCCTCGAGAAGGTTGTAAGATCTGAAGGAGACAGAAAGAGGAAGATGGCAATAGGGCAATTTTATATTTTCTGTTGTCTGGGTTAATTTTAATTTAAGTTTCGGTTTGCAGTTTCGAGTTTGTTTTATAGTTTTACAAATTTACCCAAATCTGAAAAGTTCACTGGACGTCAAGAAATCTTGAGAGTCTGAAAACAAAAATACTTGAACATGGATGAAAGCAAACCTAGAGAGTCATGAATCCAAGCTTGAGTGCTTAAGATCTTAAAAATCCTGGGATTTGCCGTTTAAGGAGGGGCATTTAGAATTCTCAGCCAGAAAGCTCTTTGGCCTCAGTAAACTACAAACCCCAAAATTGAAAGTGGAATAATAGCATGATAACAGTTTAACACAGAAATGGCCATAGAATCATAGAATACAGAATGGGAAGAGTCCAACCAGTCCAACCCCTTCTGCCATGCAGGAATACACCATCAAAGCATTCCCAATGCATGGCCATCCAATCCTTGTTTAAAAACCTCCAAAGACGGAGACGCCAACACACTCCATTGAGACAGCCCATTCCACTATCAAACAGCTCTTATCTTCAGGAAGTTCTCTCTGATTTTAGATGGAATCTCTTTTCCGGAAGCTGGAAGTCATGTCCTAGTCTCTGGAGCAGCAGAAAACAGGATTCCTCCATCCTCCGCATGACATCCCTTCAAAGATTTAAACGTGGCTATCATGTCACCTCTTAACCTTCTCTTCTCCAAGCTAAACATACCCAGCTCCCTCAGCCACTCCTCAGCGGGCTTCATGGTTTCCAGACCCTTCAGCATTCCGGTTGCTCTCCTCTGGACATGTTTCAGCTTGTCAATAACTTTCTTGAAATGAGGTGCCCAGAACTGGACACAGGATTCCAGGTGGAATTAGATCAAAGCAGAAGAGAGTGGTACCATCACTTCCTTTGACCTGGACACTATATTCCTGTTGATGCAGCCCAGAATCGCATTGGTTTTCTTAGCTGCTGCATCACACTGCTGACTCATGTTCAGCTTGTGGTCTGTTAAGACTCCTAGATCCTTTTCACATGTACTGTAATTTTGTCTCCCTTGGCTCAGTACTGCTGCGCCGTCCTGGAAAATTTGAATTGCTGGTGCAGTGCAGCAAGAGAATTCTGACTATTGTGCTGATTGAATTTGCAGGGGGTCGTTATTACAATTATGATTAGTTCATTTAGATTCTGTCTTTTCCCCCCAGAACCAGGATTCAATGCTGCTTGCAGATCAATGCACACAAAAAGATACAGAACACAGCAAAAAGGGGTTTTTTTTAAAGCTAACCTATCCACAGAATTAAAGCCATTCAAAACAGCTCCATTAAAAAAACAAAGGATAAAAGATAAGAGAACAGGAAAGTATTGAAAGATCTTTCAATTGGTACCTAAAAGTTAGACAGAACAGAAATGTTTTCACTTGCTGATGGAAGGATGGTCAACAGGAAACTATATGAACCTGCCCTAGGGATGGCGTTCCAAAGTCTGGGACCCACCACCAAGCAGGACAAGTCTCTTGTTTTCTCACCAAATGTGCCTGTGAAGATGGAGAAACCAAGAGACAGGTTTTCTCTGAACATCATAGAATCCAAGCAGGCTCATATAGGAAAGGATAGAAAAGTAAGAAAAATCCAGGTTGCCCGGAATGAATCCATTTCAGTTCATTTCAGTTCTGTTCGCAGACGGTGACAAGGCTGGCCAGAGGATTATGGGAACTGGAATCCAAATGAGATAACTTCTCCAAGCTCCAACCTGTCTCGTTGGTGTCAGGTTCACTCCACAAGGCTGGCTCCATGGTTTTGGGCTTAGCAAAACGAGCCCAGCAAAACTGGGTCCTCAGTTTTGACAGGCTTTTGCAACGTATGACTCGTTACCATGGCTTATGTTTAAACCATACCATCAGGCATTTGTTTCCATGCATACTTTGAAGACACTGAAAGTCAGAGCCCCACTATGTTCTGCGCTAGGGAGACCTCCTCTGGAGTCCTGCGTTCTGTTCTGGGCACTTCGTTTTAGGAAGGACAGAGACAAGTTGGAGCAGGTTCAAAGAAGATAAGAGATACGGAGAACAAGGTTGCAGGAATTGGCCATGAAGAGAAGACTGAGATGATGGCCTTCTTTGAATATCTCAAGGGCTGTCCCGGAAAGGAAGGGGCAGGTTTCTTCTCTGCAGCCTCAATCTTATTCCAAAAACCAGCAGCCTCAGGCTTGATTAATACTTGGATGGGACCTGAGCAGAGGATGACAGGGATAGCCTGCAAAAGGGATAGCCTGCAAAAGAACCTAAAGTGCTAAACATGGTGCTAAAGCTGACAGCCCTTAGCTAGATTTACCAATAATCTGGTTTAGTTTAAGGACTGCTTCCTATCTCCAGGCAAAGCTAGGAAAGAATCTTGTCCAAAACTTGGAGACACCTTGCTACCAGCCAGAGCTGAGAATATGGGGATAGATGAACTCACTGTGTATAAGGCAGCTTCCTATGTTCCTGATCTCATATAATTCATGAGCCAAGCTTGATTGATACTTGGACGGGAGATCACTATATAATCCAGGATTTTCAGGACTTACAAAGTCTAAGGGCTAACTTCCGATGTAAAGACCGGCTGGTACGTTGAGACACACAAAACATGCATGGGAGAAGGAGGAGGAGAAGAGGAAGGCTGAAAGACAAGGCCGAGCGATTTCCCGGACCATGCTGAGCATCACCCCCGCCAGCTCTGACAACCTTAATATCAATATTTATCTCCGCTCTGAAATTCTGATCCTTGGCTTTGTCTTTCGCGGCTCCATTACCATTATCCACAACGCTGGCTCTGATGGGAGGGCTAAAGGGAAGGGAGGGCTGGCTGAAGCCTAATGCAACTTGACATCTTGGCCTCATGCCGGCGGTTGGGAGAAGCTCTGTGACAAGGGGGATGAGCCCCTGATAGCTAGAGCTATGAGGAAACACTTCGAATCCATGCTGGGTAACAGTCGCTTTTACCGCCCTTCAAAAGCCAAGGAACCCATGTGTGGCCACAATATCCCCCAGCCCCAATTAAAGAGGGACTTTTGTGGTTCTGAAAATAGAGGATGTAGGTTAATCAGTTCCAATTAGTGTTAGTCCTGAATACTAAGTCCCAACTAGATTAAGCCGATTGAATCGATGGGGTTTACCTATGTATTGACCTGCCGTTCAAGAATTAATGGATCTACACTGCTTGAGACTAATCAATATGATTCAGGTCACATTCTTTCTATTTCAAAGCAGGCTTATTCAGAGCTTAGGTAAATTATGATATTTATTTTTTTTTTGGACTGCTAGCTCCCAGAATTCCCAACTCAACATGGCCAGCTGGGGGAATTCTGGGAGGAGTAGTCCAAAAAAGTAACTTGTTCAGGTTTTTTGTTCCCCTGCTAGTAGTGTTGGGCCTCCAGTTCTCAAATCAGAAAGTCTGAGAACAGCACACACAAATGTGTTGAAGTGGAGACAGTGGAGTACAGTTTTTTGTCCTTCATATTTCAGAGTATGCTAGCTGGAAGTAGGGGCTGCTAATCATAGAATCATAGAGCTGGAAGAGACCCCAGGGGCCATCCAGTCCAGCCCCCTGCTATGCAGGAACCCACATCAAAGCATTCCCAATAGATGGCCATAAAGCCTCTGCTTAAAGACCTCCAAAGAAGGAGACTCCACCACACTTCGAGGCAACATATTCCACTACCAGACAGCTCTGACTGTCAGGATGTTCTTCCTGTGGTTCAGGTGGAATGTCCTTTCCTGCAGCTTGAATCCATTGCTCCTTGTCCTAGTCTCTAGAGCACTGGAAAACAAGCCCGCTCCCTCCTCGACATGACATACCTTCAAAGATTTAAGCATGGCTATCATGTCAACCTTCTCTTCTGCAGACTAAACATACCCAGATCCCTAAGCTGCTCCCCATGGGGCTTCATGGCTTCCACACCTTCTAGCATTTTGGTCGCCCTCTTCTGGATACACTCCAGCTTGTCGATATCCTCCTTGAATTGAGGTGCCCAGAACTGGACACAGGATTCCAGATGAAGTCTAACCAAAGCAGATTAGAGTGGTACCATTACCTTCCTTGATCTAGACACCATATTCCTATTGACCTCAACCTGGTATGCCCAAATCACAATCAAATATTCTTACCTGTAATGTTCTAACACCCAGAATGTGTTAACCACTCTAATCTGCTGCCCCTTTTAATTTCTGATAGCAATGCAAGGCCTCCCAAATTCATGCTACCTGTTGTTTTATCCACCAGCTCCTTAAACTGGTTACCGATTTTGGAGGACAGGGGAAAGGTTAATACAAGCTGATGCCCTTTCTTGCCTGGCTTTGCAGAAGAGTGACGTTGGCACGTGTATCATTTGGCTTCGGAGTTCTTTTCCTTCCCCTTTGCAAGTCTTTCCCGCCCCATCTTTCACAAAACCGGAAGGTTGATGACAGAGATCCAGCAACACTCCGGTCTGCTGCCTTTACCCTCTCTGCCCAACCTGGCATCCAAGAAGGAAAAAAAAAATTAAAAACTGGGGAAACAAGAAAGATTTTGGCCTCACCACGTTCATCAATAAGAGCTGGATGCATTTTGAAAGGCCTGCTTCTTGCTTCCAGTTCTCACACCCCACTTGTGGTTGACTGTGGACACCAAAGGTTCCCTCCAACCTCTTGCTATGTATCCCCTACCTTTTTTTATACAATTGGTATTGAATAACATTTAGTTGGGGCTTGGACCCTATAAATGGGCTGCTTTGGACCATGGGGTTGACTCTCCTTCTTTGGAGGTTTTCAAAACAGGCCTGAGACAGACGCTTCACAGGGGTGTTTTAGGAGCACATTCCGGTACCGGCAGGGGGTTGGACTAGATGGCCCCAGGGATGCTATGATTCTAATTCCAAATTAATATGTACGGTTGAGGGCACACAGCTTATCAGATCAGTGTGTTGTCTTGAGCAGATTTCGAGGGAAGAATGCCTGGCTGCTTCTCCCATCGCACACTTGTGAGCAAACAGCAAAGAGGATCCATCCGGGACCGTTTCTGTGATTCTTGATTGCTTATCTGCCTTCAAAAATTGCCTTGGTGGCTTTGTGTTGACGGAGGTTCAGAGTCGGGCTGTGAGGGGGGGGGCTCTGTTTCATTTAAAGGACCCAGTGGGAGAACAATGCTTCTTTATGTGTGACAAAAGTAGAAAGCAGGGTCTTGGAAGTGGGGAGGAAGAAAAATGGGAAGAACAAGATTGGCCAGGAAGGGAACAAAGTCGAGCACTCCTTCCCACACTTGGTGCATTTGTGTCCTCCAGATCTTTTGGGCTACAACAACCCTCATCCTTGACAGTCAGCCATGCTGGAGGGAGCTGATGGGACTTATAAGTCCAAATTTTCTGGAAGACAGGGAACGCTGTCCTAGACCAGACAAGTGGCTTCCATCATTAAGGCAACAGGAACTAAATAATCACAGCAGTTTAGGGCCTTTCTGCACTACACAACTATTGCACTATGATTCCACTTTAACTGCCACCATTCTGTTCTATGGAATCATGGGATGTGCGGTTCGGGGGGAGATCTAGAATTCTTAGCCAGAGAGCTCCAGTACCTCCCAAGACTACAAAGCCCAGGATTCCATAGGTGGCAGCCACGGTAGTTAAAGTGGAACTATAGTGCAATAATTGTGAAGTGCAGAAGGGTCCTTAGAATAGGAAGGGACATACCCCTGCCAAAGAGCCAGGGTAGTCTAGTGTTTTGAGGCCAGGATTCCATTCCCCACTCCACCATGGAAACAAACTGGGTGGCCTTGGGTGTGCCACACACTCTTAGCTCCAGAAAAAACCCTGATAGGGTCACCTTAGGGTTGTCATAATTGGAAATGACTTGAAGGCATGCAACAACAACAAAATGACCAAGGCAATCCAAAGAAAGAGTTCTAGGTATGAACAATTTTCAATATCTCACTCTCTCCAGTGCAAGACGTTTGGTGAAAATTTCATTTGGGGGAGCAGAATTCCAACTGCTGTCCTTTTGCCCTCCCCCATAGCAACACCCCCAAGTTCATGTCCTGCCTGATTCCCCCATCATGCCCATTGTAGGAAATAGGCACTTGGGTGAGAGTGGCTCACTCTGGAGATAACATTTTCCTAGCAAAAATGATTACACACACACACACACACACACACACACACACTCCTTTTTCTGAGGACAAACATTTTTGCACTTTTCAATAACTTTCACATAAGGGGATTTATGGGGGAAATTAGTGTGGAAAAGAATTTATGAAAAGAATCCTTTCTTTTCAGAAAAAAACAACTTTCTTGCACTTTTCAATAATTTTTCCACGAGGGGACATTGCAGGATAAATACTTTAAACAAACTTTTTTTGCAGAAAAAAACTTGTTTGTGCAAAAGATTTTATGGTGCAAAAGCCCCTCTTCTGCTCAGAAAACTGCCTTTTGCATAAAATGCCCTGTCTTCTTTGCAAAATTATAGGTTTTTTTTTTTTTTTTTTTTGGTGGAGGGAGAAATCAATTTTTCATAGAAAAACCAGAAATGTGAAAAATCTCGACTCAGTGAGCCATTTTCTCAGCCTGATGTTCTGATGTGTCAAGAAACCCTTTCTTGTTAAGGGCAAGAAATTTTGCAAGGGTTATTGACGTCTCTAGGTATGAATCATCCAACTTCCCCGGGAATCTCCCCTGTGCTGTACTGTGCACTGTTCTACCCTCATTTAACATAGAAGCTCATTAGCACAATACAGAAGCTAATCAATAATCTCCCCTAATGACATGTTCTAAGCGAGCAGTTGCTAACCGGCTGTGTCATTTTTCTTGCCTCTGCCAATGTCAGTGACAAATGTTAACATTCAGCGCTTAGCATTCTGGACACAAGCAGCGTGGGATCCTAATAGATTTGTCCAACATGTCCTACCATTTCTGTTTGGTTAAAAATTAAGTTTCTAGTTCTGATGGTTACTGACAGGGACTAGTGGTCAATCAATAGGCAGCATCACCCAAAAACCTGGAAGTTGGAGACTACAGGAGAGAAAGTTTCCAAATGAACAGCCATCCCCAAGCTGGTGTGTCCATGATGCTTCCAACTATGAATCCCAACATCCTTGAATAATGGTTGTGCTAGTTGGGGATGATGGAGGCTGAAGTAGAACATTCTGCAGAGTGTCCTGTTGGCTGGGGTGGGCTTTTATTTATTTTATGGATCTATTTACCTTCTTTCTTTCCTCCAGGCAGTTCAAGGTATAGGTTGTCCTCTCCTTTACTTCAGCCTGACAACAACCCTGGTAGATAGATCAGTCTGAGAAAAAAAATAACTGGCCCAAAGTCACCCACTGAATTTTCATGGATCAGTGGAATCTGCATCTCATGAGTCCTGGTGCAATGCTCTAACCAATTATACAATACCATGTTTATTTGTCCCCAAAAGGCAGCTTGTCTGTCATTGGTATCAACAGTGTGATGCAACAGCAAGAAAAGCCAATGCAATTGTAGGCTGCGTCAACAGAAGCAGAGATCAAGGGATGTAATAGTGCCATTCTGTTCTGTTTGGGTGAGATCTCACCTGGAGAGCTGTGTCCAATTCTGGGAAACACAGAAAGGATATTGAGAAGCTGAAAGGTGTTCGGAGAAGGGGGACCAGAGCTGGATATGTTTAGCTTGGAGAAAAGAAGACTGTGAGGTGACACAGTATTTTTATGTTAAGCAGTGCTGTAGGTAGGGTGTGCAAGCTATTTTTAAAATTTATTTATATCACACCTTTCTCCCAAATGGGATTCAGAGCAGCTAATGCAAGTTAAAGCGGAACAGCTAAAATGGTATGGAGTACGAAAGTTTTAAAAGCATTAAACCTATCCATCCAATTATAACACTTAAACTTAAAAGCCATTAAAACACCGGAAATACATATTATGTATTTTAAAAAGTCACCTATCTAATTGCACACCTCTCGCTACCTTGGTCAGTTAAAGCTGAAGGACTCTTTCAATAAGAAAGTCTTTGCCCAACAGTGAAAAAATAGAGAGGGGGCAAAACAAGCCACTCATGGGAGAGAGTTACACAGCATAGAAGCAGCCACCGAGAAGTCTCCGTTCGCCTTGTCCTCACCAGCTGAGGCTGGGAGGGTGGTTGAGCAAAGAGAAAGCCCACCTTTGAAGACTGTAAGACTTGAGGAAACTCATATGAGGAGAATCCAGTTTTCAAACAGCCTGGGCCAAAGCTGTAAATCTTAAAGGCTTCCATCAGAGGCAGTTCACTCCTTTTCCCAGAAAAAAAAATAGGGTAATCTGACAGAGGTTTGGGCCCACAAAAATCACACTGAAGTCACACGTGCCTCCAGGCCAGATTTTGCCCACCAGGGCCACATGTGACCCAGGGACCAGATTTTGCTCACCCTTGGCTTACAGGGATGAGAACCTACAAGGTGAGAAGATTGGGCATGCTTCTCCTCAAAAAGACAGCCCCCCACTGCCCCAGACGGAGCAGCTCGTGCATGGCAAGTGTCTGGCTGCATGAACAGCCTTGTGCCAATCACCCAGCTGTAACTGTCGGGAAGTGGCAGCCAGCCGTCCGGCGAAGAGCTTGGCCAGAAAGCCTGCTTTCTGACGTCGTGCGGTTGTGGGTTCCTCCCAAAACGGGTGAAATGCCGGCCACCTGTCCGCTTGATGGCAAGACAACAAGGAGCCAGAGGGTGGTAAAAATGTTGGAGGCAGCCCCTCCAGCTGTCTCCCATTTGATTCACAACCACCGAAAGAGCAGAAAAAAGAAAGGGAGGTAGTCACTGTCCAAATGGCTGCAAAACAGCAACAAGGAATAAATATGATGGCAACCCAACATAGGACTGTGTCTCCCTGTACTACAAGAAGAATTGGCTCCACCGTGAAGTCGACTGAGGCAGTAGCTTCAGATGATGGATTTAGGGCAGCAAAACCTTAGTTCGTTCATTCATCACAATTATTGTTGTTACACACCTGAGAATGATGTGACATCAAATAAGAACACCACCTCAGAGATTTTGTGGGGAGTAGGGAGAGACTAGGGAGAAATTGCCCATGCCTGGGCATTGTACCTTTTCCTCATTGAGCATGGGTTTGGTGGATGTATAGAAGCATAGAATCATACAGTTGGAAGAGACCCCAAGGGCCATCCAGTCCAACCCCATTCCGCCATGCTGGAAGACACCATCAAAGCATTCCTGACAAATGGCCATCCAGCCACTGTTTAAAAACCTCCAAAGAAGGAAACTCCACCACATTCCCACCACTGTCGAACTGCTCTTACCATCAGGAAGTTCTTCCTAATGTTTAGATGGAACCTCTTTTCCTGAAGTTTGAATCCGTTGCTCCATAGCGTCCCAGTCTCTTGAGCAGCAGAAGACAGGCTTGCTTCATCCTCCATATGACATCCTTTCAAATATTTAAACACAGCCATCGTTTCACCTCTTAACCTCTTCTCCAGGCTAAACAGACCCAGCTCCCTAACCCTCTCCTCATAGGTCTTCACGGTTTCCAGGCCTTCTACCATTTTGGTCACCCTCCTCTGGACGCATTCCAGCTTGTCCATATCCTTTTTGAATTGCGGTGCCCAGAACTGGACATGGGATTACAATTGGGGTCTGACCAAAGCGGAACAGAGTGGCATTATTACTCCCCTTGATCTCAACACTATACTCCTAGCGATCACCCAGTATTAAATCCACCAGCTTTCTTCTCTCACACATAGCCTTGTCATCTCTATAAACACCCAGGTGCCTGAGCCATTACCAAAGCCAAAGGAAGTTTCCTGTCTTTCTGCCGCTCCTTCCTTCCACACACCTTGCTCTGCTTCTCTTCCCTCACCTGCCTTTCCGCCTGGCCTCTGGCTCTGTGACATCCTAACAAGTCAACCAATCAGTGCAGAAGGCTCTGTTATCGCTGGATATTATTCTCCAGATATTATTGGACTGCAATGCCCTTCGTTCCTTAGTATTGCCTTTACTGTCTGGGGCTGCTGGGAGCTGCAATTCAATAATATCTGGTGGGATACATGCAGTCAACCACTAATTTAAAGAATTTAATGGTAACAAAGTTTTCTGTGGCATATTGGCTGACTTGCTATGACGTCACAGAGGCACAGTTTATGACGTAAGTTGGACATTTTAGAGAAATGAGTGATTTCCACAATCTCCAAATCACATATAACTGGAATAAGTCCCTCTCTTTTCCTGTTGCCCCTTTTATCACTCTTGTTCTTTGTGCTTCTTTTAGACTGTAAGCACCTTGAGGCAGGGATTTATCAAAACTCATTTCTTTAAAGCAACATGCCCATTCTGCACAGTGGCAGTTGATAGCTTCCCTGTTAGTGAATTTTAAGAAATTATCCAAGATGCACTGAACGCCTTTCCCTTAAAGTAATTTCAGCATCTTGGTTGGCTCTTTTAAAGTTCAGACAAAAAGCCAGAGCGGATCCATCACCCCTGCCATCTTGGGAGCTTCCAGTTGCCACTGCTTTACCCAACAAGATGTTTTAAAATTATTTCCTTAATTCTCCGCTGTTTTCCTATGACTGTTTAATTGTGTTTTTTAAAAATTCATTGATATTATGATGGATTTTTAGCTGCATCTTGTTTTAATCTATGCCATAAGTCACCTTGGGACCTGGATGGGAGAAAGGCGGGATATGAATTAAAAAGGAAGGAAAGGAAGGGAAGAAAGATAAATTAAGGGCGCGATCATAATTTTTTAAAAAGGAAGATCAGGGCAAGAGCTGTTTGAGAGTGCGAAAGGCTAATTCGCCTCCACGGGAGATTTTCACACAGTGCCGTTCGGAGGCTCTTTTAACAGTGGATTCCCACGCTGCCAGGGGTCAGGTTAGACAAGATCCCTGCCAACTTGAGAATTCTGTGCACAGAAGGGCATCGGGGTTGCTCTCCAAAATGCAAAAGGTTAGCACGCAAACATGCATTTACTCAGGCAACTGTAGGGTAGGGGGGTTGGGAATTGGGGCTTTATCCCCCCTCCTTTTCCCCCTAGATATCTAACCCCCCCTTCCCCTAATACATGAGAGCCATAAGCCAATGTCCCCACCCCCTCCAGCCCCCTCGGCGCCCTCTGTTCCTCTCGATGCCTTTAACTGCCTCTGGCTAAGCAAAGATCAGTGGTGTAAGATCTTTCCTAACATCTCCTGCCAACTCTGTCAGAGACCATCTCTAGAGTACCAGGGCTCACAGTTATGTAAACAGAGCACATTCTCTGTCAAAGATTTCCTCCCCTACTCCCTCTCCCCGCTTTAGGAAAAAAAAAAGTGCATGGAAAAAGAAACAGAGGAAAAGAAGAAGATCTCCACGGCTCATTTACACATAAAAGGGACCTTTGCGATACTCCCGGGCATGGGTGGCATGTTTGCTCGCTGGCAGGTTAAACTCGACAATAAAGGCAAGAGGTCGGGGACTCGGTTGTCCTTCCTCGTTCTCCCCACCTCCCTGCCAAACACCATTCCGTCTGATGGATGTCAGTCAATGCTGCTCACGCAGCCAGAAAGGGAAGAGAAGGCCTGAGCAACTTTTAGACTGGTGGGCAAAAAGCCTTGGCCCCATTATACAGGCAGGGCTCCCTGATCTCAGGCCTTGGCCCGAAGTCTCAAGGCCTGGCACCCTTTTCTCCAGCCCACAGGAAGGGAAGGGAAGCCTCAGGGGGAGAGCACTGCCTTGAAAATTGCATGCACACCAAGTACACAAGAAAATTACAGAGATATTTCAGATTAACTACCCAACAGCGACGTAGACTTGAGTCAATTGATTTGGACTCAAGTCAGACTTAAGTCACTTCAGTGACTTGATTCGGACTTGACTCGGCAATAAATGATACACTGACTTGACCCGACTTGCTGCCCTTGGTTCAATAACATAACACATTCACCCAGAAACCTTACAACTTTGAATAATGCTTCCATCTCTTTTTGCCTACTGGTCACAGGACAATCTCTCTCAAGCCCAAAGTGCGGGCTCATTTCTCAGAGAGGAACAGCAAACGGGCTAGGCAATGGGCTTGAGGCGGGCTTGGGGTCTGCTCAGCAGCCTGACCTTGCTGCATATCGGAAGAGCCTTCTAAAACGTTCCCTGAGAGCAGAAGACAAGACTGGCCCCAGAGAGCAGGGCGATTTCTCAGAGAGGAACAGCAAATGTGTTAGGCAGTGGGACTGAGGAGGAAGGATCCTTCCTTCTAAAGCTTTTGAAGCTTCAATTATGGGGAGTTAGCAAAATCTTATTCCCCACTTCTGAAAAATCCTCCAGTTTCGGAAGTGGGAAGTAAGAAGAATCCTATTCCCCTTTCCAAAGCTCCAGGCCCTTTCATCCCATTGGCACAAAAGTCTCCAGCTTTGGGAAGTGGGGGTAAGAAGAATCCTACTCCCCACTTCCAAGGCTACAGATGGCAAAATCACAAATGTGGAGGGCCGACTCTGCTAAAATTATTAAAATTGACTTTATTTGACTCTGGCTTAAAATTCTGGAATACAGGTTGAGGTATAAAGTTGGCTCTGAGACTTGAGACTTGACTTGAGACATGAAGGTAGAGACTTGACTTGAGACTTGGAGTAAAAGGCTTACATATATCACTGCTACCCAATGAGCTCACAGACAGTGGCGTTGCTAGAGATTTTGCCGCCCCTCTCAATACAATTGAGGTGGCTTTAAAAATGAAACGACACCACACAGTAGTGGCAACGGCACTAAGGTGTTCTTTCTTACTCTACAATTAGATGACAGACATCAGGTCTAATCCTCAGATACAGGTGTCTGGATGGCCACTGGTTTTGGCCTGTAAGGCCCTCTACATCTCCAGCACAGGCTATTTGACAGAGTGTATCTTCCCATATGTGCCTGGCTGAACTTTAAGATTGCAGGAAGCTACGGTCAGCCCCCTGCATTCACTTAGGGTCACAGAGCCCCTGCAAAAAAGTGGGGAAAAATGTAGATATCAAAATGTGTGTGTCTGTGCAAAGGGGGGCCAAGGCACGGTGCGGAGAGCAGGCGCCCAGGGTCCAAACCAGCAAAGGACAGGGAAAGGGGGTGGTCAGCATAGTTGGCCCTACACTTCCTCTCTCTTGCCCATCTCCTTCCTTGGGTGTGTTAGAGGCATCGAGAAAGGGTTCGTGGTGCTAAGAAATCGGGCTGTGAACCATCCTTAGTGTGCAGTGGCTGATGGAAGAGGAATAGGAGGACCAGATGTGGGTTTTTAAAGGGCTGCTTGGTCTCATCAGAGCTTCCAATAGGGAAGGTTCCCCCAGAAAAGGAGCGTGGCGGGTGCAGGGAGGGGCAGAGGTTGAAGAAATCATAGCACTATAACAATGTAGTGTGGAAATGGCCCCACTGAGCAATTTGCACATTGGCAGCCTAAGCGGAAGGCAACAGAAACCTCCAGAGAATAAATCTTCCTGCCAAAAAAACTCAGGGTCACCATAAGTCGGCGTGGACTTGAAGGCAGGTGACAACAAACAACTGTTTTTAATCTTTGTTTTAAAGTAAGATTTTAAATGGTTTTAATTCTGCTGTTGTATGTTTTTAACAATATGTGCCTTTACTGTATTTTCTCCTTTTTTTGTAAGCTGCTTTGAGTCCCAGTCTGGGAGACAGGTAAGATATAGGCAAAAGGATGGATGGATAGATGGATGGATGGATGGATGGATGGATGGATGGATGGAATGCTAACACAGACAAGCCCTCAATCTGATCCAGCAGAGCTCCTTTTACACTCTTCTTACTTCTGTTCAAAGTTACACTGCTAGTCTATTGGTGCTTACTGCCCTGAGAAAAAACAAATGGTAGAGGTCCCAGGTCCAGTGCCCAGAAATTCAACAAAGGATCAGGGAACAAGCAACAGTGAATCACCTTTCTTGTCCGTTAGCTCATGGTTTCATGCACATATTTTCTTTCTCCAAAAAAAGTCTCAGAAACAAATGGAACCTAGTGTTCCCCAGTCTCTGTTCTCTGGCCTGAGGAATCTCAGAGTGAGAGAGCCACCTTGAAAACTGGGTTACTTTCCTCACTTGCCAGACTTGGTGTTTTTTATTTGAACAGTGCCCTGTCCAACTGCGGTAAATGCTCAAGGTATCATGCTTCATGGCATCCATTGGGGCTTCTGGTTATAATATCACCCTTGTAACATCACCAGGGGCTGCCTCATGTGCCGTCCCAAGGGGTCATCCCTCGATCTCAGAGTCTGCCCTGAAAAGCATGCATTCTTTTCCATTGGGAGTCTTTTCAGGAGGTGTGAAACAAGGAAAGTAACTTTTGGGGAGGACAGAAACTCTCAGAAATTCCCAGCCAGATCTTTGGTTAAATTTAAAAATGATTGGGATAAATTAATTTTATCTAAGAGACCATGACAGGGAGAGGCAATTACTGGTTTTGAAAGTTAAGCTTTTAGTTATTAAATACTAGGCAGTAGTGTGATAATGACATACATGCTAGAAGAAGTGTAGATTATCTTAGAACCAAAAGCTGGTGAGTTAGAAGTCATTTATATGTATTCTGGCCCCTTTTTAGTTTACCTGTAGTCTACTTTAATTTAGTATTAGGTTAGATATTAGTGTCTCTGTCTACTTACTGTTTGTCATTTTAATTCCCTATATGTTGTTTTATTTATTAATACATGTTAATAAAAATACTTTTAAAAAAATTCCCAGCCAGCATGTATTCTGGGGGCTGCCATTTGTAAAAGTAACTTTTTCAAGCACTGTTTATTCAGTCTGAAACAGCGCAATTTGTCCAAATACACACCAGTGACAGATATTCATCACCATTGGTCATCCATGTATGCATACAGTCTGAAATGCTGATCAGAAATGATCAGACAAGTTCCTTCTTCAGACTGAATACTCCTGGAATCTGAAGGTTTTCAAATTTGAAATATTCAGTACTCAGACAAGTTACTTTTTTAAGACTGCAACCCCCTAGAATCCGCCACTCATCCTGGATACTGGCTGAGAGATTCTATAAACTAAAAAAAGTAACTTTTTAAAGTTCTGCAAATGCAAGCAGAACAGATTTTTCACCCATCCATAGGGAAGGTATACTCTATCTAAAGATTTCTGTTCCTAGAAATTATACAGGGAGTTATATTTCACTCTGTCTGGCCTCCTCCATGTACACATACCTCCAAGCAGGGGAGGGAATACGAGAGAGAAAAACGTCTGGAAAGATGCCCAGTCTTTGGAGTTTTCTTTTCTTTTCTTTCTTTCTTTTTCCCCATTACAAATGGTGCACAAGAAGCCAGCCAGACAAACAGTCAGAAAAACCTCAACAGGTCAGAGAAGGAGGCAAAGATTGAATGAAGAAGCAAGAAAATGGCCACAGGGCACGGTCTGGCAGAAAAGTGAACACAGCACTGCTAGGATCATGGTTCTAGGGGATAAAAAATGAAAACAGAAGTAAGGTGGTAAATATCTATATTTCATGTTGGATTCAAACTACAAGAAAAGAGATTCCACCTGAACATCAGGAGGAAGGGAGGAGGGAGCAGGCTTGTTTTCCGCTGCTCCAGAGACCAGGACAAGGAGCAATGGATTCAAGCTGTAGGAAAGGAGATTCCACCTGAACCTCAGGAAGAACTTCCTGATGGTCAGAGCTGTCCGGCAGTGGAATCTGCTGCTGCCTCCATGGAGTGTGGTGGAGTCTCCTTCTTTGGAGGTTTTTAAGCAGAGGCTGGATGGCCATCTGTTGGGAATGCTTTGACGTGTGTTCCTGCATGGCAGAAGGGGGTTGGACTGGATGGTCCCTGGGGTCTCTTCCAGCTCTAGGATTCTATGATTCTATGCTGTTCAGAAGGAGTTTAAAAAGTTGGGATTTGGGACATTACACTTCAGCACTCTTTCCTAGATGGTTCCACCAATCGCTCTCCCCACACTGAGAACCCACTCTTTAACCCCTATATCTGTGTGGGCAAATGTATGGGTCCCCAGCCTTCCTGCGCAACACACACACACACACACACACACACACACACGGCAAACACAGATATCTCTGTTTTCCTCTGCAGTCCCTCTCAAAATGGCGACAGGAAGCTTCCAAGATCTAAGCAGGCCTGTTAACAGGGTTTCGTGGTGGTCTCACAGGGTCACAGGGTCAAAGCTGACTCCATGGCACATTACACAACAACAACAAAGACAGATAGATAGATATAGTGCACATCAACTTTTTCCCGAAAGCCAAAATGACTAAATTGAGGCTATCATACCTTGGACAAATCATGAAAAGACAGGACTCACTGGGAAAGGTGACAATGCTCAGTAAAGTTGATGGGCAATAGGGAAAAAAAGGTGTGGATTGCAAAACTCTTTCAAGGAAGCCACAGATGTCCAGAGTTTGCAAGGCCTGAGCCAGGCAGTCAGTGATGGAAACTCTGGGAAGTCTCTCACATTTTAGAGGGTTGTCATAAGCCAAAGCAGACTTGGTGTGAATAACAATAACGACAAATCTGGCCACAGGATTCTTCAACACAGTGAAAACCACATAGGTATGTGGGTGCGACTCCAGGTTATATGAATATATGTCACCAGTAGGACCCCAGAATAGATCTCATAGGAATCAGAAATCATAGATCAGAAATCATAGACATGTGGAGTTAGAAGGCACCCCAAGGGACACTGAGTCCAACCCCCTTCTGCTGTGCAGGAATACACCATCAAAGCATTCCCAACAGACGGCCATCCAGCCTCTGTTGACAGACCTCCAAAGAAGGATGGACGAGAAGAAAAATTAATCATCATCATCATCATCATGTAAGTTCGGAAGCCCCCCTATGAGTTTAGGGCCACAGCCTGCCCGTCCCAACCACGTCGCCAAATTTGCTGAAATGTAGCAGCAAAAATGCATTTCATTTAGTTCCACATTAAAACAAGGCATATAGGATCATAGACTCATAAAGCTGGAGGAGAACCCCAGGGCCATCAAGTCCAACCCCATTCTGCCACGCAAGATGGCATCATCAAAGCACTCCCAACAGATGACCATCCAGCCTCTATTTAAAAACCACCAAAAACTCCAAGACAGCGTATTCCACTGTCAAACCGCTCTTACTGATCTCTTTTTTAAAAAAAATGATACATGTAAAGCACCTATATGGATGGACTCTAGAAAAATGTATGACAACACATTTCTTCGAGGGCGGGAGACAAGCATATGCAAAGGCTCTGCGTTCGAAAAAGCTTCCAGGGCTAAGTGCTAGTTAAGACCTCTTCAGGGACGAACAAGCCTCATACGTTAAAATAAAAGCCCCAAAGATGAGCGTGCAATGATTTATGGCAGTTTGATGCAAGTTGAATTTCTTCCATACTTATTTGGCAAGCAAGAGATAAATTCAATTTGTGCCTTTCTCTCTCTCTCTCTTCCTTTCTCTCTCCCTTTTTTTCCCTTGAGTAAATTATTTGCTCTCACCGTAATTCCGCCTTGGCGGATAGGATATAGATAAAGCGCTTCCATTACGGACGAAGCTGTTAGCGATCAGCCTCAATTGCCCCGTGCTGTTTGACTCCGCATTTCAATTTTTATTTTTTATTTTTTTTTAAAAAAAAAATCATTTTCATTTGTTTTGTGTGTTTTACGATTATGATTAGGATGATTATCGATATCGGGTTGGAGCTGGGGGTCTTTGGTCACGGTTGGGCATGCCACCAGAGGTGGTACTGAAGGAAAGGCCTGTTCGTTTACACAGATAATTGTGTCAACCCACAAAGCCGTAATTCGACGGAAATCTAAGACACAAACAATAGGGGAATATTCCCCCACCTCTGTCTTTCTCCCTTTTCTTTCTTTTCCAAATGTGCTGTCAAAAGCGTTCCTCCGTAATTTGATCAGCGGGAAACCGAGCGCAAGAAGTGAATCTGACGCGCAGCTCTGCAATCATGCCGGTAATATCTTCAGTGCAAAAGAGGGAGAGAGAGACAGAGAAAGGATGCCTGGAATACATTGCTCCAGCTCTTCATGTTTAAGTCAATAGGAGTTAATAGACGAATTGACGAGTGAGCAGAAGGGAGCCGGAGATGTCAAACTGGAGAGACGATCCATTTGAAGACGGGGTGATCTTGCTTAGTTGCACAGAAGTCTTCCTCATCGATGCAATCTTGCGAAGTTGCACAGAACTCTTTTGCTGGACAAGATGAGGAGGACAGCCTGTGTGTTTGAGCGCTGGAAACCAATGACCTGTAGATTCTACCTCAGTGGGGCCACAGACTCTGTTCTGGGCTGTAGTTTCAGATTTCAAGGAGATGCTTATTTCTGGGGTTGGATGTAAGCATCTGGAACGTTTCTTTTAAAGTCCATATAGGGCTTTATAGTTCAAAACCAGCACTCTGAAACATGCCCAGAAATAGACCACCAGCCAGTGGAGCTGTTTCAGCAAGGGAGTAGGATCTAAGACTGAAATATCACATCTTCCCCGCTCTGGGAAAGCCTGTAATATGGTTAATTCTACTCGAGACATTGGCCAAGATGCTACTTGAAACTGGCAGAGCATCAGTGTGCTCACACAGAAGATCTGGGCAGAAGTCAAGGATATCTGGAGGGTGGACAAAGAAAGGCCATCGGATAGCAGCAGGAGAGAACTCCCTGGACTCATTGTTGCTGGTGTGTGCCTTCAAGTCATTTCCAGCTTATGGAGACCCTAAGGCAAAGCTATCATGGGGTTTTCTCAGGCTGAGAGTGTGTGATGTGCCCAAGGTCACCCAGAGGGTATCCACAGCTGAGCAAGGAATTGAACCCAGGTCTCCAGAGTTATAGTTTAACTCTCAAAATACAACACTATGCTGGGTCTCACCAGTATGATACCATGTCCCCAAAACTCCCTCCACTGTTCATAGGGTTATCTACTCATCTTGGCTTTAGGCAAAACCCCTTTCTCTGAAGGGCCACTATTAAAATTGAACTCATCACCCATCAACATAGCCAGAGGTTTAGCATTTCTGTTACTGTTCACAGGGTGTTCTGGGGCTGAGAGTATGTGATACGCCCAAAGTCACCCAGTGAGTTTCCATGGCCAAATGGGGAATCAAACCCTGCTCTCCAGGACCATAGTCCAGTGCTCAAACCACTACATCATGCTGGCTTTTCCCTGACTCATACTGGTATCAGTTTGGGTTATGGGGTGGAGCCACCCAGAAGCAACAGTATTGCCTATCAAAGGCCATTATGCAAGGATATCCTGGATACCTCTTTACCCAGCGTTAGGAAAAGCATTTCTACCAGGATAACCCTCCCATTACACTAGTGCAAAGCCGCCTTAGGATTCCAGGCAGAATTTCCACTTTCTCAACTCAGCTCTATCTAACTCATGTTCAGCTTGTGGTCCACTAAGACCCCTAGATCCTTTTCACATAGACTGTGGTCAAGCTAGGTGTCCCTATTCCTATGTCTGGGCATTTCATTTTTTTCTGCCCAAGTGTAGCATCTTGCATTTCTCACTGCTGGAATTCATTTTGTTAGTGGCTAAGTTGCTAAGCAAGCACCTACTTGTTTCTAGCCAGAAGGTGGATACAGAGCAGAGCGGATGGTAAGTCCTGACCTTACCACAACTGAGAGAGACGAAGCTGGCTAAGGTAATACAAGCTTCCTGACAGATATGTTGTAGGAATGAATCATTTAAGCTTTACAAATTGTTGCAAGCTGCCTTTCTTTTGGCTGAGCTGGAGATCTACAGTTCTGTCCTCCTGTGCAGAGATGAGCCCCAAAACTGGAGAATTTCTACTCTTACCTCCTTCCTGGAGATGGCCCACAAAAACTGGGGATTCAGGGCCAGCCCCTGAGATCTGGCAACCCTGGCGTGTCTGAAAGAGTGTGTGAGACAGACAGAAGGAGACAGACAGAGACACAGGTTGTGTTTTTGGGCTCATACAGAACACCCCCTGTACTCCGTGCATAAACTTTAGGTTACGCACATACATACACACCGGGAAACATGTCAGCTCCCTCTTTTGCTCTCGGTGTCTGTGTTATTTTTAAAAAGGCCAGACCGACAGGCCGGCCTCTCTGTATCCTCTCCACGGCAGGAGCCAACATAACTGGATGATGGGCCTTTGTTAACAGAGAAAATCCATTTAAGTTCACTCGCACTTTCTCCAATAGGCTGCCATTATGCCTCAGGGGTCCGCCACACTAGATCCAGGGAGAAGCAATGTGGCCCTGGATTCAATTGTGGCCTTTTAACCGCTTTCCCGCTCGCTCTCTCGTCTACTCTCTCCACAGAAGCCGCACAGGGGAGTTCAACCTACAAGCCACGGTCAAAGGTGTGCTTTAGGCCCAACTTGGCAGCTGTGGGAGGTCACGGCAATGCTAGGAACCTTCCCACAGCCTTGAAACAACCAAGACTTCTGAGCACTATTGGAATTCATTTACTGCTCTCCAAACCAAAGGCACAGCGTAACAAGGGGGGAAAAAAAGGAGTGGAGTCCATTTGTACTGATTAAAAGAGAGACAGAAATTTTGCATCATCATTATCATCATAATTTGATTATGTATTCCTGCATGGCAGCAGCTTGGACTCAATGGCCCTTCTGGTCTCTTCCAGCTCTATGAGTCTACCACGAAGCCCTGCAAGAAGCAGCTTAAGGAGCTTGGAGAAGAGAAGACGAAGAGACGACATGACAGCTAGGTTTAAATATTTGAAGGGATGTCATATAGGGATGGAGCAAACCTGTTTTCTGCCGCTTGAAAGACTAGGACATGAAGCAGTGGCTTGAAACTGCAGGAAAGGTGATTCCATCTAAACATTAGGAAGAACTTCCTGACAATAAGAGCAGTTTGACAATGGAATCTGCTGCTGCCTGGGAGCGTGGTGGAGTCATCTTCTTTGGAGGTTTTTAAACAGAGGCTGCATGGCCATCTGTCCGGAATGCTTTGATGGTTTCCTGCATGGCAGAAGGGGGTTGGACTGGATGGCCCTTGGTGTCTCTTCCAACTGTACAATGCTATGATTCTATGAATGCATAAGTAAATCCAACTGATCAGATGGTTCTACTTTAGTTAGGAGTAATAGCAGGATTTAAACCAGAGAACTCTTTGGAATGGAAAATACTGAAAGAGACCCTGGCTGGTTAGCTGACTGAAACTCTGCTTGAACATCTGGGGAAAGAGAGTTGGACTGGGTGGCCCTTGGGGACCCTTCCAACTCTGTGAATCTGTGATTCTACGACATGGCTGGCTGGAAATTAATAGAGTCCTCTATGCTGCAACATTCGGTTGCAGCACTCAACTTTTGGGGTTGTTTTTCTTCCATACACCCATTTCTTCAAGATTTTCCTCCAGTTTATGTTCTCCCACATGTTGGTGCCTTCATGGGTCAGAGAACACACCAACAAAGGAAGACTGATGTACTCCATGAGTGACCCGATGGCTCTGCAATGGATCAAAATTAAAAGAGGTATTCCACCTAAACTTTGGGAAGAACTTCTGGGTTGTAAGAACTGGTTGACAAATTTGGATCCGGGCCTCCGTCTCCAGCCTGACTCTCCTTGCAAAAATGACAGAATTTGCATAAATTCAAAAGCTTGAAAGGAATTGGATCCATCGGGTTGACGCAGCAAGTTTGCTGAGCCAGAGAAGGTGATAAAAACGACTTTGGTTCTGAGCTGACTTATTTTTTATTTTAAACACACTCGCAAGCACACACCTTCTCTATGGCTCAACCTAAGATCAGCTCAACTCCCCAGCCGTTTCCTGTTACCCAGCACGCCCTTCGCTCACCTCGTTACTTTCCGATCACGTCCCGGGCATCCCCTCGGGACGGCGCAGAAAATTAACAGCGGTTCAGATCTGAGGAACTTTATGACACGTGTATGATAGGCCTGAACCACGGTGTAATTGAATGACGGATGAGCTTCCAGAAGCCACATTTCCAGGGAGTAATGAAAAATAGAACCGATATTGACTGAAGGAGCTTTTCGCAGGCCGGGTTGGGATGAGCGGGCCTGTTTGGAGCGGAGAGCGCATCAATAGCGCAAGTAATAGCACAGTTATTGTAACTCCCCCAAAAATGTCATTTGGGCTTCAAACTAGGGAGTAGTTTGCTATTAACCAGGCTTAAACAGAAAGGACGCGAGAGGGGAGAGAGGGAGGGAAATGATGGCACATTTCCAGGTAAAAGCGCGTCCCAGTTTTGCCTCCCCGGGGCAGGGTTTTAAGATTTGCCGGATCTGGTTCAAGGAGGAAGGAACTGAAGGCTGGGGGCTGCCATGCCAGACCCGCAGAAAGGAAGGGTGGAGCAAAAGCAGTAGATTCTTTATTTCCGAGGGCCTTCTCAAAATGCAACTTTTCACTTCCTTATGCCATTTTGAGAGAGTCTGCAGGGGAAAATGAAGGGACTTGGGGCTAAGTACAGGTTGCTGGACTGGGGCAGAGGTATTTCTCCATATTTTCACGTTTGGAGGCCCTTCTGTGTCGCCTTGGGAACTTGCTCCTTTATTTATTCATTTATTTATTTATTTAGGGGCGTTGGGGCTAGCAAAATGGAGTGCATACTTTGCCCACTTCTGGTTCAGGCTTCTGCTTTTGCCCCTTGGAAGATGGCAGACTCTCATTAATCAGAGATTTTTAAACAGAGGTAGGATGACCACTTCTCCGGGATACTTCAGTGGTGGATGCCCGCTCTGGAAAGGAGCTAAACTGGAGGGCCCTTGGCGTCCCTTGCCAGCTTTGTGAATCTTGGCGGGCAGCCCAAGCTGCACTATAACCTGAGATATCTAACCTCAGACCAGTGACTCGGACCAGCAAAAATTGGCAGTTCTGATGTTAGTGGGGCAAAGGATTCATTCTGGATTTCAGTCCAAACTTTAAGGACTGATCAGATGTGATGATCTGGAAACCATGTCCTATGGAGAAGCAACTTAGGGAGCTAGGGATGTTTAGCCTGCAGAAGAGAAGGTTAGGAGGGGATATGATAGCCATATTTAAATATTTGCAGAGATGTCATATTAAGGACGGAGCAAGCCTGCTTTCTCCTGCTCCAGGGACTAGGACATGGAGTAATAGCTTTAAATTTCAGAAAAAGAGATGCTATCTAAGCATTAGGAAGAACTTCCTGACGGTAAGAGCGGCTGGACAGTGGAATCCGCTGCTGCCTGGGAGTGTGGTAGAGTCTCCTTCTTTGGAGATTGTGAAAGAGAAGCTGCATGGCTATCTGTCAGAAATGCTTTGATGGTGTATTCTTGCATGGTGAAATGGGGTTGGACTGGATGGCCCTTGTGGTCTCTTCCCATTCTAAGTTTCTGTGGTTCTATGATTCCATGAACCCTATCTATAACTATAACTTAAAATATAAGTTATAGGAAATCTGTAACTATTTCGGTATCCCTGCTACCCTCTTTAAAGTTTTGCCAATCATCTGCAGTCATTGCCTTTGTCTTCTTAATGTTCTGCAACCCTGCTGTTGTGCTTTCTTCCCCAATAGTTGTTCCAAGTCTTTCCAAACAATGTGGTGCCTATGATGAGGCTGTCTCTGTACCCCACCTCAAAAAAGCCCCCGTCCCACTCTCCCCCAGGCATTTAAATAACTGAAGTAAGGAACCCTTGGGGTATTCTGAACTCTAGACATTTGCTTGGGTACTCTCTAAATAGGCCACTCCAAAAGGTCCAAGGGGATCTTGCCTGTACCAAAACCTACAACACCTGTTTGAGCAAAGAAGAGTCAGAAAGAAAGAGATTGCTCCAAGGGCCAAGGGCACAGACGGACTGATTTATTATCCCAACTCAACTAGCTCCTTCCTTTATTTAATTTCACTTTTGCAGCTCAGGAGCCAAGATGAACTTCACTCCTCTGGCCAAGAGGAAATTAATTAACCTGACTGTTGTTTGCCTGCAGAACACAACAAACACAACGTGATGCCTCCGACACAGAAGAGTACCTGTCTGTGTGCATTCCTGACTTCTCACTCGGTGAAATTCTCAGGCTCAGAGATGCTTCAAATGCTTTTTCTCAAACATCCTCTCAGAGACAGTATTGTGCAGTGGGTAGAGCGCGGCTTCAGCCTAATTTCATGCAGTCCTTTGAGCCAGTTTTGAAAAAGCCTTCTGGACGAAATGGCTTCAGGCCTCTGTGAGGAGCCGTATGTCCCGCCTTGGGGTTGGAAGAAGGGGAAAGGAAGAGAGAGAAGCAGAAACAGAAATAGAGACACAGAAAAAAAGTAGAGACGAAGGAGGGAGCAGGCTTGTCTTCCGCTGCTCCAGAAACTAGGACAAGGAGCAATGGATTCCAGCTTCAGGAAAGGAGATTCCACCTGAACCTCGGGAAGAACTTCCTGACGGTCATAGCTGTCCAGCAGTGGAAGATGCTGCCTGCATGGAGTTTGGTGGAATCCCCTTCTTTGGAAGGGAGGAAGGGAGGAAGTGAGGAAGGAAGGAAGGAAGGAAGGAAGGAAGGAAGGAAGGAAGGAAGGAAGGAAGGAAGGAGGCAGGCAGGCAGGCAGGCAGGCGGCACTGATTACTTCCAGAGAGCTGTCTGGTCTTCGCTGAAGTGACCTCGCAGGGCTGTTGTGAAGATGACAGCACCAGCCTCCTGGGCAGCCCACACTTGGCATTTGGGCAGCTGGCAAATCAATTGGGGAAGGGGCTGCTTTCTCTTCACCCCCGCCCCTGCCATATGCATGCAAGCCTGGCGCTCTTTCCTCCCTGTAATCCTGTGGGCATCTGTGTAGAGCACGTCCATACACAAAATAATTGCTCGCTCGGCAGATCTGACAGTCGCCAGATGTAATCGCTCTTCCTTCTCTCTTCCACATTCCAAATACCTCCCTAATTCTACCCAGCCATGACTTCTGTTCCACCTCCTTCTTTGGGGAGAGGGGGTCTTCTTTTCAAATTCTTGTGGAAGAGGAGGTTGTTTTTTTATTATTATTATTTCTTCTCTCCAGCCAGGTTTGCTGTTTCACTTGGTTTGTCCCTCTTTGACCCACACATCCAGAAAGCCACTTTGGAGCCAAGGGTGTGGTTATATTTTGAACCCAGAACTCTTTGCTCACACCAAGCAAGTGTGCAGCCCCTTGGGTACAGATGGGCAAATTGCAGACCAGGGACCCCCAGGTGAGGCCCTGAAGCCCCTCTAAAGCCTATGGACCCCTACTCAAAACATTAAAATTAAGGGCTGATTGTTAGATCAATTTTCACCCCCAAACCAGCCAAAAGCTCCCCAGAAAATACTCATAAGTATGGCAGTTTGCTTCCCCCAAACCACCAGTGTGCAGCGTAGGTGTGCCTTCAACTCATTTCTGACTTATGGCAGCCCTAAGCGAACCTATACCAAGGTCTTCTGCGAAAGATTTATTCCGAGGAGGTCCACCTTCCTCTGAGGCTGAGAGAGCATGACTTGCCCAGGGTCACCCAGTTATGCTGCCAAAGTAGTGTTGTTTATCCTTCCTCCACCATTTGGTGAGCCCATGCTCCTGTAACTACTAAAGCAACTAGAATAGTTTCAGTGTCTTAGTAAATTAGTCTTTAGTCACTCCGGGTTCTAGTGAGTTAGCATTTAGTGATTTTTTTTTTTCAGTTTATCATTTTAGTATGGTGTTTTAATTTTAGTTTATGACTATTAAAAATGGTAATCAGTGTTTATGTCATTTTGTGTAAAAACTGATAAATAAACATATAAAAAATAGCTCTAGTCCAGCTGCAACCCTGTAACTTGCATGGTAACTGAAACAGTCACTGTTATTTTGTTATCACTTACTTATTGCATTTATATGTTGCCTTTCTTCTGGTGTAAGACCCAACGTGGTTCACAAGTTAAGCTGCAAAAAAGTGGTATTATCCTTCTTCACCATTTAGAAAGGCCACACCTTGTAATGATCTAAGTAACCAAAAGAGTTACAGGAGAAATGTTCATCATCTTCCAGTATATAGGAAAGTCACACCCCTCTAAGTCTTAAAGTAACTAAAACAGTCACAGTTACATTGGAAAAAGAATGGCTGTATCTCCTTTTATGAGCCCAGTAGAACTCTAAGATCATCTGGAGAGGCCCCTCCCTCCGTCCCAACGCCTTCCCAGGCATGTTTGGTGGGAACAAGCAAGACAGGGCCTGCTCAGTGGCCGCTCCTAGCCTTAGGCCATTTCCGCACTACACTGTTATAGTGCTATTATTCCACTTTTGACATCCTATGGAATCCTGGGGTTTGCAGTTTAGGGAGGGGCATTTAGGATTCTCACTCACAGAGCTCTATGACCTCAGGAAACTGCAAAACCCAGAATTCGACCGGATGTTAAAAGCAAAATAATAGCACTATAACAGCGTAGTGCAGAAATGGCCTGAGGAACTCTCTCTTTTACTATTGGAAAGAGACGCCAGGATGGCCCCATCCTTGCTCTCTTTCCAAAGACAAGCTAAGACATTTTTGTGCCAATAGGCTTTTATAAATTGACTGGCTGTGGGCTCTTGATGTTGTGTGGGTTTCATTTAAGGTTGGTATAGTTTTTAATGTATTTTAATATATTTAATATTTTTAATATTAATATTTTAACATGTAATCTTTTAATGTTATAAGTGGCTTAAACGTTAACTTTTATATGCATACCTTTATGACTGTTTAGATTTGTTCTGTTTTAAAAATGCTGTTGTTGTTGTGTGCCTTCCAAGTTGTTTCTGACTTATGGAGACCACGAGGTGAACCTATCACAGAGTTTTGTAGGGGCTGAGATTGTGTGACCTGCCCAAGGTCACCCAGTGGGTTTCCATGGCCAAATGGGGAATCGAACCCTGGTCTCTAGGGCCATAGTCCAATGCTCAAACCACAACACAATGCTGGCTCTCTTAATGTTGTCAGTTGCCTTGAATCCCACTGTTGGCAGAAAGGCCAGATATAAATAAACAAAATAGAATCACAGAATCATAGAGATGCACAAGACTATGAGGGCCATTGAGTCCAAACTGCTCTTACCTTCAGAAAGTTCTTCCTAATGTTTTCTCTTTTCCTGAAGCCACTGCTCCTTGTCCTAGTCTCTGGAGCAGCAGAAAACAGGCTTGCTCCATTCCCCCATCTGACATTCCTTCAAAGATTAAAACACGGTTATCATGTGACCTCTCAACCTTCTCTTCTCTAGGCTTAAACGGACCTCTCCTGAGAGAGCTTCATGGTTTCCAGGCCTTTGACCATTTTGGGTGATATATAGAGAAGGAGAATGGATGGATGATGATGATGTTAGCCCTTCCTGCATTGCAATTGTACTGTGATTATACTTTTTACCATTGGATAGAAACATTCCTGACCCACAACACAATACTTTCAAGCTCTGCCTTGAACTCAGCCGGGCTTACTTCTGAGTAGAAGGCTGCATCACTGATGGCTCCTCTTCCTCCTTCTTTTCTCACGCAACAAACAAGACTTAACATGCCTCCCTCCCCCTTGACCACGGTTAATGACTTGGTTAATTGATCGCCCACGAGGTTCTGCTCCTATCCACTTTCCCAGCTGATCAATATCAGAAATCTTTCAAGGACTGGAAGGATATTTATCCTCCCCCTGCCTTCTTTCCACCCTCTTCTCAAAAGCAAGAAGAAAAGGGAGGGGGCGAGAGTGATTTTTCATGCCCCTTCCACCCTGTTCTCTGTCCCCAAATTGAAAAGGCCCATTGATTTGGGGGAGGAGAAGAAAAAGGGCAAGGAATCGATACAACAGGAAAACAATTAAAGTCAAGATGTGAATCCTGAAACAAGTTTAAGAGAGGAGCCTGAAAAGCGATAGAGCAAGAAGACTTGGCTGACACCCTCCTCCCTCCTTCTCCCAATCTGGTGTACACAACAAGGTGATACTATTCTTCTGTTCCTGAAATCCTGGAGAGCTGATGTTAGTCAGAGTGGACGATAGAGGCAAGAGGTGAAATGAAGCCATATTTAAGTACCTGAAGGGACATCAGATAGAAGATTCAGTGGTCTAGGAGTCTTAACAGACCACAAACTGAACATGAGTCAGCAGTGTGATGTGGCAGCCAAGAAAGCCAACGCAATTCTTGGGTGCATCAGTAGGAGTCTGGTGTCTAGATCAAGGGAAGTAATAGTACCACTCTATTCTGTTTTGGTTAGGCCTCATTTGGAATCCTGGGTCAGGTTCTGGGCACCTCATTTCAAGAAGGATGTTGACAAGCTGGAACGTGTCCAGAGGAGGGTGACCCAAATGGTGAAGGGTCTGGAAACCATGAAGCCTGCTGAGGAGTGGCTGAGGGAGCTGGGTATGTTTAGTCTGCAGAAGAGAAGGTTAAAGAGGGGACATGATAGCCATGTTTAAATCTTTGAAGGGATGTCATGTTAAGGAGGGAGCAGGCTTGTTTTCTGTTGCTCCAGAGACTAGTACCTGGAGCAATGGATTCACGGCACAGGAAAAGAGATTCCACCTAAACCTCAGGAAGAACTTCCTGACGGTCGGAGCTGTCCAGCAGTGGAATAGGCTGCCTTGGAGTGTGGTGGAGTCTCCTTCTTTGGAAATTTTTTAGCAGAGGCTGGATGGCCATCTGTTGGGAGTGCCCTGATGTGTATTCCTGCCTGGTAGGGGGTGGACTGGATGGTCCTTGGGGTCTTTTCTATGATTAGAACCATAGAGTTGGAAGAGACCACAAGGTCCATCGAGTCCAACCCCCTGCCATGCAGGAAGACACCATCAAAGGAGACTGAAGAGAGGCCAAATATTTGGTATGTGTGCACATGCTGGCTTTAGAGAGATGGGAGAGCAAGCAAGAGAGAGTATGCACCTTCCTGAGAAGCTCTTAATCTGATTAGCTTTTCGAATGAATGGAGAAAGCAAAAAGGCTTAAAACCGTGTGAGGGGGAAAAAATAAGGCAAGGAAGTGAGAAAGAAGGAGGGGAGAGGCACCAGACCTGGTGTGTGTGTCTGCTTATTGTATACCACTCCCCCTAATATATAAAAAGATTTAATTCTTGCTAAATCTTGCCCAATTTGGTCCAATTTTGGAGAACGGGAAAAACAAGACTGAACATATGGGGCTGCCAGCCGCAGTGTTAACTGTTGGCTAGTGTGGGGTGGAATGGCTAAGAGTACAAGGTCAAATATTTGCCATCTTTTGGAGAAGGGAACCTTTCTCCTCTTTCTGCGCCAGCTTCCAAAGCATTTCGTTCTTGGGCTACCATTAGCAAACTTTGTGATTTTCTCCTCCCCTCCCTACATGCACACACACCCCTTCCCCATCTCTGCCTTTTGTCTCTGCCTGGGTCTGGTGTTTATTAACATTCATTAATTAATTGGAACAACAAGCAGGCTGGTCCTCTCGCTCCTTCCCGTTAACTCTCCGCCCCCAGCAACCGAACTGGTCCTGCTTGCCAGAAACATAAAAGAAAAGAGGGAACTGTTGAGCGGAGTAAAAGGTGTGGAGCTTTTTCCCTGCTATCAAGAGTCACAGAATCCACAGATATGGAAGGGACATCCTGTCCTTTCTACCATCTACTTACTAAATACAGAATCATAGAACCACAGAGCTGGAAGAGTTCCCAAGGGTCATCCAGTCCAACCCCATTCTGCCACGTAGGAAGACACCGTCAAAGCATTCCCGACAGATGGCCACTGTTTACATGAGAGCCAATGCTGTGTTGTGATTTGAGTGCTGGACTATGACTCTGGGAAATCTGGGTTCAAATCCCTGCGTAGCCTTCAATACCCATTGAGTGACCTTGGAGGAGGGCAATGTTAAACCTCTTCCGAAGATACTTTGCTTGTGATCCTAACCCTTGGATAGGATCCCAAGAGCCATTGTGGTGCCATGGTGAGCACAGGACTAGGACTCTCTCCGACCAGGGTGCAAATACCCACTTAGCCATGGAGTGACCCTGGGCAAGTCACACTCTCTCAACCTCAGATGGCAAGAGTAGCAAGCCCTCCCCCCGAAGAAATTTTGCCAAGAAGCCTCTAACATAGTGTTGCCATAAGCTGACTTGGAAGCACATAACATTGAGGGAGCCTTGACAGTGTACTTGTTTGAGTGCTGGACTATGACTCTGAAAGACGTGGATTCAAATTCCTGTTCAGCCCTGGGAACCCACTGTCTAGGCAAGTTACACTCTCACAGCCTAAGAGAAAGGCAATGGCAAACTCCCTTGGGAGAAATCTTGCCAAGTAAACACTATGACAGGTTCACCTTAAGGTCACCATAAGTCAGAAAAGACTTGAAGGCACACAATAACAACAGCATACAGACACTCAGTTCTGTAACCCTTGATCTGCTTCTCCACAGTAGTAAAAATTGAGGGGGATGCTCACAAGGGCAGGAACTTTAACACACTCTCCTATATTTTATGGGACAAAATTGAGCTAGCACCTCTTTTCACATGCCTCAAGTCCCCTTCTTCTGTTGCCTGCTTCAAGGCTCTCTGTCTTTCTACCAGATGCTACATTAGCTCACCACTATCTGCCTGCTTCCCACAGAAGCTTCCTACTGAGATCCTAGCCTAGCCTGTCACCCCCGCACTCCACTTCCAGTGGCTTCCATGCCAGTGGGGTTGGCAAATCCACTCCACATTTTTGGTCTGGATTTTCAAGGAACTATCCAAGGTTCTGAATCCTATCAGCATCAAGGATGGGTCTTTTAGAATTCAGCCTAAAACCTGGAGTGCATTCGCCAGCCCACTGACATGGGAATTACTTGCTCCATTGCTGGAAACCACCTGTTGGCGAAGGGACATGATCCACCATTCATGGCCACACAGATTTGAAGATTTCCCAAGAGTTTTGCGCTTCTACTTCTCCCCAGCGAAAAAGTGCCCTGTTTTCAGAGGGGGAGCTCCCAATTTGGCAGCTGTGAATGAAATGGGCTAGTAAACAGAAGGGTGGTAGTTGAGGTTTTAGGATCATGAATATCCAAATCTCAGACTTCTGAGTGGCTACATGTGACAATGGAACGTGTAGGGGAGATCTTTCTACCTATCATCCCCACATGTCACACAATGTCCTGTCGTTAAAATGTGTTCCAGAGCCTTTAAACCAGGAGAACACAGAGAACCTAGCATGGATGACAAATAATATTCAACCAGTTTTTCAGGAAACAACTGCAAGGGGTCTTAATGGTGTGCTGTTTAGGGTTCTTTTCTTTTTTTACAAATCATTAAAAGGATCTGATTCTATTGTTTTTTAAAAATAACTTTTAGATACTTTTACTTTTGGGTTTCACTTACGTGATCTGTGTTTTAATTTTCTGTAAATCACTTGGATTCCCAACATTGGGAAACGTGTATGATACCAGCTCTATGATTCTACAATTCTATGAATACCAGATGTCGTAGGCCATATTTCAGAGGAAGGAGCTGACAAAATCACTTCTGAGTATTCCTGGCTTAAGAAAACCCTATAAAATTCATGGGGTTGCCACAAGTCAACATGCAAGTTAAAGGCGCATGCACACACATATTGTAACCCCAAGTTGAAATCTATGGATCTATTCCATGTGTAAATATTTATAAATGATTAAACAGACTCCCACAGTCTCTTGGTCATGCTGGCTGAGGCATTCTAGGAGCTGGGAAATCTCCAGCATCCAGAAGGCCGCAGTTTCCTCTTTTGTGTTGTGCCGTCAAACTGGGCTGAGTTCTAATTCAGCTTCCACCTATTCTAATTTGCTCGGCTCCTTCGTTCCAATGGCTCAACCCCTTTTTGACCCAGATCTTTCCCTTCTCAGGATTCCACAAAGATGACGGTGAGCATGGTAATGGCGGTGAGGAGGGAAGGACACCGATTTTCAACCGGTGGGACCGGTGTGGTGGTGGCAGCAGTGGGATCCCCCGTTCCTCAAGACACAAACACGTTTGCCACAGCCCTTCTCGCCAGCCTGTGGGATCATATGCAAACGCGACAAGGAGCTTATGAATAATGCATCCAGCTTGGCTGCCTTTCAAAATTAAGACGGCGGGGTTTGGGGGGAGACACATCTGAGTGTATGATTTTTAAAAAATAAAATAAAAATAAAACAGCAAAAATAGAGGGAGAGAGCCCTGCAGATGGTGGGTAAGCAATTGGGGAAGGGGAGAGTGTCCTTCCATCCCTCCTCCCCCTGACTGGGCATCTATGAAAAGATAAAAGAGGATCTTCATGGCATAAACACCTCTCCCCTCCATTCCCTCCTGCTCTAACTTTACTTATTTCCTTCTGCAGAACAATTTGATATTCACGTCCATACAGAGACGCCGCCTTAAAATTTTCCTGTGCATTGTGTTCATCTCCTTTTCAGATTTTTTTTTAAAAGGTAGCAAGGCAGGAGGAAGAGACGAGAAAGAGATATGGGGTGGGCACAGGGAGGGAGAAAAAGACAGATTGAATGTATCCCCTTTGAAGAAAACCACTCAAGCGTCCCATGGGCTGAGTTCAAAGAGAAGGGCGAAGGGGGTCATGTCCAAGCAAGGGGTCCCCCAGGATTAACCAAGCTCTCCCTCTCAACTTTATAGACTTGATAGCCATCCTAGTTGAATGCTTAGAGCATCAGATCCAAGTTTATTCCAAGGTCCGACAGCTCTTACACTCAAGAAATTCTTCCTAAAGTTTGGTGGAATTCCTTGTCAGAAGCAAACCTCACCTTGAGACAGGTATTCCGTTTGAGCCTCGCCTACCTTGCAGGGTTATTGTGAAGAACAAAAAACAACAACAACCAGAATGGAGAAGAACACTTCAGAGATCCTGGGTGAATCGGCAGCATATTAAATGCAATCAGACGACAAAGTCTAAACCAGTGAATTTTGGGGTGCACACTGTGAAACCTCTTAACTTGGACTGACTGTAGGATGGGAGCAGGAGTCATGCAGCCTCCTGGATGCTGTTGGAGTGAAACTCTCAGCGCTCGTGCTTTTGGCTGTGCTCTCTGGGGTTGCTGGGACATGTGATCCCAAAAGATCTTCAACACTGCCTCATTCCCACCATGGCTGAAGGGGAGGCATGAGGAGAAGGACTGACAGAAGGCTGGTTTCCGCTTTTCAACCAATTTTAACCATGATCTGGTCCCTAACTTGTCAGATAAGCTGGGAATGCCTGTCCGTTTGAAATGTGTTCAATCATTCAGATGAATATTTCAAATGAGTGCACATCCCCTCCCCGTTCCAGTCCATTTTGCTTTGACCAGACCTCACCTGGAATCCTATGTCCAGTTTTGGGCACAACAGTTCAGAAAGAATAGTGACAAGCTGGAACATGTCCAGAGGAGGGTGACCAAAATGTAGAAGGCCTGGAAACCATGAAAGGAGCTTGGGTTGTTTACCTGGAGAAGAGAAAGTTAAGAGGAGGGACATGATAGCCATGTTTAAATATTTGAAGGGATGTCATGTCGAGGAGGGAGCGGGCTTGTTTTCTGTTGCTCCAGAGACTAGGACACGGAGCAGTGGCTTCAAACATCAGGAAAAGAGATTCCATCCAAACATAAGGAAGATCTTTGTGACGGTAAGTGCATTCAACAGTCAGAGCCTGGGAGTGTAGTGGAGTCCTTTTCTTTGGAAGTTTTTAAACATAGGCTGGATGGCCATCTGTCAGGAATGCTTTGATGGTGCCTTCCTGCATGGCAGAAGAGGGTTACACTGGACGGCCCTTGTGGTCTCTTCCAGTCTTGCCATTCTATGATCCTATGTTTCCACAGCCATCCTGCATCCATCCTGTAGACCAGCCAAGAAGGATGGACTGAGACAATATGCAAGCCACAGATTGAAATCTGATTCTTTGCACATCCCTACCAGTTATCCAAACCATGCTACAGAAGAAGACAGGTTCTACTTAAAGAAAATAAATTTGTCATTGTTACTGTTGTAACAGGAATGGAACCAGCTTAAATTTTCATTCCACTTTCCCCAACTGTTTTTTTCCCCTCCTGTAACCATTTTCAGTGACCTGCTCCTGTGACAATTTCTGGTCTTTTTGCTCTTCCCTGGTCCCAGCCTCCCCACGCCTCGCAATCTCACCCCCCTCTCCGCCAGCCCCATTCCTCTGCAACCCATTTCTGTAATTCTCTGTGGCTGTCCCCAGCCGGCACATACGGTTGATCTTCCAAGTTTGCTCACTTGCAAGCAAAAGAACCAGGAGGCCCTTTAATTTGGCTATTTAAAAACCCAAAATAATTTCTCTTCTTCTTCTTCTTCTCTCTCTTTTTTTAATATATATAAAAAAGCTCAACCCAGCTTTGAAAAGCCTGGAGGTATCCCAACGGATCCTGCTCTTCTCCTGCTTCAAAAGCCGCCTTTCTCCTTTCTTCCGCCCATTCGCTCCATACAAAGGTGCCCGCGCACTTTCGTCTCAGTGGAAAGACCTTTTTAATTGGTTCCAGGCAGAAGGTTAAAATGCGCCTCTTTCTCTCTCCCTCCCCACACCATGAACACCCCCCCTTTTTTCTCCCTCTTGCACACTTCTCTTCAAGTGAAAGAAGGGAGTTTAAATGAGAAAGAAAGAAAGAAAGAAAGAGGGGACGCGCAGCTCAAGAGCAGCTGCCAGTACCAGGCAGCCTGAAGGGTACATGCCAACTGGAGAGAAAAGGGAATTTTTTTTCTGAGCATACAGGGTTTTTTTTGCAAGTTTCGCACTCAATTTATCTGGTGCTGTTGTACTCCACAATTCCACTACACAAGTGTGGGATTCATTATTCCCTCCTTCCTTGAAAGGATAGCTTTGAAAGTGGGAGGGCTTGAACCAAAATGACTTGACATTTGGAGAGGGGGGAGTTTGCCAACCCCTGAGAAGTATCCAAAAAAAAAAAAGAAAGAAAAAAAATCATCAGCTTTTCAGCAACGAGTTGCTCTCACTTGCCTTCAGTTGCCCTCACTTGCCTTCAGTAGCTCACAGTGATGAAATGTAGGCTGGCAATGCAAATAATAAATGCTAATAATGTATTTTCCCATTTTTTTCAATGTCTCCATATTTTTTTTTCTAGAACATGATGCCTTTGCATTTTAAAATGCTCCCGGTTTTCTCTGCAGGATGTCTCACTGTTTTTTATTGGTGCTGAGAAAATTTAGGAGCATACTTTACATCCTTAGTGAAGGATATAATCATTACGGTCACCTGCCTGATCTCTGCAGTCATATCATAAAGCAGGAAGGGGCAATTGTGTTGGAGCCAGTAGCCAATTCCTCCCTCCCTGCCCGGAAATTCTGCCTCCTAGGCTAGCTACACCCCACACATGCAGCAAACCCAAACGCCCATTTTCCTCTGCAATCCCTCTCAAAATCATGACATGACAGGAAGTGACATCAGCCCCCTTTACACACAAACACGAGAAAGAGAGAGAACACAAGTCTGAATACCTCCTTTTTCCTCTGCAGTCCTTCTCAAAATGGCTTCCTGTTGCCATTTTGAGAGGAATATGGAAGTACTTAGGAACAGTACAGTTTTTGGGGGTGCTCATGGGGTATCTTTTACGCATTTTCACACATGATTTTGAGGCAAAAGTTGGTGAAAAATATGCTCATTTTTCTAAAAAAAAATTATTTATTTATGTACTCTCTTTTCTTTCTTTCTTGTTGCCTCAAAGAGGAAGAGGACTCTCTGGCCTGCCATCTTGCAGGACTCGCAGACTACAACTCTCTAAGAGAGGAACTGCAATTCTATAAACTCATAGAATCATAGAGTTTGATGGAGCAAGAACTATGGAGTCCAACCCCATCCACCCATCAATATAGGAATATACAACTATAACACCCCAGAGAGAGACCATCTAGCTTCAGTTTAAAAACCTCCAAAGAAGGAGAGTTCAATTTGCCCAAGGCAATCTATTCCACTATTGAACAGTTCTTACAGCAAAGAAGTTTTTCCTAATGTTTAGTCAGAATCTCTTTTGTTGGGATTTAAATCCTTTGGTCGATGTCCTAGTCTTTGGAGCAGCAGAAAACAAGCTGGCTCCACCTTCTACATGACATCCCTTCAGATATTTAGAGAGCTATTCTATCACCTCTCTGGCTGCTCTTCGCCAGGCTCAACACACCCAGCTCCCTAAATCATTCATCACTAGGCTTGTTTTCATGCCAAATTGTACTCAGAGTACATTTTTCTCCTTGCCTAAAATATATTCCGTTTTTTAAAAAAAATCCATTGCTTTAGATATTTAACAATTTGTTCTCATCTCAAACCTGCCTGAGCAGAAACGCAGCTTATGACTTTTAACATCAAACCAAAACAACCAACACACACATTGAAAGACTGAAAAAAAACTTCAATGAAACGCATTTCATTTGTGGGACAAAGATGGCACAACAAAAGGGTGGGTATCTCAGGAAAATTACCTCCACTCTCATCTGCAAATCTACATACCACAAATGCTTTCTGGGCATTTTCAACTGAGGTCCAAGGTTTAATTTATAGATTATTCCACTGAAAATCAGTGGAGATCAATTTCTGATCACCCAAAACACTTTTTCAATTAATAGAGTCAAGAGCTGAGGACAAGTCCAGTTTTAATCTTTATCTTTTTCATTTCCAGCAAGTGAGTTATCATAGTGAATTCTAATTCTGGCTGTTTCTATGCACACAGAGGCCAAAATCCGACTGTTAGTGCCAACCAAAATAGAGGTACTGAATCCATGGCACTTACATAAGGGTTGGTTTACCAAGTTCCCATAGATTTAATGAGTCTACTCTACCTGGAGAGAGCCAACGTGGTCTAGTGGTTTCAACACTGGAGACCAGGATTCAATTCCCCACTCAGCCATGGAAACCCGCTAGGTGACCTTGGATATGTCAAACACTCTCAGCCCCAGAAAACCCCATGAGGGGGTCGCCATAAGTTGGAAATGACTTGAAGGCACACAACAACTCTAGCTTTTCAGCAATGAGTTGCCTTCACTTGCCTTCAGTTGCCTTCAGTAGCTCACAGTGATGAAGTGTGAGCTACTCAATTTCTCAAAAAGGTATGTAGGTTGAGCATCCACATTATATATAAATGGACTTAAATGTCACTGATAAATTGATCAATCTATTAATACTGAACAGTACATGATATGTTATTTACCCAGAAATAAGTTCCATACTGAGTTTAATGTCCAGGAATTATATGTAGGATGGCTAACAGATGCCATTTGGCCCCTATAAAGAATGTAATGTTTATGTCAGGATGAGGTGTCTCCTTCTACCAGTTTTTGGACTCACATTCAAGAAGGGCATTGACAAACTGGGATAGTTCCAGAGAAAGGTGACCACACTTATCAAAGGTCTGGAAACCAAGCCCTGTGAGAAAGGATTGAAGGAGTTGGGTATATTTGGTTGGAGAAGAGAGGAGATGACGTATTAGAATGGATATCATGCAAAGGATGGACTCAGCTTGTTTTCTGCTGCTCTTAGAGACTGGAGCATGAACCAAAGAATTCAAATCACAAGTGAATATAACTTTGTACTACAAATTCAAGAAGGATATAGACAAGCCGGAACATTTCCAGAGAAGGGCAACCAAGATGATAAAGGGACTGGAAACCAAGCTTTATGAGGAAGAACTTTGGCAGTTGTTTAGCTTGGAGCAAAGAAGACTGAAAGGTGAAAAGAGGGCCATTTTTAAATATTGGAAGATATGTAGAAGATGGAGCAAGTTTGTTTTCTGCTGCTCCAGAGACTAGGACACAATGGAGCATTGGCTTTAAACTTCAGGAAAAGAGATTCCACCTAAACATTAGCAGGTAAGAGCAACTGCATAGTAGAATATGCTGCCTGGGAGTGTGGGGAAGTCTCCTTCTTTGGAAGTTCTTACACACAGGATGGGTGACCATCTGTCAGGAGTGCTTTGACTGTATCCTCCTGCTTGGAAAAATGGGGTTGCACTAGATGACCTTTGGAGTCTCTTCCAGCTCTATGACTCTATGAAAGAAGACACAGGCCCCGTCTATGAAAACTGAAAGAGGAATGGAATTGCAGAGGGTGAACCAGTCAAAGAGGTGGCAATCCGGGTATGATAACACGTCTCAGGCCACGGATCCAAAACAGTGTTTCCCCTCTGCTGAACCGAGGCTTCAATTGAAGCCACATGCTTGCTCCAATGGGAACGGCTTCTCTCCTTCTACCCTCCCACCAGCCCCCTTTTCTCCCAAAGCCCCGCTTGATCAAAACCAGGTGATATGAGGTGCGAGGGAGTCACTGCGGCCTTCCAGCAGTGGAGCAAGATCAAAATGGAGTCGGGGGAGTCTCAGCAAGAAAAAGAAAGGGAAGATTCAAAGTGGAGTGACTGAGAAAGTGGGTTGTTTACAGGGGTGTAGCTATGAGCAAAATTAAGGCACTGCCCCCACAATAAAAATTCTGCCCACCCTGAGTTAATTTTTTTCTTCTGTCCTCTTAGTTATAGCAGTGCAGAAACTGAGACACCGAAAAGGGTTTGCTCCCATAACTCTCCAATTTTCTGCATTCACATGCCCTCAGTAATTTCGCCTGTCCTGTTTCTTTGGATGCATCAACTGTACAGTCAGCCCTCCACATCTGCGTGTTTAACTTTCATGGATTTGAGTATCTGCATTTACTTCTTATTTGATTATTACTTGAGTTTCTCCGATCTCTGATCCCCTCCCACCTCAAGCACTTCTTTTCTGTGAGAACCTCTCAGTGGCTCCGATCAGGCCATGGAGCCATTTAAAAATGCACCTCTGGTCTTCCTCCTACTCCACCTGCCACTGCCTGGCCAGCTATGGACAGCTTACAGCCCAATTTCTCAGCACCACAAACCCTCTCCTGATGCCCCCCATACACCTACGGAAGGAGCTGGGCAAGAAAGAGGAAGCATAGGGCGACCGTGCCAACCCACTCCCTTCCCTCTCCTTTCCCCAACCCAGTTTGGACCCTGGGTGCTCGCTTTCCCCACAAAGCCTTGGCCTCCTTCCCACAGACACACACATAATACATTTTTATATTTGCAGTTTTTCACATTTGCGGTGGTCCTGGGCCCCTAACCCTAGCAAAGGTGGAGGGCCAACAGTATTTCCAAATGCTCAATTGAAGTTTTACATTACTGCAGTGCTAGAAATTTGGTGATGGGAGGAAAAATTTCATGTGGAAGCAGAATTCTTATCTGGGTATCCGTACTCTTATTTTCTCTCCATCCCCCTGCCAGCCAAAAAACTACACTTCTGGGTGTGCGTAAAAACAATGCCTGCTCCCTCATTTAGCTGTCAACATTACCACAGCACTTTCTCATCAAAGATGGTGAGAGATTTAGAAGCATTGGAGAGGGCAAGCCAAGGAATTAAAAGGAGGGAAAAGAACAGACAGCACGGGATAATTTGAGTGCTTGGGGGAGACTAGGCCTTGGCTTTTCTCACTGCCATGGGAACCCCCGTGGGTGACCCCAGGGAGGTCACACTCTCTCAGCCTCAGAGGAAAGCAATGGCAAACATTCTGAATAAACCTGGCTGGAAAAAAGCGTAGGATAGAGTCACCCTATGCCAGAATGGGCTCAAAGGGACATAACAACAACTGTCAAATGGGGACAATTGGAAGGTATGTGGTTCTGTGATTCACACCAGTTGGAGCAGAGATGGTTTTTTTCTTCCTGCTATGATTTATTTTGAGAGTCAGCATGATCTAGTGGTTTGAGTATTGGACTCCAACCCTGGAGATCAAGGTTCAATTCCCCGCTCGGCCATGGAAATCCACCGGCTGACCTCGGGCACATCACACACTCTCAGCCCCAGAAAACCCTGTTTTAGGTTCACCTTAGGGATACCACAAATCAGAAATGAGTTGAAGACACGTAACAACAACAGGTGTGTGAAGTGGTGTGCTGTATTTTTAATCTCTTCACTGGTTATTATGTTTTACATTGTTTTGAACCATTGTTTTTAAAGTAACATTGTGATTTAATTCTTTTTTGACATTTGCAAACTAATATTTTAGCTGAGTCTTTAATTAAGTTAAAATATTAGATACTGGATCTCATCTGAGGGAGAAAGACAGGGTACAAGTCTAATAAATAAATAAAAAATTAAATTATCATAAACTTCCTTGAATCCTATCTTGAGAGAAAAGTGGGATAGAAATTCAGTAACGGAAGGAAGGAGGGAAGGAAGGAAGGAGGGAAGGAAGGAAGGAGGGAAGGCAGGCAGGCAGGCAGGCAAGCAGGCAGGTGAAAAGAAAAATACCAATTTTGGCTGTGTATTTGTATGGATGAAAACTCAGTACTTCATATACAAGTGGACTGCTCCTCATGAGAGCTTCTGCCCAATGAAACCTGCTTGTTTTTTCAAAGGCTCATGAGTCTTCCTGTTTACAATTTTTCTTTTAACCAGGATCAGAACCATCACAGAAATCCACAGCTTTCTTCAGCAGTGGAACAATCTGCAGGTCCCTCATTTCCATGTACTTTTTTTTTAAAAGAGAGGAGAAGACAGGAGGGAGGGAGGGTGTCTGGCGTGTAGGCGGAGGAGAGATACCCCACGATTGAATCTGACCTGACAGGTATTAACCTTGGCTATTTAGCGCAATTATTTGGAACGCATTAGAAAGTTAATGTCGAGAAGATTAAAGAGGAGGGTTAATGGGCTGAAATTATTCACGCCGCCAACCTTCGCCCCATCCCAGGCGAACTCCAACTTGGCTCTATGCCGCCTCTGATGAGTGACACGTCCCCTTGTCCGCACCAGCTCTGCCCGGGCATTCATCACTGAGCAGCCAGCTGTGACTTCCGAACTTCTCTCCTGCTTCCAAAATCCCTCGTTTCATCAAAGAGGGCTTAGCCCTCCCCTCCTTCCCACCCCTCCTCAACATCCCAGCCCTCTGTAGCCATTCAAGGCTGCCCCCTACCTTCCCCCAATGCAGCCCCATCAAAAAAAAAAAAACATAGCAGATGCCAATGGAGCACAACACTATTGTCCCAAGATAAAGGGACCAGGAGAGCAAGACCGGGAGAAGGCTGGATCAAACCCACCCGATCCAACGGCCCTTCTCCTCTCTGAGCATGGAATTTCTGCCCCCCGCAAGGCCCCAGATTGGCTTTTGCAAAGAAAAAAAAATTAGGAGGAAAAAAGAAAAGTATTCATTCTCCCTGGAAGTGAGCCAAGTCTGTCTCCCCTACCCCCCCTCCATTTCTCTCCCTGCCCCACAGCCAGAGTTTGAACACAAGAGTGAAATTTTTGAAGAGGAAATCTGCAAAGGCGGGAGGCGCCAGGGGTTACAGTTCAGCAATCACAGGCCAAAAATGGAGGCACAATCCGGCATAGATTCGACATTTCACGCTTTAAAACTGGAGGCACTGTCCAGGGCAGATCCAACATTTCATGCCCTAATCCCTTGTGTGTTGGACGGGGTTGAATTCTGGCTGGATCAGACCCTTGGCTGTGTAAGGGTTCAGTTTGCAATATATCCAGAGTTGCACATTTTGCAACTTTGGAATTCAGCTTTATTTGACACCTGAGTGACACGCTGAAGAGGTTCCCCCTGCCCTGAAGTTCTGCAAGGCTAGCTAAACTCTAACACTATTGCATTTTTTAGAAATCTTGCTAATTAAATATTCTTTTAATAGCATGGAATCATAATTGATAAGGTTCGGTTTTCTGTGCCTCACACTCCTGTAATTCAAATATAGAAGTTCTGATCATTGGAAGGAGGGCAGAATCCTGTTGGAAGACTAATTTGAAACAAAAAAGTTTTAAAATTGTATTTTTAAAACCACTTGCACTTTCTCAGAGGTTGTGGAAGTGCAGTCCCTAGTTGTCCGCTCGGCTTTGCACTCCCTGCCATGTTTTAGGTAGCCGCCTTGTTTGGATGCTTTATTGGGCTTTACTGTATTGTGAGGGAATGACAGGATTGGCTGGGAAACAGTGCGCTGCGAATGGGAAAATGTTATTTTAACGAACTGTGGTAAGACTACAGGTGCACATGGACCAACACAGAACAAGGTTGAATTGTTGGCAAGCTGAATGAGAAAATGGGAAGGGGATGAAATAACCTAGGAAATGAGTTGTCATTGATTAGCTATTAAACAGAAAGCTAGCACATGCACATTTGAAATGTTACAGCTTATAATGTGCTGCAAATCCAGTGGTTTTTTTTGTCTTGGCAATGCCAAGTGTGCAGCTGTTTTCTTCATTGTTCCTGAATAAAGCTTTTAAAACCTCTAGGCCTAATTATCTGAACTCCTCTCTTTCTTTGACCAGGAAAAGGGCAGTTCAAAATGGAGGGCCACAGAAACAGCCTCGAGAGCCGCACAAAGACACAGAAGTTATACTTCCCCAACACTGAATGACAAACTGAAGTTATTCAAGACAAACACAAAGAGAAAAGAAAAAAAAATGTTAAAATTTCAGTTGCATCTCTGCTGAATTGAGGCTGACACCTTCATCAGATTCCTCTTGGCTCTGTGAGACATTTGACAATATTTGACTGCCAGCCACTAATAGGTGATCAGTTGATAATATCTGACCTGCTCATTGATCAGCATCTCAACTCTGCTAATTAACAACCTCAATCTTTTACAAAACTTGGTGCACTCAGAGCGGCTCACAACAATGCCGTTTGCTGGGGAACAAGGCACTCTGCGCATCCTCAGAGGCACACAGCAGTGGAAGAAGGTCCAGCTTTTATGGTAATCAATACAAACCCTTCGTGTCTGGGTGCTGAATAAAAAAACTGATTTGTGTGTCTCGGCTGTGGCTGTGGCTGATGCTGAAGCCCTGCCGTTTTGCAATGGAAATATCTATTAGCCCTGTCACGCTGCCAGCCAAGGTTGCACCACTGCCATCAACCAGGCGTTCCACTTCATCAGCCCATTCATCGGCGCTGATCGCTCTTCCGCTGGGGGAGAAGGGAGCGTTCTTCTGCCTTTTTGGTTGCCAAAGAGACGCGGCTGCATCCGAGGCACAGAGGCCGAATGTTACATCGAGAGAGAGAAAGGCACAGCACAGTCAGCAGCGTGGGGAAATTGTGGCCCTCCAGATGTCATTGGACTGCAACCCCCAACATCCCTGACCAGTGGAGATGATGGGAATTTGCAGCCCAACAGTATAGATTGAGGGACGACCAGATATATAAGAACTTTGTGAGAATTAGATAACACAGTGGTTCTTAACCTAGGGTCCTGAAACCCCTGGGGGTCTGCGGAGCCTTCACAGGGGTTCCATGAAGCCCTGCTGCTGGATGCCAACAACAGCAGCAGCAACAGGGATGTTGCAGTGGGGGTTGTGGGTGCTGAAACTGCTCCCTCATTTGCAAATGAGGGAGCAGTTTGGGTATGTGCATAGCCCCGCTGCTGTGTCCCTGACGGAAGGGACACGGAGTAGATGTGTGCACACACCCAATTTCTATGATTCTACGATTCTATAAACTATGACTCTGGAGATCAGCATTTGAATCTCGACTTGGCCAAGCTATGTTGTTGGGCTGCAAACTCCCATTATCCCCACCAGTCAGGGATGGTGAGAGTTGCAGTCCAATGACACCTGGAGAGCCACGGGTTCTCCAAGCTGCTGACCACGCCATGCCTTTCTCTATCTCAAAGTAACGTTCAGCCTCTGTGCCTCGTAGATGATGGGGTGGAGGGGATCCTTGTCAAGTCCGCAGATGAGTAAAAGTGGGAGGGGTGGCTAACACATTGGAAGGAACAGAATGGGAAGGAACGGAATTCAAAAGGAGCTAAATAAACTAGAAAATTAATAAAATGAAATTCAATAGAGACAGATGCAAAATTCTGCGTTTAGGACACAAAAACCAAACGCACAGTTAGAGGATGAGGGATACACGGCTCAGCCGCCCTACATACAGAAAGGACCCTGGGATTATTGCTGATCATAAACTGAAAAGGAGCCAGCAAAGACAGCAAATGCTATTTTAGCCTGCTTTAATAGAAGCAAAGCTTCCAAGTTGAGGGAAGTCATAGTCTTGTGATATTCTGTGCTGACCAGGCCTAACCTGGAGTCCTGCATTCAATTCTGGGTGCCTCATTTTAAGGAGGATATAGACAAGTTGTAACATGTTCAGAGAAAGGCAATGAGGATGATAAGAAAGATGAAGACCAAGACCTATGAGGAAAGGCTAAAGGAGCAGGGTATGTTCAGCTTAGTAAAGAGATGATTGAAGGGTGACATAGTTGCACTCTTTAAATACCTCAAGGGTTGCCACAAAGAGGAAGGGCAATTGAGAGCCCATCCGACTCTATGCATTTATGATTCCGTGAGAGCCCACTACCCTTTCAAGGCTATCTATACCACTTTTGAATAGCTCTTACAGTTAAGAAGATCTTCCTAATGTTTAGGTGGAAGTTCCTTTCTTGAAACCACTGGTTCTCATCCTAGCCTCTGGAGCAGCAGCAAAGAAGCTCACTCCATCTCCTATCTGGCATCCCTTCAGGTATTTAAAGATGGCTGCCATATCTGTTCTCTCTACTCCAAGCTAAACACACCCAGCTCCCTAAGCTTGTCCTCATAGGGCTTGGTGGCTTCCAGACCTTTAGCCATCATGGTCACCTTCCTCTGAAGACTTGTCCTGTGCCAGTAGCCAGACAAGGCTTACAGCTGTCTAATTAGAGCCTGTTATCAGTAGCCAGTGAGCAAAGTTTGTCTTAGTTTGCTAGCAAATTGCTGGTTGTTGTTTTGCAGTCCGAGTTCACAGTAAATCCAGGGCGACAGTCAGGAGCAAACTCCGAACACAAGGCAAAGGTGACGGGTTCTAGCAGCACGAGCAAGGAATCTGAATGTAAGCCTGGTTGCTTCCGCCACTAGGAACGGTTGGCTGCAACAGCTTCCTCCCATTCTGGTTCCTCTTTATATAGGCTGAGAGCCTTCCCCAACTGCTTGCTTTATTAATGAGTTCTTATTATATAGATACTGCCAGAATCCTGGGTTCTCCCTTTTCCACCTACACCGGCTGCCATAAGTATTGTCCCTCTCATGTCTCTGTGGCGTGGCTGTTGGGAAAGGTCCTGTCTGGGTCCTAGCATGGGGGCATGACAAAATGCTCATTTGGCCCACAAGCCACTTCCACTGTTCTCTCTCATCAGTGATGATCTCTAACACACACACTTTATAAGAAAAAAAAATCCTGCTAACACCACTCATGTAACCATGGAAAGCTTTCGACAGGCCACCTGGATAAGGCTGCCGAGATCTGGGTATAGCAATCCTGCTGCAGTCACCAAGACTCCAAAAACCATCTTTCCCATTCTGTTTCCGAATCTCTTTTGGCTTTTCAGAACCCTTTCCTCACTACATCCATGCTCTTCCCCCTTCCTGTTCGCTCGTGGGGGGAGACAGAAGAAAGCATGTTTGCTGATGGCCTAATGAGCATGAAATTTTACAACTCGCCAATTATTTGGTTCATTTGTGGCATGGCAAGGGAGCAATTTGGCTTGGACAGATCCCTAGGGAAATGTCATGTGCCCTGCCCACACCTTCGATAACCTCCTTTGCCAGTCTGACCATTAAATATGGCTGGGCCATTTATGCCCTTCTGGATGCTGTCGGACTGCCTTTCCCATCAGCCCCAGCTAAGGGTGAGGAATGGTGGGAGTGGCAGTCTAACAACCTCTGGTAGGCTACATGCTTCCCAAATTTGTTTAACAGACTCCGCTCTAACTGCTCCTCATGCTTGGTATGAAATTGGCTGGGTTAGCTTTGGATGATGGGAGTTGTACTCCAACACATCTGGTGAGCACTAAGTCAGAGTTTCTTTGTTAGAGGCTTTGTTAACTGAGGCACGCCTGTATTCTTTTAATCCCTAATTAGTGAGATTGTAGTCATATTCAAAGACCGCGGCCCTGGAGCTCTGGGGCACAAGGTGCTATGGAGCAAGGGACCACCTTTCTTGGCCTCCAGCAGAAAGAGGCCAGGTGTTTTAACATCAGCAGCAATTGGACCTGGATGCTGAACATGGAGAGAACAAAGCTGGATGATATGGCTGCAGTGGGTAAGGGCCTCCTTTGACATCACTGTGCCATGAAGAGGGAGGACCCTGTGAGTCTTTGGTTGGCAACCCTTTGGCAGGTGAACAACAAGACACAAACACTGTCTTGGGGGAAGTTATATATGGCCTTGGTGGGACTGGAGCAAGCCAGGGTGTCAGACAACTTCCAGTGGTGGTGTGATAGAATCCTAGAGCTGGAGGAGACTCCAAGGGCCATCCAGTCCAACCCCATTCTGCCATGTGGGAAGACACAATTCAAGCACTTCCTTTGACAGATGGCCATCCAGCCTCTGTTTAAAAACCTCCAAAGAAAGAGACTCCACCACACTCCCAGGCAGCATGTTCCACTGTCAAACTGCTCTCACTGTCAACAAGTAAAGTTTCATTCTCTAAATATACTTTTACATTCCCTAAATATGAGGTGAGAGTACCTTCAAGTCCCTTCTCAGTTCCTTACAAAGTTCATAGAGCAAGAAATGATTGTAGAATCTCGTCGTTTTTCCAGAAGACGACAGCATCCTGTCCATTTGGTCACGTATGTTTGAGCAGCTGATATAGTTTTCTTCTAAGACAGTTGATTTTAATGCATCCAAGAGATTCTAGAAAATTAGTGGGGGGTTGGATCTGCATTCATCCCTGTATTCAAATTGTAGATAAAATATCTCCCCAAGATAAATTCTCACATAATTTCTTTACGTGGCACAGCACCCTTATACCTGTCAGTGAGAAGTCACAAAAACTTTTCTCGTTTATGAGTTCCACACTCACTGTGGAAGGAGGAAATGGATGGCATCCTCATCCATGGGAACTCTCTCATTTTCTGCAGATCTTTGTAAGAGTTTGCAATCTTCTCTCTTTATCAGAGAGTCCACTGGTTGCTGCTATTAGGACAAGGTTTTTACATAACTCCCTGTTGACTTACTGGTAGCTACGGAGAATTCTTATTAATCTCTTATTTTACCAAATTATTGGATTTGCCTTATTTTCCACAGGTTGCCAGTGTGATGTGTTTTGCCACTTTATGGGTGCCCGCAGGGAATTCTTGTTAACTTATATTTTATCTAGCATTTTATTTTCTACAGTCATTACTGCAAAGTGTTGCTATCTTTCCTCTATTGACTCACGGGTGCCTAAAACACAGTCCGGTTAACCTAACCATTGCGCTGATCTTATTTTCTACAGGCATGCACCGATAACCTAGTAAAGTCATAATTATCCATTCCACTTGAAGTATCAGTTGAATTTTATGTACATACAAAAAGACATTGTTGGTTCCATTGTTTGATTTGCTTTTACAAGAACAAATGATAAAGAAAATAAAACCTCTGTTTTGCGGGGGGGACCAGGTTTCATTCTGATTGGTTGTAAAATCCATGAGAGTGCCTTTTGCTCAGGTTAGTCTGCTCTAAGGCCACACGGGTTCTAACAGAATTACTGCAAGCCAGGAATTAATCACTGATCCAGAGTATGTTCCAGTCCTCTGTAGCAATTTAGATATCAGGTGGTGATTGAAACCCATAAAGGGTTTACTCACTTTATCACCCAATAAGCTGATCAGATGTCTGAGTAGCGGGATTTGCTCTCAGCGTCCGGGTACCAGGACAACATGGGCAACTTTAGGATTCACAAAGCATGACAGGTATGGCCCCGGGAGACAGGCCAAGCATTGCATAGGTGGAAACCATTAGTTTCTGATACTTTCAGAGTTGTCGAGAACTTAGCCAAGCATTCGTACCTCAGAGTATGAGGCCATTATTCCACGCACATCTTTGCCCCTGTTTGGTGCCTCACCTGTTAGAGTCTTATCACACCCCACTCTTTTAGTGCTCTTTAACTGCCATGGCAACATCCCATGGAATCCTGGGATTTGCAGTTTAGGGAGGGGCTTTTGGAATCCTCAGCCAGAGAGCTCTGGGGGTTCACTGAACTACAAATCCCAGAATTCCCCAGGATATCACCATTGCAATTAAAGTGGGATCGAGCACTGTAACACTGTAGTGTGATGTGGTTTTTACAGAGTTTGTCATGTTGTCTAAAGGGGATACATCGGGCAGAGCACTGGCATTAAAGGATATTGATCTTTCTGGGCAGCAAGCTGTGTTAGGCGTTTGTACCTGTAAGACTGATCAAAGGCAGGCAGTAGGGGCAAAGATGATGTTGGGTGTTTTCCACGAGCAAGCTTTGTGCGCCATTCACAATCTGCAAAGTTACTTGCAGGTTAGGGGAATTAGGCCAGATCTTTAATTTTGCCACGCTCATTTTGCACCTCTTTGTTGTTCCGTGCCTTCAAGTTGCTTCCAACTTGCAGCAGCCCTAAGGAGAACATATCATGGGGTTTTCTGGGGGCTGAGAGTGTGTGATGTGTCCAGAGTCACCCAGTGGGTTTCCATGACTGAGTGGAGAACCAAGTCTCCAGGGCTGTCATCCAACACTCAAACCACTGCATCACACTGGATCTGGTTTATTTTAATCCAGTAAAAATCTTACCAAGAAAACCCTGTCATAGGTTTGCCTTAGAGTTGCCAGAAGCAACTTGAAGGCACAAACAAAACAAAATCGGAAAGAACAGGAACAGATTCTGGGACTCTGGAAGCACCCTGAATCTACAAAAGCTTATGCAAAAACTTTTCTCTCCATTCATCCCCCTTTCTAGAGTGAGAGTATTTCTTAAAACTGAAAGGAGAGAGGAATAGGTGGGGAACCTAGGCAAGACTTCACAAACACCACCGGCCTGATCCTCTTTTATAGATTTTGGGCACAATCCCGGAAGCAACACTTAAGCCGAGATGCCGTACTTGGGTGGAAAGGAAGGCTTGGAACTAAATTACCTGTCTCATGCAGAGCTGAGGTGTCAGGTTTTTCACCATCAAAAGACCCAAGGCTAAGTCAAACACCAGACGTCTTTTTTCCGAATGCAATCCATTTTTGTGGGATCCATCCCAGCTCCTTGCCCTCTTCACCCCTAACAACTTTATTTCTATTCCTTCCACATGTTTGCCAACCAGCCTCCCTCGCTGGGAAGAACAATTTATAGCCCAGAGAGATCTTTTTGCTTTAAACCAAATCTCTCCGGTGGTGCCATCATTAGGAAAACATTAAAACAGGGCCAGTCCCCAACAGCTGAGTTCATCTCCTTGTTGTTACACCTGGGCTCATAAATCCAGCATTCCCCCTCCCCTTTTACAAGTCAGCCAGGGTGGGTTGATTTATAAGGTGAAACAAATATTAAAGTACTTCAGGAAAGAGGAGGAGAGCTTTTGAAAAACACACACAGACATGGGTGTTTTCTGCTTTCTGGGTGCAGAGTGAAGATGCAGACATGATTCCTGTTTTCATGGATGTTCAGCAAAAATACCAAGAGATGAAATTTATTAGTCTGTGAACTGAATCACCACTTTAAAGTTGTGATCTGCCATCAAGTTCACTTCGACTTATGGCAACACTAAGAATGACAGACCTTGGTTATCAACTGCCCTGATCAGGTTGCAAACTCAGTGCGGCCTGCTTTCTTCATTGAGTCTTCCCACCTGCAATGCACAGGCCTTATACAATCGTAGAGAGAAGACACCCTAAGATACCCTAAGAACCATCCAGTCCAACCCCATTCTGCCATGCAAGAATACACCATCAAAGCATTCCCGACAGATAGCCATCCAGCCTCTGCTGAAGAACCTCCACAGAAGGAGACACCTTCTTTTGCTTCTTGTTGTTGTTGTTGTTGTATGTCTTTAAGTTTTTCCAACTTATGGCAAACCTATCACAAGGTTTTTGGGGGGCTGAGAGTCCTAAGCCCTCCCAGTGGGTTCCCATGCCTGAGCGGGGAAACAAAGCTTGGTCTCCAACATTCAAACCACTACAAAGTGCTGGCTCTCCTTTTCCTACTGCCTTCCACTTTATCAATCACTATTGCTTTTCTAGGGAGTCCAGTCTTCCAAAGTACAACAGCCTCAGCTGAGTCATCTTGGTTTCTAGGGAAAGTTCAGACTTGCTTTGCTCTAGGACCCATTCCTTTGTTTTTTTAGCAGTCCAGGGTATCTGTAGAACTCTTCTCCAGTACTACGTTTCCAATGAGTTGATTTTCTTCCCATTAGTTTCCTTCAGCAAGTATCTTTCACAACCATATAAAGAAATTGGAAATACAATGACATGGATGACTCTAGCCCATTTAATGATGTTGTGTGCCTTCAAGTCATTTCCGACCTACAGTGATCCTAAAGCAAACCTACCATGGGGTTTTCTGTGGCTGAGAGTATGTGCAGTGCTCGACGTCACCTGGTGGGTCTCCGTGGCCAAGCAGGGAAACTGAACTCTGGTCTCCAGGATCCTAGTCCGACACTCACACCACAAAACCATCCTGGTTCTCTTGTTTTGACTTTGTTGTGAACTCCCATCAAATTGACTTCAACCTTCAACCAAGAGAGGGGCATTCAAAATTCTCAGCCCTTTGGCCTCCATAAACTGCAAACTCCAGAATTCCACAGGATGTTGAAGGTGGAATAATAGCACGATAACAGTGTAGGGCGGAAAGGCCCTGAGTCATGGAACTCATTATTTGACTCTGAACCTCTCTCTCTTTTCTCTCTCTCAGTCTGATTTGCTTTACAGGGCTACCATGAGGGTAAAGAAGGGAAAAAAAGAGTGGTGAGCCATATATCCTACCGTAAGCTCATGAAGAAAGCCAGGATTTACATGTAACTAATTCATTATGTGTAAAGAAAAGAGGCATGGCTAGTGAATCATACAGAGATACAGCAGGGCAGCCTCTTTTGTGGACAAACACTTTTGAGTTCAGAAGTATTCCAATGTGGTACAGTGGTTAGACCGGTCAGACTGGGACCAGCCACACAACTGGTCACAAAATGCTGTAGTGGTTAGAGCACTGGCCCGAGACTTGGGAGAACCAGGTTCAAATCCCACGCTGAGCCAAGTAGGTGGATGATAATTGTTCCACAGTGGTTAAAATCTTGATCCAGGACTTGGGAATCCAAGTAACAATCCCTACAAAATCATGAAATTCACTGGATGACATTGGGTCAGCCTCTCTCTCACACACACACACACACACACACCCCGTAATGTACCTCACAAAATTGTGAGGACAAAGCAGAAAGAAGGAGAGCCATACGCGCTACCTGGAACTCATTGGAGGAATCGTGAGGCGTAGAATTGTAACAAAGTGACTAATAAATAAATAGAGTTTTAAACAGTTAATCAGATTTTAACAGCCAATTTCCAGCTAGGAGCATCTATCAGCTTAATCATTCGTAATCTCCAAATCCGTTTCAGTTCCAGTGTACACGTGTGCATGAATTTCAGAGACAGCTTGCTGACTGCTACACACACACATATTTGGAATGCTGTTGCTACCAACACGCGCACGCACGCACGCGCACAAAACACAAATAACCAGATCATATTTTTTTTCCACTCTCTCCCTTACCTCCCCAGAGAAATAATTAACCCAGCCGCAAAACGTAAGAGACTGATTCTGTCTGCTAAGGGATTTTGGTTTTCACGCAGCTGTATCGTCTTGAAAATAATTCCATGAACCTTCAAGTTAGGGGGTGTGAATCCATGAGATTCTTTTCCCCCCACCACCGCTGACACCATCCCTCCTTCCCCTTCCGCTCCGGCAAGTCAGTAAGGCAAGGACAAGGAGGTGTTTGAAATGGAAGCGTTTAAATCAACAACTACCAACCGTGGACATCTGCAAAACAGATGCCAAGCCACCAGCGTCTTTTCACAGGAAGATCTGGGTCTCGCAGCTTGGAAAGAGACCGGGGTAGTGGAAGCCAAAGAGTGAGAGAACAGAGAGAATGATTGAGAGCAAAAACCCTCTTTTGAACCCAGGCTCACTGGGAAAACCGAGACGACGCATCCATCATGGTTCACATTTCACTGAATTATTATTGTTATTGCTAAATATTTCCTATATCTTGGTCCAGTCATTAACCAAAATGGAGACTACAGACATGAAATCAGAGTTAAGGCTACAAGATACAAAAACCAAAGCAGATTTATCACCTCACTAGCATGAAATCCACCAGCTGCCTCTGAGTCTCAGCCCTCAGTGCTGGGACAAGCCAGGACTATGTCAGTGGACTCCAGTTCCCATTATCCCCAAAACAGGCAATGGCAACAAGTGCTAGGACCTACAGTCCAGCAAAATCTGGAGGACCACATTCCCATCTCTCCACTGCATTCAATTCTTAGCTTTACCCAACCCAATTTTTTTGCAAAAATTAGCTCGCTCGCTTGCTCTCATACCCACGCAACCCCAAGGAGAGACTCCTTGGGGAAATTTTTCACTTCTTGGGTTTAGAAGAGAATGTATTAACATCCCCAAACAGCTCCGTACAATGAAGTTCATTTAAAAACCAGCTCTGGGGACGATGGTCAAAGTCTATTTATTACTTAATCTAACAGAACGTGGTGAAGATTGGGAGCGCAAGAGAATTGGGAGCCTGTCTCTTTAAGGGTCGCATCAATGGGAGAAGACGCCTTCAGTGAATTGGATCTCGTTTCTGCCATAATTCCATTTTCTATTTAAGGCGATGGGATTTTGGGGTCTCTAGACACCGTGCTCAACACCTGACTCAATCCAGGTTGGCTAACAGCATAAACCTCTTTAAAAACAGGGCGGATTGGCATTCAAACTACCTTTCTTGTAAAATCAGCACTTGGAAAATTTACTCTCAGGGCTAGACCTCCTAGGCTCCTCCAGGATCACTGCTGGCAGGGGAATTCTGCAAGGGGGGTGGCCCACCAGCCACGCCTGGCCAGGGAATTCTGAGCGTTGTAGTCCAAAGAAAAGGAGCTTTTCTGAGATCCGTGCATTTCAGATCTCTGACTCCCAGATTTTTACACATGGAAGGACAATTGTGATAACTATTGATCGTGCACACTCAGGCATAGAATTGTATTGTTTCAAATTTAATGTGCAGTGCCTAGTAATTTTAAGCATTTTATAAATAAAAAAGGAGGAGCTGGAGGAGGAGGAGGAAGAAGAGGAGATGGTCAGTAAAAATCCATACCAGATCGGCAGACCAAAATCACACATCCCTACCCAGGGCATGTCTTCTGTTCAATACAAGAATGGTGTAGACAGTTTCCAGGCCTATCACATCCCTAATGAGGCACTGTAACTGAGAAGGAACAAATCTGCCAATTTTCATTTCACTTTATTTGTTCACATTATTTTTGTGAGGACATCCCTACAAAGAATGAACAGTCAGCCCTCCACATTTGCCCGGGTTAGGGGCACAGGACCCTACAAAAAATTGCAAATATGACACCAAAGGTCCTGCATCGGGGCATTAAAAATGGAATGCACAAATATAGGATGGGGGACACGTGGCTGGATAGCAGTACATGTGAAACAGATCCGGGTGTCTTGGTAGATCACAAGCTGAACATGAGTCAGCAGTGTGATGCGGCAGCTCAGGTAACGGTACCACTCTATTCCACTTTGGTTAGACCTCATTTGGAATCCTGTGTCCAGTTCTGGTCACCTCAATTCAAGAAGGATATGGACAAGCTGGAAGGTGTCCAGAGGAGGGCAACCAAAATGGTGAAGGGTCTGGAAGTCATGAAGCCCTATGAGGAGCAGCTTAGGGAGTTGGGTATGTTTAGTCTGCAGAAGAGAAGGTGAAGAGGGGACATGACAACCTGTAGGGGAAAATGAGACTGAACCTGTCAGGATCCAATCTTCATTTAGCAAAGTCACACAGAGAAGCGGTAGAAGTTTTATCTAATGACTTGTGGCTTCAGACTGGTACTTGGAATAAACACAGACGCAGGTAGCTTTGAATAAAAGACTAAATACTTTACTAATGGCTCTTCATTTACATCTGTATTGAGAGAGCCTGCTACCTGTCTAATCTAGTGAATAGGAGACTCTTCAGTTTAACTCACCATCCTCCTTGATGGGACTCAAACTCGGAGCTTGCAAAGAGTTCAGGGAAAGCAGCCATTGAGAACAAAGAGAGAGAGAGATCGTCAGAGAGAGGGAGGTCTTAACTTTTATAAGACCGATGACCCAAGCAACTGTCCTGGGTCACATGATCTGAGCACCAAAGGTATTTATGATCATGCAATAAAAGACAGAGAGGCAAATGGAGAAGATCTGGCATGCAACAGAAAAGGGAGGCCCTATCTTGCTATTGCCCATCTGTTCTAATAACAAGATGGAGCGGGGAAAGAGAATGCTGGTAATTTTTCCAACACAACCATGTTTAAATATCTGAAGGGATGTCATGTCGAGGAGGGAGCGGGTTTGTTTTCTGCTGCTTCAGAGACTAGGACAAGGGGCAATGGATTCAAAAGGAGATTCCACCTGAACCTCAGGAAGAACTTCCTGACGGTCAAAGCTGTCCAGCAGTGGAATGTGCTGCCTCCATGGAGTGTGGTAAAGTCTCCTTCTTTGGAGGTTTTTAAGCAGAGGCTGGATGGCCATCTGCTGGGAATGCTTTGGTGGCTGTTCCTGCATAGCAGTGGGTTGGACTGGATGGCCCCTGGGGTCTCTTCCAGCTCAAGGATTCTATGAAATATCAAAATATGTGTATGTGCGTCTGTGGGAAAGGGCCAAGGCATAGTGAGGAGAATGGGCACCCAGGGTCCAAACGTTGTCAAGGAAAGGGGAGGGAAAGGGGATGGGTTGGTACGGTGGCACTATGCTCCCTGTCTCATGCCCATCTCCTTCCTTGTGTCTGTGGGGGGCATCAGGAGAGGGTTTGTAGTGCTGAGAAATTGGGTTGTGATCCATTCTTAGTTGACCAGGCAGTGGCTAGTGGAGGAGGAAGAGGACCAAAGTTTTTAAAGGGCTGCATGGCCTGATTGGAGCACCCAAGAGGAAAGGTTCCCCCAGAAAAGAAACATTTGAGGTGGGAGGGGAGATCAAGGGTTGGAGAAACTCCCAAATAATCAAATCTGTGAAAGTCAAACCCACAAATGTGGAAGAACCAGCTCTATGTAACAGCATTATTATTCCCAACTTACGGGATTCAAGGTGACTCTCCACAATTAAAACAACATAGTTAAAAATTCACAGCACGCAAAACTTAAAAAGCAATTAAACTACCATAAAATGAAAACATGTTAAAATATAAACCATAAAAAAAAAAGTCCAGCACATTACACAGGGCCTGTTTCTCCTTTCGTTTGGTTTTTTCAATTGTCAAAGGCCTGCCAAAATGAAAACGGTTCTACCTGCTTGAGGAAAGACGATGAGGATGGTGCCAGACTAACCTTTCGGGAAGGGAGTTGCAGAGCCTGGGAGCAGCAACTAAGAAGGCCCCGTCTCTCATGTTCCCACCGTATATACCTGCGAGAGTGATGGGACAGAGTAAAGCGTGTCCCCAGCACATCCCAAAACACAGCAGGTTCACATGGGAGAATACAGTTCTTCAAATAAGCTAATTTTGCCCTGCATTTATATCTACCTGGGGTTTCATTTCTAAAACTGAAGTAAACATTTGCATATGTTTGTAGGTATTTTTCCCTCAATGTATGCATTTTTTGATACAAGTGCCTTTTTTGCATAAATAATAATAAGCTTTTGCTGTGCCATTTGGAGTAACATTTTGCCACAATACATACATCTTTTGTAAACGCTTTCCTCCTTCTCATAATCACAATTTTGTAAAGAACGGGAACACAAATCCATGAGGGGAAAAATGTCAAAGTATAACTGCATTTTGGCTTTCTTATTGGTTCAAGGAGTGCAAATAAGGAAGTTTGCATTAAGATGCAAATCAGACAAATTTCTCCACCTACGCAGTCCCTAAATATCTCTAGCAAAGGAATGTAGTTCGCAAGCAGAGTCCCTGTTCTGCACACCAAAGGGCAAAGGTTCAAAGGAAGGAAGGAAGGAAGGAAGGAAGGAAGGAAGGAAGGAAGGAAGGAAGGAAGGAAGGAAGAAAGAAAGAAAGAAAGAAAGAAAGAAAGAAAGAAAGAAAGAAAGAAGAGAGGGAGGGAGGGAGGGAGGGAGGGAGGAATCAAATAGCAAGGAAGAGGGAAAGACCTTCTTGTCTGCCAGAAAACCTGGACAGCTGCTACAAGTCAGCACAGACAATACTGGGCAAGATGGACAAACAGTCCAATCTCGTATAAAAAGCGGCTTTCTACAAATTTCATTTAGATTTATCTATTGATTTCATAGAAGCCATTGCTCTGTGTCCTTGTCTCTGGAGCAGCAGAAAACAGGTTTGTTCCATCCTCCATATGACATCCCTCCAAATATTTAAACAGAGCTATCATGTCACCTCTTGAACTTCTCTTCTCCAGGCTAAACAGCTCCTGAAGTCACTCCCCATAGGCATTGGTCTTATAACCCACTTTTGACTCTGAGCAGCTTGATCTGTGCGTTTTTGCCTTTGGGTAGCTTTGGTCAGTCGAAGAGTTTAATTCAGCAACCATTTATAAGCCATGGCCAAATAAAGACAAAAGAGAGAGAGAGAAGGAGAATATATAGAATATATATAGCTATATAGAACAAACACACTTTTTAAACCACCACCTGTGGACTCCAGTTTCGGAGGCCAAAATGAACCCAGGAAAACATTAAAAATGTTGGAAGACGTGTCCTGGGGGTTAGAGCGGTTTTCAGGGTGGCACTGAGGGATCTGTGTGCCATTTGTGGCCCGAGGGCCACAAAAAATCCACAGGCCACCTTCTCCCCAACCTCTCTCTACCATGATATATGCTGACAGCCTCAAAACCAAAAATTTCCCTAACTCTATGAATTGTCTTCAAGAGCAAGTTCTTCCTCATGTTTAGGTGGAATCTCTTTTCCTGAAGTTTGAAGCTACCCTGTATCCTTCAGTCTCAGCAACTTGTGTTGCGCTGCGTGCTCTGCCACAAATAAAATACTGCTGTTCAACTGTGAGTGAAGTTTGTGGAGTGCAAGTTATCCAGGGCATGACACATGTAAGGAATTGAAACAACAATTTTGTTAAGGTGTGTGTGTGTGAAATTTTTGTATCTGCGATCGAGTTTTCAGCAAAGCCTCTTTCATACAGAGATCTGATTCCCATTTTCTCCCATTTGAATCTCCTTAATATATTCACAAAAGAAATAAATCTCTGTGTTTTATTTCATTAGGAATGCTTTCAACCCTCTGTTTCCCTATCAAAAGAATATGCTCAAGGCGGCAAGGCTAACACCAGAAGAAAACATGATAAAATACCATTTTTCCCCTTTTCTTTTTTGGCAGGCTTTCCTGATTTAGCTCAGGCTACTGGATATTTTACAGATCACATTGATATCGCCTACTATCTTTATGTGACTTTCTTCTTGTATGCTTTATGATTGTTGTATACCACTCAGAAAGCTGTGGGCGCATATGATTTCTTAATATTTGCAGAATAAATAAATAAATACCAGAAATATCGAACAAACAGATATTAAGTAAAGGGCATTTCAAATCAAAGCAATTCAATGTTTAAAACGCTAGGAAAATTTTAAACTATATACATCTTAATAACTCAATCAAAGGCGACAGAGAATTTTTTTTTCACATGAATAAAAGGTAATTCCAGAGATGGCAATTCAAAACTTGGGTGTTGTCCCCCACGGAGCTTAGGAAAGTTACTTTCCCAGTATTCGCCAGCCAATCTGGCCAGTTTCCAAGCTAGCTGAGAGACTGTGAGGCTTGTGATCTTAAAAGTGACAAAGTTGGCAGGGGGAAGGTTGAGATCTGTGGCCTAAAAATGTAACTTTTCCAAAAGGTGGGACAGAGAGAAGGTCCCTTTTCACCTCCTCACCAATGAAACTTGTATGACCTTTCCTAAGCAAGAAGTATCAAATCTTAAGTGCAGATATGGTACAAATCCTCCCTTAAATCCCAAACTCAGATGTTGATAGGAATTTCTTTCGAAACTCTGAACAAAATGGCTAGTTCACTTTGAGATGACATTGGGCCGAACACCCTTTCTGGCTTATGTCCTTTCAGAAATCCCTATATCCTGTAACTTCCCCATCAATTAATTTCTTAAAAAACATGTATTTGTGTATTTTTTTAAATAAATTCTATCTCTTTGTTCCAGACACTCTTTTCACTAAAAATACATCTCTCTAAAAACATTTTACCTCCAAACACGCAAGTTTAAACGCACTTTTAACCAAAGTGGCATTGTGACATCTGAAATGGAAATTGGTGCATTACACATACTTCAGTCCAAAGATTACTCTATAGAGTTGCAGATCCAGTCAGTTTGCCTTGGTATTTCCAAAGGCTGAATTCCACAAATATCGCTAAAGAAAGAAGACTCTAAAAATGATGCTGATTTGAAAAATCTATTCTGCTTTCACCACGTTTCTCACCACAATGCTCATCCCATCTTCCTGGCTGAAAGATTTTTGCTAGAAATATGATCCTATTTTGGTACTCCCTTTTTCCTGATGTACACATCTTTTATGTACTTTTCTTACTCTTTTTTTTTAAATCCTTTCCCATTCCTTCAAAAAAAATCTTCGGCATTTTTTCGATCACTTTCCCAATAGATCGATATAATTTTTTGATACACAGGTTTTTCATCAGGAGTGTGCCCCTGTGTGTAATTTGAGAAAGATTTTTAAAAAATCGATACTCGCAGGTTCTATCTAACACCGGGCAACTGAAAGAGACTTGCAGATTTATGCCAACTGTCTTGCAAGGCATGAATTGGATAAATTAGTTTTAAAAATAAAATTTGGTTCAATGCAAAACTGTTTTCCTTTCCTAACTTGAAGGGGGGTGCTGCACCCAGCTCTCACACACATGCGTGCAAGCAAAAATACACACTCGGCCATTGATGCACGCCATTGCGCTGCTTCTCATCCACCGCCACCCCATAACTGATTATTTAGAGAGTCATCATAGCTGACTGCACTGTGCTTTGCAGCTATTCTATATGGAGCGTGACCAGATCCATTGCAAGATTAAAACAGTGCACTCAGCTTTCTTATGGCCCACATGCTTATGGAATAAACAAGATTGGGTCAGACCAGTAACACTTGCCATTTCACGAATCCAACGAAGGATAAGTTGGCACACATTAGATGGGCAAGAAAGCTGGCAGAGAGGTAGTCTCAGAAATCAGGTGCCAGGGCAATGTTTTAGGGAAGAACAAAGAATAAAATTGTTCAGACTACACACCGCCAGCTGCAAAACTGTAAGAGGGTGCAATTATTTCTTGATTTATGTGTGAATATTTTATAGTCCACTTACACCCGGAGATTTTGAAGTGGCAGACAAGGAGCAGAAAGCCTGCTAGCCCTGAGAAGAATAGTATAAATTAATCCAAACGAATCCATTATAATATATCTCTGAGTTAAAAGGATTTCAACTCAAGCGCCCCCACAAACTTTAAGCAAGGTGCTCCTTGGGTGGGAACCAACCCATCTTATTTCATCTGCAGGAATTATCTTTATATCATTAGGGTCATAATCCCCATGTGTCTTTACATGGGAGTAAGTGCCCACAGGGTGTTCGATAAGCTTGGGATTGTATTGAAAAGATGCGAGGCAGATAAAGGTTGGGATTGGAATACAAGATTGGAACGCAACCTAAAAATCACACTTTGCAATCCAACCCAGCCTAAACTGAATCTTGTCTCTTCTATGGGAATAAAGCCCAAATTAATCCAAACTGTCTGAAGTATATTTCCAATTTATGTTGAACTGGTACTTTTACGTTACAATGCATCTAGCTGAACTAGCATTATTATCATGAATTTAATGTTTAATAATCTTTTGCTTGTTGATTTCAGTCGGCCTTTGAAAAGTGATGACTCGAGGTAAAGGACCTTTCATCACGCTCTGGATTTTATGCAGGCTGTTTTCCTGTCAATGGTTTGGGTTTTCAACAGGTTTTAATTGTTTGGTAGTTTAATGACATTTTTAACTTTCAAATGTTGCAAATTTTTCACTATGTTAATTTTTAGCTATGTTTGGTACACCTAGGGAACCAGTGCAGTGTAGTGGTTTGAGCACTGGACTATGACTCTGGAGGCCAGGGCTCTATTCCCCATTGGGCCGCAGAAACCCAGTGGGTGACCTTGGGTGAGTGACATATTCTCAGCCCCCAGAAAAACCCACGATGGGTTCATCTTAGCTTCACCAGAAGTTGGAAACATCTTGAAGGCACACAACAACTCAGCAAATCTCAGAGCCAATGTGGTGTCGTGGTCTGAGCAGTTTGATTCCCTGCTTGGGCCATGGAAACTCTTGGGTGACTTTGGGTGTGTCACACACTCTCAGCCCCAGAAAATCTCATGATGAGTTCACCTTAGGGTCACCATAAGTCAGAAATGACTTGAAGACACACAACAACTGCTGTAAGCCCGTTGAGTATATTATTATTATTAATCATCTCCATCACTTATTTTTTAATAATCTCTCATCTTACGGCTTAAGTGCCACATGGCTTTCATCATCATCATCATCACTATTTTATCAGGCCTTGATTCAAAATGAAACAAAACTTTGCCCTCTTTTGCCCCTTTATTGTGCTTCTAATTATTAGCATTCACTCAGAAGTATTAACTTCCTTTCACCAACCTCTAATCTGAAGAATATAAACACCACCGAATGAGGTTTTGTGGTACAGCTGAGATCTGTAAACCTAGTTTGCTGCATGGTGAAACAGTGGCTCCAACTCGCTCGATTACAACAGAGCAAAGCGCCCAACAAAGGGCTTCGTTTGTGATCATTAAAATATGATCATTAAAAAAAGAAATGCACATTCTTCCATTGTAATATTATTTATCTTATAAACCACGAAAGTAGCAAAGAGATCCTTCAACAGGGCCATTTTTGCTGGTGTTAAGAGTCTCAAGTGTGATATGAGAAAGAGACAAAGCCTCAGCGTGTTGGAAAAAAAAAAAGAGAGAGAGGTGATTTTATTCTTGAAAACAGCCCCAAGATGTTTCAACTGGGAAATATTTTTATAGCCTTCTTTAGAGGATTCTAGCTTTTAAAATCAGCCTGCAGAGATTCTAAAAAGAGACCCCAAAGAATAGCCCCATTGGGCTATTTTCAAAAATCAAATCATCTCTTTTTTCCCCAACATCCTTAGATTTTGTCTCTTTTCCAAAACACACCTATTGGGTGTTTCCAGTCCTCTTTGCTTTTTGTAAGAGTATCAAGGCCTACTGAGAACACAGAAGCCCAAACCAGTAAAGCTAACAGCCTGCATTGTATTCCTTGACCTCCTCATAAGTGAATCTCTCTGTCCAAGTCATTACGGAAAACTGAATTTTTTTTAAACCAGGTTTTCCTCTCTGCTTGTTCAGACTTCAAACCTTCAATTTCTCGCCAAGGCACACAGACAAAAACCACTCAGCATCCGCTAAAGTTGTATTTCACCGCTATAACGTACCAAGAATTCCTGCGGGGCATCACCTTGTCTTATTTTTCTCCCTTGCTTCCAAAACAGACACTCAATTTCCTTCCCAGATTGGTGGTGGATAAATCCATCCTGAGCTCTTTGCCAAGGTACGGAGCCGGAACAATGGAGATCTAGCATAATACAAAACGTTGATCTAACGACCAAATAATAATCAGCTGTTGTTATGAAACCAGATCTCGGAGGGTTTGGGAGGACTAAGTTCATCGCATCAACATCCCTTAACGCGTCTCATTTCGGCCTACTCAGCGGCCGTAGTGGTGTTAAGAGAGGGGTCTTTCAACCCAACCTCGGTGCTCATGGACAAAATGAGATCCACAACAACAACTAACATTACAAGACCTGGTGGTAGGAAAATGTGATGTTCACCCAGATCAGCAATTTTGTCCCCAAAAGGACTAGACAACTGGTCCATCATGGAAAGACAGTCAAGAACCACAGACTGAATCAGAAAAAGAGAAATACAGTCTTGCCAAAGGCCCTCTTCAGAATTCCTACAGATCTAATGATTACTCTCTAGCAGAGGTGAAAGAACATTAAAAATATTTTTAAAAAATGGTAGAAAAATGTATTTTTGCATGTCAGGAAAAGCCGAGGATGAAAATCCTAGACTGATGAGAATCTTTGCGGTCTGGGATTTAACACTGTTTAAAATGAATTTTGTCACAAACTCCACAGACCTAAGCAATATTTATGTGTAGAAAATGCTGTTTGCTATACAAAACACTCTACACACGAATTTTGCACAAAATAAGTCACGAACTGCGAATTGTCTTTGAAAGCTGGATGGTTTCCAAAGACTTTTCTCAGTGGAAATGGAAAACAGAAAAAATTACTCGTTGCTTCCTTTGGGAATGAAATTAGCAAAGAATTCCATCCCTACTCCCTAGGTTGAGGGATGTAGAGCCAAGAAGAGGAACCCAGAGGTTCTCAGTGTTGGCTTACAAGCGTCACACACCTTCCGCCTATGCCACCATGCCCTTGTGCAAACAGTTCCACCACCGAAGGCCCCCACAGTTCTCTTTTTGCCTCCATGTTGTTCCACCTTCTCTATCACGACTCTGTGTTAGTGTTTGATATGTATATTAGAACGCTCCAATCACCTCGATTTGCGTCTCAGAGACCTCTGGGTAGCTAGACGCACTCTGGCGGCCGATCCCTCCGGGAACGGCAATGCAAGATCAAAAACAGGCCAACCCCAATCCTGCATAAACTCCACACATGCTCATTCTTGATTTTAATTTCCGACTCCTGTACAGAAGTATGGCTATGGGGGAGGGCAAAAATTAAGGCTGTGCCCCCCCCCCATAACAACTCTGCCTTACCAAATGATATCTTGCTTCAGTTCTCGTTTTTGGAAATTCTGCCTGCCCCTTTTCTTTGGACACCTAAACTGTATTTCTAAATGCTAACTGAAGTTTTCTGACTGAAGTTTCACATTACTACAAGACTAGCAATTTGGAGATAAAGAAAAAATTAATTTTGGGAGCGGAATTCTTACTTGGGGGACACTGCCTGTATTCTTCCACCTCCCCCCATAGCTATACCCAGGAAAGGGGGAGAATTGGCAAATCCATTGCATCTACCATCCCAGATCCATCATGCAGCTCACTTACATGTAAGATTAGCTGTTGTTCCATCCCTTCTTTCTACCAGGACAGAATCTGGTGAAATTTTCAGGCACTGAAGATGGCTAGGAGAAGAGAAGGAATTTGAAGAGTCTTTGGTGACGGAGGACCAGCCAGGTTGAATATTTCTTGCTCACTTAAAGAGAAGAATTTTGACATGGTTTCTCATTTCTCAATGCCAGAAATCCAGGTTCTTTTTCTTAAAGATAACTCACGTTAAAATTTAGAAGACCCTCAAACTGGGCCAACAAACAAGGCTCTATTATCCAAAGCCAAGGAGAATTTGTTGGTGAGGCTCCTTCATTCTGTCTTCTTACACGGGGGGGGTGTAGTAAAGGGAATTGAGGCTGGGGGGGCCAGCTTCTACCAGGCTGCTTTAAAGCCGAGAGAGGGAGAAAGGAGCAAGTCTAACGTCCTTTCTGCCAAACCCTCACTAAATACATTTGTATATAGAATCAGTGGTTTAACTCAGCCTGAGTTGGATGGGCGGTCAAACTAACCAGGCCATATTCAGTGTTAGAAAGAAATATTTTTCTGGAGAATTTATGTGGATTTTTTTTTTAAAAAAATGCATCATTCTTTTGTCTCAGTTTGATTTCCCTCCAGGACAGAGGAACGCTAAAGAATAGAGAAGTAAAATTGGAGTGCTTGGATAATGGATCCATTTGGAGAAGTACAAAATCAGCAAAAGGACGTCCAGTTGGTGTGACCACAATCACGAAACCATAGTTTTGTATGGCCAAAACTACCCCTAGAAAATTCACTGCTGGAAATTAGAAGGAAATGGGAGATAGAATGTATCTGTCCATTTATTTTATGTAGTTAAAATCAAAATATTTATGAATTACCTTTTTCTTTCTTTCTGCTACACATGCTTAATCTGTGTATACCGCACTAAATGCAACAGATTCGAAGACAGTGAACAGCGTATATAAATAATAGATTGTTTCAATCATAAAACAGTAAAAAATGTACAACAAATTGAGGCAACAAGTAAAAACATACAACAAATTGAGTCAACAAGGAAAAACATTCAGCACACTAAGACATTCCCTGAATTGAATTGCATGATAAATTAAAATATTCTTAACCTGAAATGGTTACAGTGTAGAAAAAACAACCCGTAACCTCATTACTGTAACATGGGGAGGGCCCCCAATATAAAAAGTCCTCTTCTTTGGTTTATCGTGTCATTTGTGAGCATAGTTTTGAGCTCTTCTTAGCATGGAATTTGAATTCGTGTTGGCTTTTTTAAAGAAAAAAGCCATTGAATACGATTGTGAGAGAAATAGGAAAATATGCACTTTTAAAAAAATTAGAACATTATAAGATGTTATGTTTAATAGCTTTGGTCCACTGATTATCAACTGATGAAAGTGCTCTCCAATTCATTTATGAAACTTGCTTATTTTTTAAAATTGTGTGCAACTGCTAAAAGGCAATACCTTATGTTGTCATGATCGTGGGAATGTCACTATAGATATTTGTTCGTGGGATAGAATCCAACTCATAGGTTATGTGGTAGGGAAAGAAAGCGTGTAGACAAATATTTCAGTCTCAAAAACTTTGCTCAGATGGTGGCAGTTTTAGGTGAAAAGAAAACTAGAAAGTATAAGTAGAGACGGCAGAGGAAACTGAAGAACCCAACGGAAGTTCCCAGAAGGGCTCCGACTTCACCCAGCGTTTACGTTCGGACAATAATCCCCACAAAGAAACGAGATGGAGAGGGAGAATGAAATCTTCTGCTCTTTGGAGAAAGATTGAACAAGGAATGGACTTAAAGATGGCTTTTGGGGGGAAATACAGTTTTTATAATTACTACTTGAAAAGGAAAAATATGCTTTCCAGCCCAGAGGGAGGAAAGATCCAAAAGCAGCCTCTTCTTCCAAAAGATGAACTTGTATTCCTGTGCCGGAGTCACGTTCAAAACATGCCGGTTGCCGTTGACAGGAAAGAGATGATTTCTGCTAAGTCTAATTCTCTTTTTCCCAGCCTCCCTGCCCTGCTGCTGCTGTCCATCGTTGGCCCAAATGGACTCATCAACCGAGGTCTCGGCAGAGGCCCTCGAGCACTAAATGGCCCCCAGACATCTGTTTCGCCATGACTGTCAACATTATTTCTCTTTCTCATGGTCTTTTTTTTTAAAAGTAGGAAACTGCTCTCTTAATATAGATCAGCAGTCTCCTTGTCTTCCCACCTGCGCTTGCCAACACTGGCTTGCCCATGGCACTGGGTGCCAAGGTTTCAAAAGGCAGGGGGCTGCAAGAAGAACTGCCAACAAAGACAAGGCACCAACTGAGGTTCTCTCAGCAGTCCTGGGGAGACGAGAAGCCAACGACACCAAGAACAGGGAGCTGAGAAGGTGTAGGCCGAGGCCTCTCGCCAGGCTCCCTTCATTAAAATGCCGTTAGCAGAGCTGAAGGAAAGATCAAACGAGGCCTATACACACACGCACTCCTCCTCCGCCTTTCCCACTCTTGACACACAAAGGGCATCTCCATTTTGCTACTAGCTGGGATGATCTACAAGCGAAGGACTCATTTAACACCTTCGCCTCATCGTCCTCAGCAGCAAAGGAAGCCCAGCCTCCATTCCTTCCAGGTAATCGACGTGGAGAGCCAGCATGGTTTGAGCATTGGACTACGACCTTAAAGACCAGGGTTCGATTCCCCGCTCGGCCATGAAAATCCATTGGGTTTCCTTGGAGCACATCACACACTCTGAGCCTCAGAAAGTCCCATAATGGGGTCACCATAAGTCAGAGACAACTTGAAAGCATACAACAGCAACAATCAACATGAGCAGTCAAGGAAAAAAAAGGATACTGTAGACTTTTCCACCCAAGGAGGTAACAAAATGAGAGACAATTCTTGTCTTCTGTCACCCCACTGACAGACTAGTCTCCAAAATTAAAGGGCCCCATGGCGAGGATGCAAAAAGAACCCAAGTTCAGTAAGTCTGGCTAAGCAGCAAAAACTAGAGTTGCCGGAGGGAACACTATAGAGATCTCCTGTACCTTCAATGGTGGTATCAAGACATTTTTTTACTTATGGAAATTCTAAGGCGAACCTATCACAGAGTGTTCTGGGGCTGAGAGTGGGTGACGCACTCAAGGCCACCCCATAGATTTCTGTGACTGAACAGGGAATTGAACCCTGGTCTTCAGAGTCGTAGTCCAAACGCTCAAAACACTACACCATGCTGGGTTCTTAAATGGTGGTAGAGAAGAGAGTATCTCAGCAGGGCTGACTTGTTACCTGGTTGTGTAAGAAGCAACACCTGCTAAAATTCTCTCTTCTACACAACCATTAAAGGTGTAGGAGCCCTCTCCATTTTAAAACCCGACAACCCTAGCCAGTAATAAATCCATTCCTTGCAATATTTGGAAATGCCAGCCAAGGTGATGAGTGAGTAAAAAAGGCTCATTTAATAGCCCACCAAACCATGTCAGTTCCAAGGAACCATAATGCCAACCCCATCGATTCCCACTCTGTCTGTCCTCCTTCCTTGGGTGGGGGGATCTTTCCAGCCCAGGCTTTGAAATGCCAGAATAATGCACAAGTGTCCCACATCTCTGAAAATATTGGAAAGAAGCAAGGATGTTCCCTGTGACATCTTGACAAACATAGGACACTGGATATGAATAAGCTGGGGAGGGGGAATGAAGGTGTATAGATCAATGTACACACACCACACCTCTGTTGCTGCTAAGATGCATGTGTGTGTTTGGTCAGAGGGAATTTAATTCACTGAGGCCTGACACACGCAAAGAATTATTTAATCAGATAGAGAGAGAAAAACAAAGGAGAGAACCACATGAGCTGACAGTGTAGCACTGTGCAAATGGAGGAACTCTCCCTCACAATTAATATTCCATCCAATTTGCCTTCGTTACCCTTTCCTGACTGTCACTTTGACTCCTCAGACCTCCCCTCCCTTCCGCCCCGAACCTCTGAAGCTTTTTTGGTGCCGCCTGCCTGCCTCCACTCGGGCACAGCGGGTTACCAAGTGCCATCTTCAATCAGAACATGGCGTAGGCGGGTAGTGAAGGACATACACGGGGGCGGATTCATGACTCCCTTGGGAGTAGACCTTTCGTGGTGCTGCCAAGATTTCCGCCCCTCCATCTGATGCATTAAGATGTGTAATCCGCTGCACGCAGGCTAACCTCATCATCCGTACCACCAAATGGCACACTAATGGAATCAGTCAAGAGTCCTGTAGTGGCTTGCATGTCACACTAGGATTCCGGGAAACCAGGTTTTGAATCTATACTCAGCCATGAAAACCCACTGGGCAACTTTGGGCAAGTCACACTCTCTCAGACTCACAGGAAAGAGACAGCAAACCTCTCCTGAAGAAATCTTGCCAAGGAAACCCTAGGGTAGGGCTGCCGCTAATCAGAGTTGACTTGAAGCCACAAAAAATCAACAATCCGTTGTGTAGCGACCATCCGTCCCCCAGCCTGGAAGCCTCTAGATCAGTGGTTCTCAACTTGTGGGTCCCCAGATGTTTGTGGACTTCAGCTCCCAGAAGCCCTGAGCATTGACCATAGTGGCTGGGGCTTCTGGGAGCTGAAGTCCACAAACATCTGGGGACCCATAGGTTGAGAACCACTGCTCTAGATGTTTTGGACTACATTTACCAACATTTCCAACCTTTAGCTGATAGGACTTAAGGGCTGTCTAGTCCCGAGCAGGAATACATCACTAAAGTGCTCCCCAAAGATGGCCATCCAACCTCTGTTTAAAAACCTCCAGTGAAAGAGAGTTTAAAATAGCCTTTTCCTCTGCTGAATAGCTCTTAGACATCGCAAAGTTCTTTCTAAAACTTAGCCTGAAATTCCTTGGAATTTAAATTCATTGGTTTGGGCTGTGTCCACTGGAGCAGCATGAAACAACCCTGCTTTTATTACCTACCTGACATGCCTTCAGATACTTAAAGATGGCTATCAAGCCATCTCTCAGTCTTCTCCAGGTTAAATATGCCAAGCTCCCTCAAGTATTCCTCAAGCATTCCTTGGTTTCCAGAACTTTGACTATCTTGGTCACCCTTCACTGAACAAATTCCAGTTGTCCTCTAGCATATCTGGATGGTGTCACAATAGGAAAGTGTAGTAGAATATTATCAATGTCTTAACCTATCCTTACCAGCTTCTCCTCTGCAGTTAATGTGCAAAAGGTATTGCTTTTCAGGTAGCTACAAAACAAAGTGATGTGGGGATGGGTGTCCAATTCACAAAGCAGAAAGATTTCCCATAAAAGAGAAACACACAAGAAACAGAAAACTCACAATAAGTAATGCTAAAGGTGGCAAGAACCAGGAAAGTTTTCAGGAGTCCATGTTGCAGTAGTGGAGGGCAACAATGGAAAAGAGGTGGTGCCAAAAATACCAGCAGACTTTAGCTTCGTCCTTCGTGCTGCTAACTAATCTTAAGGAATTTCCAGTTTCTTAGAATGGAGTCAAGGGAACCCTGTTAAGCCAAGAAACCACTAAATGGCAGTGCTATGGAAAAAGTGGTGTGACTACTGGAGGAAGCCTAGAAGATCAGATTGAGATCCCAGCAATCATGGAATCTTAGAACTGGAAGGGATCACAAGGGGCCATCTAGCCCAACTCTCTGCCATGCAGGAAAACTCAATTAAAGCACTCCAGAAAGATGGTCATCCAACTGAAGACCACCAAAGGACAGATCCTACAGTCAAGAAGTCCTTCCTAATGTTTAATTAAAATCTTGTCATTGAAATCCATTCATTCATGTTGTGGTTTCTGCAGCAGCCATAAAACAAGCTCACTCCACCTTATATATGACATCTGATATTTAAAAATGGCTATCATGTTCCTTCTTAACCTCCTTTTCTCCGAGCTAAACATCCCCAGCTCCCTAAATTGTTCCTCATAGGACTTGGTTTCCAGAACTTTGATCACCTTGGTTGCCTTGCCATGAAGACTGTCTAGCTAGTTGACATCCTTCTTGAGGATATCCTGAGGGCCACATTTGGCCCCACGGCTGGAAGTCCCCCCCCCAAACTCAGAGCAAGGAGCTGATTATTTTCAAAAATAATAATAATAAAAAAATCTGGCAAACTAGTTAATTCCAAAGAATTATTTATATTTTTTAACCAAGGGCAAAACACAGCCTGACAATTTAACCGAGCAAGTGATCTCTTGCCAATACATCCTTTCTTAAAAAATTAAACAGGACTAATTAAGAAACCTAATCAAAATTGTTTGGAGGCCACAGCGAAAGCAAACCCTTTTTTGCTCTGCGCTTAGCCCCCAACTGTTCCTCAAAAGCAACGACTTCTGAGAATACCCCTGACAACTTTTGCATTATACAACAAAAATATATTATTAGGACAAGGCAGTACCATTTTTTTTAAAAAAAGTCCCATAAGGTGTTGAATCACACAAGGTCAGAAACAGAAGTCCAGAGCAATTGGAAAATAAAATTGCTTTGTTCAGTCTACAACAGTGGTTCTCAACCTGTGGGTCCCCAGATGTTCGTGGACTTCAGCTCCCAGAGGCTCCAGCCACTATGGTCAATGCTCAGGGCTTCTGGGAGCTGAAGTCCACAAACATCTGGGGACCCACAGGTTGAGAACCACTGGTCTACAAGGTGTAGCCACAAGATTCTTCATCAGTAGGATGTGTATCTGATCTTAATGCTCTGAACCAGTGGTTCTTAACCTGTGGTCCAGTGACCCCCTAGGGGTCTGCAGAGCCCCACAGGGGGTCCATGAGGCCCTGCTGCTGGACACCAAAAGCAGCAGCAGCAAGAGGGATGCAGCAGCTGTTAAGTATAACCATTGAAGTATTAATAATAGTTGCAAAGAGTATGGCGCTCAGTTTAAAAATATCAAGGGGAACAAACAAGGAAACAGATACACATTCTCAGGCAGTGCCCTTGCTCTGAGATTCCTCCCTCTTTGCCTTGAGGACTGACGAAAAGGTTCCTGAGACTCTAGGCCGGGCCCTGAAATCTGGCTCCCTCATTGTGTGCCATTGACATAAAAACATTTCTTTTCCCAAATTCTGCTTTAAAGCTTTATTAGGAAGTTGCTTCTTTGATACAGATCAATGACAAAAACAGGTGTGAGAACCCAAAACCTTGCCAAGAGTGTAAAGTAGAGGCCCACTTGGATGGACGGTCCTACTCTTGTAGGCATTTTGGTCGCTGCAGAAGTTGGATTTCTCACTGCTCCTGAATTCACTTTGAATTCACTCTGGAGCTGGGATGAGGAACCTCTCCCAGCCTGAGGGCCAAACTCAGTTTCAGAGAAGTTCTCAGGGGACACATACCATGGATGGATGGATGGGGTTGAAGGCAAAACAGATGGAGCCCAAATGCCAAACCACTCTCAGTCCTTAGCGCTAGGAAACAAGCATAAGGGGGAGTAAGAAGAGAAGGGAACGTTCTGTAAATTCAGTGTATGTCTAGATGAGGAATATGTCACGCCCAAAATATAGCAGAGATTGCTCCCACAGCTTTGGAAGCGTGCCCAGCAGCAGAGAATAACTTAGCAGCAATGCACTGTAGTCAGGAAAACTCACCCATGCCAATTGTTTTCTTCCATCAAGGAGGCAATTTATTCTTGAGTTACACTGTGTACATATTTACAAGAATCTCCAGAAGGCATTCCAGCTTCCCTCTGCTTGCTCTTTCTGACAGAGCCTCCAGCACACACGTCAGACACCATATGCAACTTGTTGGCTAGCTCTCAGCTACATTTATACTCACACTAGCTGATGCAATCCTACCAGCCTTTGCAGTCTCCCCACACCTGATGCAACCTTGTCCCCTGATTGCTCATCAGCATGACTCAGCTAAAGTCACATGGCTCTCCACAGGAGCACTTAATCACCCACATCACAAAGTATATTCTACAGGTTCGGTCCAACCTTTTCTTGACAGAACATTTGTATGTTTTTAAGATTTCAATATTTTGTTAATCTCCATAGCTGGGAGTGTGGAAAAGGTTGCAATTGCACTTCTCTGAAGTCTCCACCCATTTCCACACTTGACTCTTATAGTGCTATTAGTCTACTTTCAACATCCTATGGAGTCCTGGGATTTTCAGTTTAGGGAGGGGCCTTTGAGCTAACCCTAGTGAATATGGAGGGCTGACTCTACTTCTGTGCTGTCCCCTAGAAGCAACCCAAGGGGTATACAGTATACAGAAAATTAACAACCAGGGCTGGTTGGTGACTGGGGCAATGAATCCATCTCAGGTTTTCATTAATTTCATAGGAGCTTTCCAAGGTGTGCAACCTATTTAGGAACAGAGAATACAGGAGTTCAGAGAGCTCCTTTCAAGTTAGTCAAAACCAGGCATGGATCTACTGCCCCACTGACATGGGGGCCATTCCCACAAATTTACCTTCAACCAGATATATATATTTGTATTTTCTTGAAGACTCTACTGCTGCTTACTTACATATGTGTTTGGGTATAACATAATGTAATGATTTAACTCTTGCTATCCTACTGTCTCATGAATTTTGTACAGTGTAAATATTATT